>CM029941.1:16475902-16955902 GCA_017639245.1 Myiopsitta monachus | reverse complement strand
CAAAGACTAATATTAGCAACTGAAAGATACACTAATCAGAACATCTACATAAATACAATAGTGGCATAACATTTTTAAAAAAAACGGTAGCCCAATGGTAGGCAACAGAATTATGGTCACGAAATGAGGAAATACATTTTGGTTGCCAGGCACTCTCGTAAGGTGCTTTGGTTACTACTTTGGATCAGGCAAGAATAAATCTTTCACTTGTTAATGCAACACCTGTTGCAGTGCAAGGTTCAGCTCCAAATTACAGCCACATCTTTCTACCAGTTTTAATAGCAAAAAAAAAGTGGGAGAAGGAATAAAATCATCTTTCAGGAAAATTAATAAAAAATATAATTACAGTATTTTAACCAGGCAAATAAGGATAGGACTGAATGGCGATTAGAGGAAAAGATTTTTGCTGTCTATAAAATAGTATGTAATTACATATTATGTTATAATATTTTGCAAAAAACCAAGAAAAATACTTCCATCACAAAAAAAAAAAGAAATTAATGTGTAACTTAGTGCTTTTGATTATATTGGAACCTTGTTTATCTATGATTATGAATATCAGAAAGTTCTTATCTCTATTCCAGTTAGAATGGTAAATTCCTTTGAAAATCCTGTATAGAAATACCTTGAATTTCATTTTAGTTCACTTGTCAAAAGCAAAGAGAGTGTTGCCATTCTTGTACTCTGAGGATGTGAGGTGACACATCTGACAAGCAGAAATAGATTGGAAGTAAGTCCATTAATATCTAAAGTCATTTTGCAAGTGATCATTTTTAATATACACGAGGGAGTTACACCTACACATCCAGGGAAGAATATGCTCGCTTTGAATGAGGCTCATGTCCCACTCCACTGCATACAATTAAGTCCTTTCTGTTTAAATAATTTCTCTTCTAATCTTTTTCTCCATGCCTGAGATATTTTAAAGCTCAGACTTTTGACCAACACCATTTGTGCTTGTAGAAAAGCTATGTTCAAAAATGACAAAATCTCTGACACTGAGCTTTGCAGTAGCACAGTCTAGTAGTTTATTTCCTGGCCCCAAAATGATGAATTCTCAACAAAAATCTTGATTTTTCTAGTGGAGAAAATCCTGTTCCATTTGTGCCTCATCTGATATATAACTTTGAGCAAGTCACTTCATGCTTTTTCTGTTCTATTTAGACTATAACCTTTTTGGGAAAGAGATTGTCTTTGAATTTTACCACAAGGGCATACCCAAAAGTGCTCCTATTACAGCTGCGGCTTAGTTCCAATGTAAAATTTTGTAATAACAAAAATTTCTAACAATATCCCAAATAATCATCTGAGTAAACGGTGATCCCAAAAGGAAGAAAATCACCCACCTTTAGAGGCCCACAGCTTTGCAGTGGTAGTGAACCCATACTAACACCTTCTGTCTCATGACAGCAAGAAAAAAGAAAGGGATGGAACTTGTCCCCATCTGTTTAACAGAGATGTGAACAGCAACCTGGACTCACACAAAATTGCTGTGCCTCTATTAGGACAGCTCTCTTTGCCATATAAAATACTATAGCTAAGAATTCATTAATCTTCTACGTTCTTTATTTTAAATGGGCTTTGTATTGATTTTTATTACTGTTGGAAAAGACCCATTTATAAAGCAGCGGGTTAAAGAAAGAAGAATGTGATGTGAAAAAGGCTGTTAAATGGGATAAAATATCCTGAACTGTCTTTTGCTATTCCCAGTAAAAATGACAGCATTGTCTCCCTGGAAGTTCTTGCCTAGCTCCCTTATGAAACTGTTTGTGCTAACTTTTCTAGCTGACCTTGGAAATATACTACGTGCATTAATGGGTCCTTGTGCAAAGAAATTACTTCCAAAGGCTTCACTTTCTGACTCTTCTATGCCTTATCTTTGTTGCCCTTTTATTTCCTTTTCTCCTGTCCAAAAGGCTTTTATGTCCCTTTGTTAACCTTTTATTTCAATTTAAAATCTGCTACGTATTAAATATAGGTTAAAAAAAGAATAAATTAATGCAGCAATGCCAATTACTGAGAAAAAGGAAATGCCAGAATTTTCTATCTGAGAAACCTTTGGTTAACCTCTTATCATATATGCATTGTAGTGCAGTCCTTAGTTTCATTATCACATTCTAATTTTTCCTTGAGAAACGTGAGAACATTTACCGTGCAGCCCTCGCAATCCTCAGTAAAAGAAAGCCTGTCCAGTATTTTGGTTTAGCCTCATTGCTTATGTAAAATCCTAAGAAATACTTTCATTGTTCAAATTCTACTTGTGAGACAGCTTTTAAAATGAAGATTATTGAGGTTGGAAGAGATGTTTGGAGATCATCTTGTCCAGCCACCCCGCTCAAGCAGTGTAATCTAGAATCAGTTGTTTAGGACTGTGTCCAGATGGCTTTTGAATATCTCTATAGATGGAGACTCCACAACTGCCCTTAGGAATGTGTTCTCCTGGTCAGTCATCCTCAGAAGAAAAATGTGTTTCCTGTTGTTCAAAGGGAGTCTCCTGTGCTTCAGTCTATGACTGTTGCCTCTTGTCCTGTTCCTTGGGCACCACTGAAAAAGCCTGACTTTGTCTTCTTTGCCTCCTCTCTTCAGGTGTTTACATACATGAATGAGATCTGCCCTGACCCTTCCCTTCTTCAGCCTGAACAGTCCTAGGTCTCTCAGCCTTTCCTCACAGGAAAGGTTCTCCATTTCCTTAATTATCTTTGTGGCCCTTTGCTGGAGTGTCTCTGGTATGTCCAAGTCTCCCTTGTGCTGAGAAGACCAGAACTGGATGCAACAAACTTCATCACACTTGCAGTGTATGAGTCTTCATGCAGGCAATGGAAGAATGTATGAAACATTTTTATGAATAGCTGCTTAAAATTCAGTTCTATTAGGTAGGGCCTCAATTGGAATTTAAAGATGGAAGAAAGTAAATAATAAATTTTATAACTCAAAAAAAAAAAAAAAAAGAAAAGGTAAAAGCAGTAGAATAAGAAAATTAACTTGGGCAAATATAGTGAGCAAAAGGCAAGGTCTCACAGAAACTGGACTTCAAAACACTGAGTATTATTGGAATAATCTACATTAAAAATTAGCTAGGAGGAAATTGTCCATGAAAAAAAGGCAAGCATGATTAAAAAAATCATTGTGGTTATATCAACAGAATGTAAAAATCAAAATGGAATAGGCAAAATCATTAGAAATAAAACATAAAGCCAGATTAATTATCAGATAATGGTTCATAGAAAATGTTTATAAAACCACAATGTTTAAGAAGCAAAAAAGATTGCAACTGACAAAGAATAAAAATGGCAGGGGCAAAAGAAGGTAGAAACACAATGATGAAAGAAGATTATGAAGAAAGTCAGATGCATTTATATAACACATGATACTTTATTGAGAAAATGCCTAAATGGGATAGACTCCTGCTATGTATCTGTTAATACACATCAGATTAAATAGATATGGCTAAAGTGCGTTATGTATTTAATGTCTAATGTGATCAAATGGAAAAGGGGAAAAAAAAAAAAGGAGTGTTTCCTCTACATATAATGAGTCAGAAAAGTCAAATAAAGTTTACTCTGGAATTTGTAAACAACTAACCAGCACTATTCCAGTGCTATTAATTACTGTCTTCCAGGATGCCAGATTTGATTTCAAAGAACAGAGAAGGAACCTGTCAAAATAATGGTCTGAGAAAGGCCATGTTGAGGTCTGCAAGGCCAAATAGTTAAGTCTAATCATTACTTTCATTAATAATTTAAAAGATGGAATAAAAGAACACTGAGAGATAGGTGGTTTACTGGACAATATTAGAATTCAAAAAATCTCAGCTGAATGAAGAAGTGTAAAAAATATACAGTGTAAGACAAAGGCAAGATACTACATTTGGAAAGTCAAATACATGCACAAAAAATGCGGAGAAATAATTCTTCAGCACTGTCTGAGGAAAGGATCTGAAGGCCATAGCAAATCAAAAGACTCATGTTGACCTACGCTGTGATGCCACTTCAAAAAAAAAAAAAAAAAAAAAAAATTAGATTCTTAGCACAACCATTAAAGTAGAAGTGGTTAGTTAGTGTTGTATTATCATTTTCTGTAATACACTGTCCATTTTTATTAAGCACATTTTAAGAAGGTTGTATTTGAAAAGGGGTACAAAAACAATGGCAATAATAAAACACCAGAATGATGAATGGTAAAACATTGCAGAATTCTGAGAAGAGTGGAAGATTAATTCATTAAATGCCACTTTTGCCTTTCTTTTGCTACAGATATATTTAATGAAATAATTCTTCTATAAATTCCTGGAGTCTTAGCCTGCTGTAGGCATTTAGGGGAATGGGAAAAATGCTGGCATCTATGAAAAATGGTTGATTGATACTGAAAAAAAATCTTTTAGACAGGATCAAGAATTCAGCCTGGAGAAGAGAAGGCTGCGTGGAGACCTCATCGCAGCCTTCCAGTATATGGAGGGGGCCTGTAGGGATGCTGGGAATGGACTCTTCATGAGGGACTGTAGTGACAGGACAAGGAGTAATGGGTTCAGACTTAAACAGGGGAAGTTTAGATTGGATATGAGGAAGAAATTCTTTAGTGTAAGGGTGGTGAGCCACCGGAATGGGTTGCCCAAGGAAGCTGGGAATGCTCCATCGCTGGCAGTGTTCAAGGCCGGGTTGGACACAGCCTTAGGTGGCACGGTTTAGTACGAAGTGTCCCTGCTGATGGTAGTGGGATTGGAACTAGATGATCTCATGGTCCTTTCCAACCCTAACTATTCTATGATTTTATGATTCAACCCAAAGGTTGCATTTTTAGGAAAGTGGTGAGAAAACAGGGAGTTTTAATGTAAACTGTTGTACAGATCGAAATATAGCAGATGTTACTAGATAACTGCCAAAATAAAGTATTTTATATATATCAGAATTTGTGTTTTTAACTGCTCTTAAACATTCTTCCAAAGAATTTTAATAACCTTATTGAATGTTTCTAAACCTAAAGCATAACTTAGAAAAGTATATTCCCTTTCAGTCTTTAAGTGCTCATCTTTTCTTGGCAATTTATTTAATCAAACACTTAAGGTAGCTCATAATCCTTTAAATCTATTCAATTTGAAAAGGTCCATGTGAAAATAGTCGTATTTTTCTCTCAAAGTCTGTTTCCTAGCAAGTGTTATCAGTGTACAATGTATTCCCTCTCACATGTATAAAACAAAAATTATTAAAATTGCGAGACACTAAACTTTGCCTCATTTTCAATTGAATGAAATTCTACTTTCATCCAAAACCAAGTGTTTCTTTTAACATATCAAAATAGCTCTCCTTTTAAGCTTTGTTAATGTCTATTACAGATTGTGCTTTTATTTGACAGCAAATCAAAATTTTCCTAGATTTTGAGACATGGCTTTTCTGTATCAGTTACCTATGTATTATTGAGAAAAACTTTTTGTGGTTTCACAAAGGTCATCTTTTACCAAAATCGACCTTCCAAGTAATATTCTTTCCTATTGATAACAAGCAAACCTGAATAAGCCAAGAATGTCAATTTTTCTTGGCTTTCATCTCGAAAAGAATTCCAGATGGTTCAAACAGAGAGGGCCAGCCCAGAGCCAAGGGTTACACCCCGCACACACAGCCACCCAGAGCGACACTGGCTAGATCATTACCTCTTTGAAAATACAATGCCATAGAAAAAGAAATGCTGCAGAAAATTCAGCCAGTTTCCCTTGCACATTATGAGAAATTGAGACAAAAATCAGACAGCAACTACCACCTATGGTGGTGAAAAAATCCATTTTGACATTTTAAGAATTAAATGTTTTTAACTATTTCTTTGAATCAAGTGTCAAGCAGTTTTAAGAGAAGGGGTGAAGTGAAATGTTGGTTACATATTAGACGTTATTAACATAGAAAATAGCCAATATTTTACTGGAAAACAAAGCATTTGACCTTGAAGCAATAAAATGTATTGGTTGTTCTCAAAATATTTTTCCTACAATTTTCCTTCATGGAAAAACATGAAATGTTCTGGTTGTTTTCTTCTGAAACAAAGCAGCTTTCAGACATTTCTAAATCATTAGTGAAATAGAAAGACCTAGAAATTCTAAAAAATTATTTGGGACTGAAAAAATTGTGATTTTTTGTGATGACAGTGTAACATAAATATCTTGTTTGCCGATGGCTGTCATCACAGTAGTGTTAGAGTATCTTGTTTTATACTAGTGAGCATTCTTTAAATCATAAGAAGCAAAGAAATTTTGAAAAAAAGGCAACAAATGAGATGTTAAAACTGTATGTGATTTGCACACACTCTTATATGGAGTTTGTGGCAGATCTGAAATCCTTTACCCAGTTACACCATTGTGCAGAAATTTGGCATTAAGGCTGGCAGTGACTAAATGTAAGCAGTGCAAGGTCAAATCAAATAACTTCTAAAAAAACCCAGAAAACAATTATTCATGTTATTTCCTAAATAAATTCTCAAGGATTACCTGAAAAAAAAACACTACTCTGCAGCCTGATCCAGGGACCAATTGAAATAAATCTCTTTGTTTCAATAGAGTTTGAATCTATTAGGAAACCAGGAGAGAAGGGAAAGATTTCTTTCTCCATGGATATCAGGGAAGTCACCTAACTATGGGAAATTTTGCTGCTGAATTTCTGTGCGCTGAGGGCTTCACATATGTTGAGTGTTAGCTTGGATTGTTAGCTGCTGCAAAGCATTAGAGTTGCCAGCTGAGTATATAGCCCATTATATGTCAGAATCTGATGGGCTTTCTAGGATAAATAAGTGACATCCCTTCCAACTCAAGCCATCCTCTGATCCTATGACATACAAATACTATCACGATAGCGACTTCCACTTGTTTCATTTGTTGGATTTCAATAATTAAAGAGAATTAGTATGCAAATGACCTCTATGATAAACTGTAATGTATGCATAAACCAATGTAATATGTATTTATATATCATTATGTGTAAGATACAGAAAGGGAAAGCCTTTCATTTTTTTCTTTTTTTTTTTTTTTTATGATCTTTTAAGCTTAAATCCAAAGCACAGTTTCTTTGTTGACTATTTTTTCTTTGTTGACTATTTAAGAGCTTTTGAAAAGTAAATGTATTCACGATCTGTAAGAACTAGGGCCCAATTGATGAACAATTTAGAGATTTTCACTAAATTTGTGCATACATACACTGAATTACAGCCATTTAGATTCATACTAAATGGCTGTAAATGGTCAGCTGCATAATAGAATTTCCTTAGAAGAAACCTTCCCAGTAGGAAGCTTCTCCTTTGCAGGAAGTCAGGGCTTACAACCTAGTTATCCCCCAGAAATGTACCCTTTACTTTTTGTGTTGCAACACTTCAGCAAAGAGATAATATTGTATGTAGCTGAGTTTGGTTACAGCTCCAGGCCTGGAAGTTTTATTTTAAATATCAATTCCCAAAGCTAAGCATCTTGATAAGCATTTAGCTACAAATATTCCATTAAAACAGAATGACTAAAATCTTAATTTTGTAGACAGCCCTGCTTACTTTCTCCTTTTACCTTTAGTCTATTTGGGTTCTAAAATGGTGTTAGATGAACAAAAAGCAAGCCCTCTCCTAAGAGTTTTGTGCCAAAAATAGCATATAGGCAGAATCTTGTTATGTGAATCTAACTTTACAACCTAAAACAAGCCCCTTAAGTACCTACAAACCCGAAAGCACTCCAGGATGTCACTGACCAGCATGTTGACACTAGTTTCTCAGACTGTAAATATCTGCCCCTGTGCACAAACAGGAGATCCTCAAACCCCACAAATCAGAGCAGAGCAGGGCAGAGCCTGGCACACATAGAGCATGGTGAAGGTGTGGAAGCTACATGCTCCTTCCTCAAAACCTGCTGAAACAATCAAAATCCAGAAGATGCTTCCAGAGGTGATTAAGACTCTAAGCCAAAAGATCCAACCACATAAGTTGTATCATGTCAAACTCTGTGAATTAATTTCTGAAAACCTGAATTGTAATCCTGTGCACTTTAAAACAGCATGACATTTTTCAGGTTGTGGCCCGTCTTATGTTGGTTCTGTTTCTTGTGCTCCAGTAAAACACAGAACCCACAACTAATTAATAAGAAGTAAAAATCGTGTTTTTCTCTACCCTCATAGTGGTAGAAAAAAGATTTAGTAGAACATACTCTTCTATTCCACAATTTCAGGTGCATAATAGCTTGTTCACGTGAGTATGTTGTGGGAGGCACAGCCACCCCTGACGTGATCCACCAGGGAATACTGAAATCAGATGTCCAGACCTGTTACACAAAAAGGCAAAGCAAAATTTAGTATTTTTAATTGTTGCAACAGATTTTAATGAAATCTGTCAATTTTTTTTAATGGTTGGCATTCAATGGATGTGGAAAATTTCCGATTTTTCTTCCTAAGATGTAGAGGAAAAACTTAAATGTCAAGTATCATTTGAGGAGGGATTTCTGAATTTCAAGCAACTCTTATAGTTACCTGATAGCCATATATAAGGAATTCAAAATAGAGAAAGCTATTTCAGCTTTCTTGGCTTTGTAATGATGCAAAGCACTGTCACTACCCACTAGCAGCAGTCTTTCTAAGTTGTGAAATTAAAAAGTGAATCAGTTTTGAATATTCATTCCTAATTAACCTTTCTGTTATAAAGATTGAACATCATTTATTTTCTTAGCCATTTATGTTATCCAGTAGGAAAATCTTTCATGACATTTGTTTACAGACTAGTGTCTGTAAATTCAGAGTCTGAATTTAGCATTGTTTGGATTCTGTAGACAAAAAACAGTTATGTTAGTCTTTAATTTCCAAACATTTCTTGAAAAATTGAAACAATTCATTGTTTTTAGGTTAAGATAGATATGTATATAAGATATGCATGGATTTAAAATATGTGTGGATTTTTGATAGGAAGAAATACATTATTGTAGTCAGTGAGTAAATTCTGTAAAATGGTTATGTTATTCAAGGAATAAATTACTGTGTAAATTCATTTTAAAGAAAGGTTCTTTTTTGAAACAGAATTAATGAGTTCCGTGTAACAAAATCCTGGGTCTGTATCTCATCATTCAGAAGCAGGAAGCTTTAGATATAAAATTTCTCACATTAATGTATTCTACAAGGACATTAACATATTGTAATATCTCACAAACCCAAAATTATAATATAATATCTATTTAACTCTACTTAAGGTTTTATTTCTATATGCTTATGTTTAATTAGATGGGTTCACCTGCAAGTGATCTTGGAAAAATGGAATATATATGTATGTATATATCTTCTCTGTTAGATGACTCGTTAGCATTGTGGATGCTAGCACATGCTTTAACTTACTAAGAATGGGCCACTTTAAGTTGTATTACCAAAGTACATGTGTGATTCTTAGTGATTCGCAGAGATTTACCACTGTATCATAAGGGAAGATAACAGTTAACAATATCTGTAAACTGACAGAAAGATATCTAATGCTTATTTATATTGGACAAGGTAATTGCAAAGAGAGGGGAGACAATGCTGAGAGGGTGGAGTAAATGAACTTGCCTTTCCCCACATTCTGCAATGTCTCAGTGTCACAAAGAATGGAGAAGGAAATCTTTACTGGAAAATGGAAACTAGAAGCTGAAATTCTAATAACCTTGGTGAGGGTAAACAAACAGATTATTCATGAGGAGCTGTCACCCAGATTTGTACTCTTCAGCCTGGCTTCTTTTGATCATTCAAGACATCCACCGATGTCATGTGCTGACGCCTCAGATATGTGATGTTCAGGGGTGTCTCTGCCCTTTGCCTGGAGAAGTTGCTTTTAAAAGCAGTGGATATAAAAGTGTGGGCAGCAAATGGCTGAGAGATGTGATATAGGGTCAAACTGCATCTGTTGAAGATGTGTTGTACGTGGTTAGTGAGAAGAGCCATATTTTTTCTTAGAAAAAAGAGTTCATATTTCAGAAAAATTTGCTTCCCATCCTGAAGTCTATGTGAGGGAGTGGATTGGTATAAAGTCCTGGCTTCAAGAAAGTTATCAATATAAATTTCCCAGACTTAAGTAACCAGGGTTAAAGCGCACACACATAAGCTTAGATAGATTCCTGAGTTTAGTTATCCTTCACTGGCACAGAGGGATTGTTTGCATTTCATTCTTAGAACTGTGCATTTCTCAGTTCTCATCTTCTCAAAGTTCCCGAGTCTCGAGACCTTCATATAATTAGTTTGATTTGTCATACAGCCTCAGGGGAAGAAACAATCCTCCCCCTTACAAAAAAAATCTACAAGTGGCATAAGCACCTTGTTGAGTTTATGCCAGTGTATAAATACCTTGTCCAAATGTCCCCTGTTTTACAGAAATGGCCTTTCAATCACAGAGTGCCCATAGGAAGCCATGCAGTAAGTGTGCTTGTGCATTTTGGAGAGGAAGTAGAGATCTACTTTTAGAATTAAAAGGAGTTTCCTGCATTGCAAACACTGTACTAAGCACCTGCCCAGCTCTGGCAACTTCAAAGGGCAAAAGAAACATTGAAAGACATGGGGCTAGGTCTCAATGCTAGAGGGAGAAAGTGGTCTCATAATAATATAACATTATTTCTTATTCTCAAAAATGAAACAAGATACTTTGAAGATTTTTTTTTTCAGAATGATTTGTTAATTTGGTTTTCTCTCACCCATTCCTGCGCAGATCAGAAAGACTGATGTTGAGCTGATCTGGGTAAGTGATGTTCATATCCAAATTGGGCAGGATGCTCAGACAAATTGCTTTTAAATAGCTACAAAACAGAAAATTCTTATAACCTACAGCTGCTTTCTGTTTGAAGCAGTAATAAAAGTACGTAGCAGTAGCCAGAGCTGAGCTGCTGCAAATGGAGTTAGTTTTCTATGTTGGTATATATGCTTAATTGAGTAGAGCTGAGAGTCCCAGGATGGGAATAATGGGCACAGATAAGGGAGAAAGTGGCAAACACGGAAAAAAATCACTTAAATCTGCTTCTAGTTTTGGATTGAACAGGAGACAAACCCTCTGCCAATGAAAACTGTTACCGGTAGCAACAGCCTATGCCAAATGTTTGGCTGCTAGCCAACCGCAGTTGCCCTGTGCCAGATTCCTGGGAGGGAGGCAGTGTGGACCTGTTACTTTCATGTACATAGAGTACAAATACAAAAGCTCTTGTTGCCGTTCTTGTTGTTAAAGCAAAGCTGGCAAATATTTTTGTTTTCTGCAGCTAGTCTTGGCAGGGCCTGAAAACCAGCTGTGCACCGTAAAGCACCTGTATAATGGAGAAGCAAGCAACAGAAAGCTCCAATAACTGCATGAAGGTGAATTTCTTTTGCCATGCTTTATGTCAACTTGTGAAACATTTTTTTAAGGGAAGGCTAACTTGACAGTCCAGAAACCAGCTGAGTAAAGGAGCTTACCTCTGTGTTTTAATGAAATGAAACAGGACAAAGAAACAGTACTTGAACTTGCAATCCTTTTTTCTACCCTGTGTAATGACAATTAAACAAATACTTTTATATTCAGTAGTGAAAGTCACTCAGCAAACTGCATTGCACTACATGCAATACAGAATTACAGGGTTTACGCTTCTGTTCAGCAGTAAAGCAGTTCTTTTACAGCAGGTGCCAGAAGGCTTCCAGGGAAATTAGAACAGAAGTGAAAGGTAAAAGTCCTGCCCCTACTTCCCAGGTAGTCTGCATTCCCATGCCATAAACTTGGGAATATTTCTAAAAAATCTGACTAGTCAAATCTCCTCTGGACTTTTGGACACTTCGATCCAGAAATCAACAAAGAATGTAATTTTGAAATCTCCAGCATTTGTTAGCTTTATTTTCTTTAAAACAGACAAGGCTAGATACTTGGGAGTACAAAATAATTTGGAAAAAAAAAAATCAAAGTAAATAGTTGTATCTGAGAAAACAATCATGTGCCCTTAGATTAGTTTGATTCAAGGAAAAAGTTTTATTAATGCATGTATGAGAGATGGTGGGGTTTTTTTTTCTTTTATGAGACAACTCTACTAAACACCAGTTACAGCAGCTTCTTATGACCACATCACTTATATATGTTTTTGCAAGCACTATAACTGGCAGGAGTACATTGTTCAGCACATAAATACCAGGCAACAGGGACCATTTTATTCTTTGGCTGATGCAAAGTACAGCTGTGCAAGGTTGACAAATCCAGCTTTTCTTTGTGACAGTTCATTGTGTAGATTCTTAATATTAGAGCTAACACTGAAGCACATATTTAGGCAAAACTCCTACTGCATATGTGCCAAATCAGTAAACAATTCAGGTTCAAACCAGCAAATGTTAGAGTCTGAGCAAGCTCTTTGAGGTCCACAGGCAAAGCAGAGCTCAACACTCTGAATGAACTGCTGCAGTCACCCACATAGTAGAATTTCTGCCATCAACATCATGAAAACCAGAAGGCAGGACGAAAATAAGTCTTTTATCTTTGCAACTTCACAGTCCTACGAGTGCCTGTCCAGGATCCACAGATGCTGAGTGCCACCAGAACAGGTTACAAACTGATGGTTTGGCTGCAGCTAGTCACAGTCTTTCACAATGAAATTACATGAAGAAAATTATTTTTGAGTTTAATTAATTACAGAAAAATGCTGAAAGAAATTAGGAGATAGAGGGTACAATCACTCTACTATTTACACACATAATTCTAACTGGAAGAACTAAGAAATACATAGAAATTATCCTCTGACTGTAAAATGGCATTAGAGATGGCTTTAGAAAGTCATATTATCAAGAGCTATTTGAATGAAGAACTCTTCAAATTTTATTAACCCAAGTTACACACTGCCATAACCACTTACTACAGCTAGTGAAAAAGGACAATACTTAAGTGTATATATTTTTAAAGACAGCAGATCTAAAGAATAACTACTGCAGGAAATAAAGCTTTCCTTGTATTTCTCCTTTAAAATAGTGCTTCTTCCCTACCATCAGACCCACATATACACATTGTTTCAATTTATTGTTTTAGCTTTTGATATTGATAGGACACATTTCTCTTTGGTGTACTTACTTATGAGAACGGATCTAACATAATTTCGAAACACGAAAGTGGAAAGAACATCAGCCATAAACAGAAACCTCCACAGTATATTCAACCTCAAGATTAATAGATGCTCAGGATAGATTTGTTCATAACACATCCCTGAAAACTCTTTCCCAGAAATAGAAAGACCAACAGAAGATTTTGAAAATGACACAAATGGCACATTGTGAGAACGTGGATGGCAAAACATATTGCTAACATTCTGAGTTCTTCTTTCAGCAAGGAATGTCTTAACAGAAATGTGTAGATGATTCTAGACAGTGGGTTGCACTTCATGTTGAAAAAAAAATTAAATAAATCTCATGCTGAACTTCAAAATACACTAACTTCATGATGAGGAGCCCAAGAAAAAATCTGACATGAGGAAAAATTCCTTTCTGTCACTAAATCTGACAGATTGTTTAATTCAAAGTGTATTTGAAAGACCAAATGAAATTAAAGATGTTTCCTTTAAAATGCAAACTTTTTCCTCCTCTTCCCACTCACAGTAACATACTTCTGTTTATCACAAAAGTCTTTCAAATTTCTTCTCAGAATTTCTCACATTTTATTTGATTCATCAATTCTTCTAAAATAATTATGTGGGGAATTTCTTGGGTGACAACATTCCTTTGGATGGACCAGAACATTTTCAGTGAAATTCAATTTGATGTATTTGATTTAAATTTTCTGTTCTACTAAAGGCAAATATTAAACAGTATTAGACTCACTTTAGTGTTCACTAGAAAGGCTTAAAATTCTGTAGATATTTCTCATTCCATAAGAAGGTTCATTCTTTAAAGGAAAAAAAGGGAAGGCCGAAAAAAAGACTTTGTAACATAGAAAACCTCATTTTTCCTTCTAGGCCAAGACATATATAAGACTTCACTGCACTTACTTATGTATGTCTTTAGACATATATATTTACCAGGAATTATTTTCTTTCTTTCTAATGCACTCTTACTTGACTAAACTTTTTATAGTACTGTCATTTATGCTGTTCCTCAGCCACCTTCTTTCACTTATCCAATACATCACATTTGTAAAATTAATTTGTAACTTATAGAGATAACTTTGTCTCAACAGCCTGTTTCTTCTAAAACTCGTTCAGATGGAGCCAGAAACACAAGCTACACAAAAACTTTAAAATAATAACAGATTTATTAAAGGTCTTAGAATTTTGTGAAACATTAATGAATTCTTTAAAATGCATACTTTTTCCATAACTTAATAACAATGCACATGTTTTTAATAATTTTTAAGTATTTATTCTTGTTTCTGCAGATTACAGCTATGCAAAATTTCCATTCTAAGAAAGATTCAGGTTTTTTACCATGTGTATTGCAAGAATGCCAGAAGGGAAAAATAAACACTGACATATCAAATGATAAACTGAAAGAGTTAGAAACTAATCTGAATAGGTGCAAAGTGCCCAAAGTTGGTTAACTGGCACTTGTGAATTGCTGTGACTGACTTGCAAAGGTTCAAGTTATATCTGACATACTGAATGAAGGTAATGATATATGATCATTCACCGAAGGAACAAGTGTTTTTTTTCCTGCTCTGACTCCACACTTTGCAGGTACCTACAGTGGTATAATATGCACTAGTATTATTGTAAAAGAAGAGTTTATTACATGGCTAAGTAAGTTGATCTTTGTAAAAGTGCACAAGCACATTGAAATAAAATAAAAACTACTTAATCCAATCTTCTCTCATACAATTTCTTTCAAGGAGAACAGACACAGCCTGTTAAAATAACAAAGAATGTAGAGTTTCCATTCACATTCACGAAGTGTCCTCATTCAAACCCCTGCTCTAAAGCTACCTTTCCTCTCCTCTCGACTTTCTTTGCAGTGGAGTAATGTGACTCCATGAAACCAACAGTGATTTTGTTTTATGTTAACTGGCAAAGCTTTTCAAGCCTTGCAGACCTGGTGACACTTAAATGGCCCACACTTTGGATTGTCTTGTTATGTGGAAAAGGTAGATACGGGAGGAGGAGAAACATAAAACAGGTGGGCAAGGGAAAAGTGGCATTCACAAATGTTACTGAGATCAGAGGCAGGTTGTAGATCATTTCTGCTATAAAACAAGTGCTGAATTGAAATGACTTCACACAAGGTGTTATATTACTTACAAAGCCCTGAGAATTCTGTAAAACCTGGCAAGCACATCACACAGAAAAAGGTAAGATCTTCTGAACTTTTAGCCAGGAAATCAACAGAAACTAATATAGTTTAATGGTAATTAGTCTAATATGTGCTGCTTGTAGAACTGCTGCCAATAATACCATGTAGAAACTGCTGTAAACTGCCAACTCCTCTGCCTGCATTAGGGATTAGGTGGAAGCTTTTAGGACTGTATTTGGCTTGATATGTAGGTCACTCCTGAAATAGCTTTATAAACTAATTTTACAACATATGATCCTCAAGATTCTTAGCGGAAAATCCTGAAAAATGTTCATTTTCTATTTCTATTCTCCATGACACTTTGAGATCTTGTGAAAAAAGGGCATGTTTTCCTTCTGATACAAGCCTGGTGTTTTTTTGCACACTTGGCTTATTGAAGCAGCCAGACCAGAATAAGGTTAAGGATCTAAATGTAAATAAAGTTGGGATAACATCTGTACTCAGTAGCAAATTGTCATATGACAATAAATGTCAGCACATATGAGTAATTTGAATGAAAAGTTTATTTCAATTGCTTAAGCTAATGTTTTATGTTTGATTATCTTACTGAAAGACAAAGACTGTGTGACCTTCTATCCTTCCCTGGTTGTCTCTTTAATGAAAGGCTTGACTTTTCAACGCCAGTCCCTATTCCATCTTCTTGCTGCTAGTTTCTTTCTGCCTCATGTAGGCTCACAGTGTTAAAAAGAAAAACTTTGCACCAAAATCTGTGAAGAGGCCATGGAACATAATCTAAGATGTGGGTCTGTGAGATGGACAATTTTGTCACAGTCCTTGAATGCTGCACTTCTGTGCGCCAAGCAGTGAGCCTGCACGTCTAGACTAGGACGCAGGTTTCTGTCCTAAAAAGCTACCAAAAATTGTCTGGGTTTGAGTGTGCTGCACCAGTCTCAATATACCTCAATGTGCATAGTTGTTCCTCCAAAACCTCAATATCATAAGATTGCTATGAGGAAAAATACACCGAGACATAACAACACACTAAGAAGCTGTTTAGATATTGTGTCAGTGAAAGTCATGAAAATGGTTAGATTTATTCACAACCATTCTTTTCCACCGCCCTTTTAACATGGAGACAGGTGGAAAGAAATACAAATTTCTCTGTGGGTTTTCTGCTAGCATTTGCTATTGCAGTCAGCTGTGACAGTAGACATCGATCCTTTGCTTTAATTGCACTGTTCCTATCTCACATACAAAAAAATGGTAATAGAGAATTTTATATAATGGAGATTATAACAAATGTTTCATTACCAAAAAGAAAAAACCACCATATTAACCAATATATAATAATACGATAATCTGAAGAAAATGAAACTTCAGTATTTTACCAAGTATATTCTGCTTACATTGTACTTCATTGTTGTAACTGCAATGACTGGGAGGTTATTTTTTAATTACCTAAATACACATTTCACAAATTAAATTCCTATTTCAATTTTAAAGTCTGCCTCACCCGTGCTTTTGTGCAGGGAGATTTGCATTACATGTAGAGACTGCTGTCAGGCAATATTTCAGACTTCAGTAAGAGATAGTTTTGATGAGATACTAGACTGAAAAATTCTCATTGGATTTACCTCCTAATTCTTGTCAAATTATGCCATAATATATTTCTATAAATTAGGAGATTGTGATGGTAAGCTGGACATCAGATGACTACTATTGTTATTATTATTGCTATCAGTAGTAGTAGTATCATTCAGTGATTCATTTAACCATATTTTTGAAAACAATACCTCAAAGTAGTAGTACAGCATTTTATACAGATCACCTGAAAGAAAAGCATCCTGACCAGGAACTAGACACATGACCTACTAATAAATAGGTCAGCAGCTAAAGTGTTTACAAAGACTGCCTAACAAACAGCTTTGCCAGTAACAAGCCCCGATTTAGATATCACAAAGTACACTGCATGGTATGCCTCTAATAATTTCCCATTTAGTAATTTTCCTTACAGGAAAATATTTATTTTTAAAAGTATTTTAGGTTCAGTTAATGGATAGAAAATAATCTCATATATTTACCAAGTATGAGTTTAATACTTTGATTTGTGTGTATACACAAGCATGCAGGCACACACACACAAATATAAGTATGCTTTGCTGTGTATTATACTTCATGAAACAACTGAGAGCAATGTTACTCTGCAAATAGCATTGCTAATAGGAACTGGATGTTTAAGGTACATCCAGTTTAAGATATGGATAACGATGACTCCCAATAGAAGCAACAAAACACACAGATCCAAGACGGAGCTGGACACTTGGCCTTACATGTACCTAAACAACAAGGAGGTCTGCAGCACAACAAGATAAGGAGGTTTTACAGCCTGGTTCATGGCACACTTGGACAGCTCAGGAAAAGCCAGAACCCCCGATGCCTTGCTGCCAGGGACTGTAACCCTTGAGGGCTGAACCCCTTAGCAGGGATGAGGCAGATGGGGGTTCATGCCATGCCACACAGCCACAGGCTGTGCTGAGCCTTGGCAAGGGAAGGTGTGTCACCATGAGGAAGGGCATCACAACCTGGCTCTCAAATATTTATGACTCAGTTACCATTTAACATATACTTGTTAGGAAAGCCGACCATAAAGTTATGTGTTTCGCTGCTAGTTTCTGGACAAGCTGTTATAAAATTACATGTCTTTGTCACACAAGTCTCTGGATTAGCTTTGAATGTAAGGAAGGGAGAAGAAGGTATTTCTAGCGTTGCTCCTGGGACCTGTGTCAGCACTTCTGTCACCACCACCACCATGAGTTAGCAAAGATACAGGCTGCGCACACTAAAGAAATGGCTGTGCTCCAAATAGCACATTTCTTTCAAACGCACACTTGGGGCTGAGAATATTGGAAAATGGTTACACTGTCTGGTTAATGTTTTGATCACCTCATATGGTCCCATATATAGCTCCTTTCTTGTGTACATTGGTGGCAGCGTAACAAAGGAGCTCAGAGATTCCAGAGTCATTCATATTCATGTTTTTTCCCATTGTCTAACTTCAATTATGCACAGTTTTCTTAAGAGAAACTGCTAAGCAGCAATCATTCAAGGGTGGGTAGACACAAAAGGGCCACTTTTGCAGGCTGTTTGCTGGCAAAGTTCCTCTTGAAATTAGGTGAGGAAGCAGTTGTTTTGCTTAAGAACTGAAATCGGTTGATTTTGAGAAGCCAAACATTTCATCTGAAAAAATGTCGGGTGGGTTAACTTTGTTGACATTAGAGAGTTTCGTCCTGCATGGTGGGAAGTTTCATTCAAGTCATAAGTGCAAGACTGGGCCCAAGGATGTGTGAAAGCAGATCATTTTTCCATTGCCTTTTGATTGTAGTTATTTTCATAATTCTTAAACTTCATTGTTCCAGAAATAAAACAAAACAAAGCAAAACAAATAAAATAAATTAAAATCTAAAATATAACATTTAAAATCTAAAATATATAAAATATTAAATATAAAGTGAAATATAAAATAAAATAGAATAATAAAATGAAAGAAAAGAAAATGAGAGAAGACAAAAGGAAAAGAGAAAGAAAGGGGAGAGGAGGGGTAAGGAAGGGAAGGGAAGGGAAGGGAAGGGAAGGGAAGGGAAGGGAAGGGAAGGGAAGGGAAGGGAAGGGAAGGGAAGGGAAGGGAAGGGAAGGGAAGGGAAGGGAAGGGAAGGGAAGGGAAGGGAAGGGAAGGGAAGGGAAGGGAAGGGAAGGGAAGGGAAGGGAAGGGAAGGGAAGCTAAAAGTTCAAAAGTAAAAAAAAAAAAAAAAGGATTAAATCCAAAAATGTGCTCAAGGATTTTTCAGGATCACAATTACCATACTCAAAATAAATACATTGCTAGTTATCTCTAGGCTCATATGCCCTGACATGGGAAATGCTCCACTGGTGAAGATGAGGGGGAAGAATTATTCCGTGGACTGGTGGTATGGCACTTTCCATAAAAATCAAAATTTGGCCCTTTAGTTCTCTAACCATTCATCCAGCAGCTGTCCCAAACACTGTGACTCACCATACTTCTGCAGCTGTGTTTTTGGAGAAGGCCACTGGGGCACTAGAGAGACAGTAACCAAAACCAAAAAGGGGACCAGTCTGCCGATCTGCTGTGCAAACACACACACTATTTTCCTGCTGAAATGTACTGCTGACACTGTCACCAACGTAAAGCAGAGGCAATCAGAAGCTGCCCACATTACCTGCCGTTTAGGGCTCCTTCAGGGGCTACAGATCTCTGTAGATCAGTGTGCCCTCTGACACAGGGAAAAAGCACTGACCACCTCACTAAATAGTGATTTGAACACTAGATTTCAATCTGTTCCCTTCCATGAAGTTTCATAAGAAATCAGTGACACAAATGGTTACAGAGCCTGGGAGTCTGAATTCTCTATCATCGGCTGCTGAAAGCCAGTGGATTTTACAGTAGAGGATCTATGAATAATTTTACGTGCACATACCCACAATCCGCATCTTACGTTAATTAATTAGCTGTTCCTCTTAAGAATCAAAACAGTTTTATTCTTCTCATTGTTTTACTTAAGAGAAACACGCACCTGCAGCATTGCACTCTTATCTTTGCAGGCTTTACTAATCTAGAACATAGATTTATAAGAGGAAAAATTTTCATGTTCTTGCATAGACTCAAGCTTAAACTTAAACAATGTGGTCAATAGCCACAACATCTGTTAGGCAGTAAATTGTTACATAAAAGGGAGCATTCTAGTCCACCTGAAATTTAATAGCATGTATTGATAGTTGTTGGGGGTTCCCCCCCCCCTTTTCAGTAAACATACAATGCTAAGGTGCTTTGCTCAGGATGCTATGAGAGGGAGTAATTAGTTTTAGAAAGGGGGAGACAGAAAGAGAAGGAGACAGCAAAACCTTTCATATATCCCTCACTGTGAGGCATCTCATCTTCCTAATGGGAACAAAGAGTGAGAGTAAAAGTAGCAGTTGAAAGAGAAAGTCTGTCAATCCAAACTGTTGGTTATTAAAAAGAGTTTATTGTTCTAACCCCATCTTAGAAACAAATTGTGTATTATCTGTCTTCTATTTGCAGAAAGGTCATGAGTGTGTCTTGTGCTGCAAAACATGTATTTTATTCATCATGAAAATTGCTTGAAAAGAAAACATCAGTATTGTCAAACTCAAAACTTTTCAACTTTTTTCTCTATCAGTGTATTATTTTAAAGTGCCTACAAAAGGTAACTAAGTAAAGAAGTTTGTACATGAGATTTTCTTTAGGGAGGTGGAAGTGTTCGTGTCTGCAAACCGAGAAAGGTTAAAAGTCACACAGATATATTGCTATTACTTTATTTCTACCTTTTTAAATAAAGATCACGCTAACCAGAGTTTCTGCGGACTTTTTTTTTTTAGTTTATTTGTTGATATTATGTTTGTTACATGTTTCTGCAACAGCCTTTTCAGAAGTGTCCTATTTATGACTAGCAGTTTTAAAAGTATCTCAGGAGTTAGCAACAGCAATAAAATGAGATTGTTACATTCTTTTCTGTTAGTTCAGATCTTTGGGCACTGGTAGTTACAATAAAATAGGGGGAAAAAAAAATCAAAATTAGACTTTTTTCGCTCTTTGTAGCATAATCACAAAAGAAGAGCCCCAGTCTTAAAACCACAAGAGTAAACGGGGTTTTACGTGGAATGAGTTTTCATACATCAGAGGAATTCTACCCTGCCATGCTTTTGGAATTATACAAGCATAAATTATGTAAGCAAGATTAATTTTTTTGTCACTTTCAATATTTGAAAAGCATGATTTTTTTCCAAAACTGACAAAATTTATCACTAACACCTGTAGGTATACAAAATCTAGAGGCTTATACTCTTTCAGAGCGATGCTCCTGCTGCCTAGCAAGCAGTAGCAACTTTGGGTAAAAATCAGATAATTACATCACACACTGCAAGCAGTTCCCGTGGAAGCTTGTCAGTGAAACCACCTCCTGCTTCACTGCCTCTGGCTGCCCTATTTTGCTTTGTTACCTCAACTGTGGTGCTTGAACTTCTGTTCTAGGAGGTGCATTGCATATATGCCCTGCTCCTTTAGTAAAAATAAGCAAAGTTTTTTAAAACACCAATGTGGTTACTACACGCATCCTCAGAATTGTATCAGTCAGCTGAGGGGACAAGCAGCTGTGGAGCAGTGGTAGTGGTGCCTAACAGAATGGAGGGGGGACTATTTAAGCCAGCATTGCCCCTGAAACATCTGGTAAACAAGAAATTGAAAGCAGTATTTCCTGGTGAGTGCCTTAGTGTCATAATCTGCATTCTCTCCTTAGCATTGTCATCAGCCCAGGTAGGTTCAAACATACCCTCCTGTCCTTACCTACACATTATTTGTGTTTAACAGCTGCCTTGGGTTAAGAGAAATGTGCATTAGAAAAGCTGCTTCTCACTGCATCTGCACAGCTTAGACCTTCTTTCTTCCTTTGTACGGGAAAGAAGTGCCTCAATAATTCAACTGCAAGCCCTCTCTACATGAAAGGTACCTTAAGGCACTGAAAAGTGTGGGTAGAAGAATTTAAGTTTCTGTTAAATTTCGTTTAAAAAACCAAGATTATGTTAGTTTATATTATTGAATAATGGAACATGACATGTCAAAAGATGTTAAATATTTGTAGGAAGTTAGCATTGTGCTGTGCACTTTCCAAATGGATCTATTATGTCTGAGATTTCTAGCTACTTATTTTAAGTGATAAGTGTCATTTGGCATCATGTGTCAAGGAAGTACCATGTCTTCCTCATCTGCCTTTTAAGAAGTTACAAATGACACCATTCGTCTCATCACATGATAGACCTGTTGCTTCTTGTCATTATATGCTGCCTGCCTGTTCTAAATGTGGTAAAGATCCATTTTTCCTGTACTCTCTTGCTTCAGTTTAAATTAATGGGGAAGTCTTCTGGAGTTTTTAAAAACACTTAACTGTCTCCTCTTGAAGTCTAATCTGTTTATGCTGTGACCAGATCTCCTCATTGCAGTCTAAACACACAATCTGCTTTGAAATATACTTAACTAAAGGAAATACAAGCTAATGCCTTTCTTCATAAGTTTTATGTATTTTATCGCAGTGTTGCAGATGTGGGTGTGTTTTAGAAAAGCCTGAAAAACAAAAACCTGAGTGCACACATGGAGGATTGTAACCATAAGATAAATAATTGAAACATGTTGGGAAACTCTTTGTGAGATATAAGCGAATTCATTGTGCCCACTGGGATATTTACCAGATGAAAAGTGTGACAACGACAGTATTCTCATTGTTTGGTACATAATTTAGAGTATTCCTAATGAATATTTCATGCAGTATCATTTGTGTATGAATTGTAAGACATGTATATCAAGATTCACTAGGGGCACTGTCAAACTCCTCAGTTTGAAATAAGCACTTATAAATTACTTAAGGATATTGTAGGAAAAGGGATTAGTGTATACTGTGTTTTAAGCAAATCATTATATCCCTTCTTGGGGAGAAAGCAGCATTGCATAGTAAAGTAAGAATACTGAAACAAAGCAAACTAATATACTCTCAGTTTCACATTAACAATTGTTATATTCCTAGAAATTCCCTTGAAATTTCTTAAAATGCATGTAATTTTAAAAAAGAATGACCAGAAGTCATTTCCTGTAAATTAGAAAATTTGTATTTTATGTAGCATGGGGACTTCTGGAAAGCATTTTTTAATTCAGTTAAAAAAAATGAGAACAACTGATTATTTACACCCATATTTATAAATCTCAACAAATTTATTCAGATTTTTTCCTTAATAGTGAGGGTCATTTAATAATGAGGTTTAGTTAAGTTTCTTTTGATTAAATAACCCTAGCAAAATAGATTTATTATTCAGTTTTATGGTTAAACACATCAATGGAACTGAAGATCAGTTTGCAAATGATGGTGAACAAACTAAACACATAAATCTTACTAATGCACTGAGAATGAGCAATTCAACCAATTCTACCAAAGTAGGGAATGTTATCTAATTCTAAATAATCCCAAAATAATAATCAGTATGTATACTGCTACAAATCAATATATATCTACATCTACAGGTATCTATGCCTCTGTCTGTCTGTACAAGTAGTTCTAAAAACCAGGTGTTTAAAACAGAATTCCTGAATCACTTCAGCTTGTTGTCATAAGCATTCTGGTTTTCTAATGTCCTGAACATTAAATCCATAACCAAATCTGGTTAACTTTAGGACATTTAGAAAGTGTTGAATTTCCTGAAATTCCTTCATAGTTGCATTAACCACACATAGAAAACTTTTTCTCTCCAATTTTTGAAAAAACAAATTCCTTAACTTTTCAGGTTTCTGCAAGTGTTCATGGGGATGCTCTTCATCTGTTCCAGAACAGGGATGTCTGGACCTGTATCTGCATAAGCCAGGCCAATTTACATCTCTGAAGCTTTTTTTCTTATTTTTTAAATAGCAGGTTTGAATTTACTTCATGCAACAGTGTTTCCAGGAATAACAAAAACAAATCTCTAGTAAGATGAAACTAAGCACGCTCTTGTCATTTTATTAATTAATAATACTTTCAAGAATTCTTTTATACATAAAAACATCAATAAAAATGACCTCTGACATTTCTTTTTTTTTCCCCAAAACATTTTAGCAGCTTAATAAAACTTGATGTCTCAAATAATTGCTAAAGGCCAGGATTCAATAAAGCATGTTCTCAGTTTAAAGTACATATTTAAATCTGTTGACTGTTAACTCAGATATCTGCTTAAGGACATGCTTCAGTCAATGCATGGATTCCCACTGGAGTTTCCGGCCTTCCTCTTGCAGTTTCAATGATGCCTGTTGGGCAGAGTGCCAATAAGCTTAATCTTGAATCCACTCAAGTCAAGAAGAACCCTTGTTACTGATTTCACTATGTGCAGAATGAGGCCATGTGCAGGGAAGCAGAGCTCTCGGGTAGCGTTCAGTACTGCACAACATGCTCTGTGCTTTCTTCTTTTATTTTTTTCTTATGTAATCAGAGATGATAATTTACAGAGAGGTGTTTAGGTTTTGTTTTTTTTTTTTTCCCTACACTTTTACAAGAAGCAAATGTCATTTTATTTCTGACTCTTGAGGTTTCATGAAAATCATACTCTGCTGTACCTGGATATCTCTTCTGCTTCAGTTAACTCAGCCCAAGAGGTTTGTGGGTTGTTCTTTTTTGGTTCTTTTTTTTCTTTCAAATGCATGCTCTATATTATTATTCAAAGTACTTTTAAGTTTAAAAGTTATTTGAAATAATTTAAAATAATCTTAAAATTACTAATCTCTATCCCAATGTCAATGAAACTATCTATAGAGATAGTTCTACACTATTAAAGTAGTTTATGGGTATATAAAAAGCTTGGGCCTCTTTAATCAAAAATTAAAAGTTCTGGATATTTCTCATCAAGGGGTTTACCGGTTTTGCTTTTTTGCCATCCTGTTTTGACTAGCAATTTTATTTTTTTTTTTGTTTTACAAATACATCAAGGTATTCCTTTACAGCAATCAAATCCATCCACTGGTGTGGTCTACTGATATTAAGGGCTGAGTTTTAATCTCAGGTTTTCTGTTGAGCTTTCATCTCCATCTCTCTCTCCTCATTTGCAAAGCATGATAACACCTTATTAGAGGTTTATGTGAATTAACTAGCTCAAATAGATTTGTCTACTCCTGTTAAATTCAGTAGAATTTTTTTTTTCAGCTCTTCAATAAAGTTTCATGTAAGCATGGAAAACAGTAATTATTATTTCTGTAGAAAACACTCAAGTTCTTTGCATTTAAAGAGTTTTCCATCTTAGAAACTAATCTCTGTGCACTTGTTTGTACTTTATAGAAGTAGCTTCAGACTTTGTCTGTTTTTTTAAAGGCAGGTTAAAGGTAATAAACTGGTTACTCATATTGGAAGACATTGGAAAATTAAGGTTCTGATCAATAGCTCAAGGGCATAAAACTACAAGCAATCAAAACCATCATTTCATGAACGGAGGAGGGCTGTAAAATGCTGGTTCTGCAAGTTGGAAGTACTATTTTCAACATTTTAAAATTTTTAATAGTAATAGTTTTTAATTTTTTCTATATTTTTAATAGTATTAGAACACCGCACCACCACCCCCACCCCCCCAGTATTTTCTCACTAGGACTGCTGTTGCAGATGTTACTGTGTCCTCCTAATAACATTATCTACCAGCCAATACCAAAAATTACTGTTTCTTTGACATTTTTTAAGCATTTTGAAAGCACAGATTCAGCTCTACTGCAAATGAAAATATCATAGCAAAGCAACAGGGCTTTAACTGCATTTATGAGAGCTGTTAAAAAAAAAAACAGCATCATGGAAATATTTCTTTTACAAGTTAGGAAAAGAAGGAGAAATCTTGCAGGAAGAAAGAGCTAAGTGAACTAAGAAGTAAAAGACAGTAAGAAAAAAAAAGAGAAGAAGGATATGTATATGGATAGGATCTCTCGGGCTTATG
This sequence comes from Myiopsitta monachus, assembly GCA_017639245.1. Classification (NCBI taxonomy): domain Eukaryota; kingdom Metazoa; phylum Chordata; class Aves; order Psittaciformes; family Psittacidae; genus Myiopsitta; species Myiopsitta monachus. The sequence goes on along the minus strand of CM029941.1, from coordinate 16,930,217 downwards.
TTTAATGGAAGCAGTATTTAATATCCAACTAATAAAACTTGGTGAGGCGCTGCCTAAAGTTGTTATCAAAATTTCCACAGTATCGAGTGAGCTGCAAGTTTTATCTCACATCTTCACAGGAGTGAAAATGTTCCCTGTCAGAGTTTGCACAGTGGAAAATCTTTTCCATTCCAGTCATCTCAGGGGCTGTTTGCTCAATTTCTACATCTCTATAATATGTGAGTAGTTGTTTGTGCTTGCCCAAAATGGACAAATTTTGGGACAGGCTAGATGTTATCCACTTTAAAATATACTGAGGCCATTGTCAGAGACTGTACAAGCTGTCCTGAAAAACTTGATAAATGAAACGTCTTAATTTTCTGAGAGATCGCAATAACAGGTATGAGACCGTGTCTTACTGAGAAGATAAAAAGTAATAGTGTATTTTTCCTTGCTTAATCTTGCTTAATGTTTCACATATTCCTGCACATCTTTGTACTTCGCGTCTGAATTTTTTCTGGTATTCAGAGATGTTTACTTACAGGATATTTTTGCTGTACTATGGAGGTACTGAAATATAAATCTAATAGGAAATCTGCAGAGCTAAAACTCATCTCCATTTATAACTGGTTATCTCATAGATCTGACTGATACCTTCTGGTTATTGCATTGAAAGTCTTCCACATGAAATATCATGGAATAGTTTATATAGAACAATCTAACTTTCTGAAGTGTAAAAGATCTGGCAGCTGCAAAGAAACACTAATAGTTTGAAGACATTCAGTGCCAGAGGGCCAGTGTCTGATCCAAATGGAAAGGGAATGGGTATTCTTCATAAAAACAGTGCAAACGAAGGGGTTTAGTGGTCTTTTGATGAGTAAAAAAAAAAAATAAAAATCAAAAAACAAACAAACACCACCCCCCCCCCCAAAAAAAAAAAAAAAAACACAACAAAACACAATCAAAACAAAAAAAATTTAAAAAAAAAAGATAAAAAGAAACAGAGGAAGCTTCTGGCCACTTACAACAAAATGTTAATAGCTCCATGTCACTTTAGCTCTGACAGCTCTGAAGTGAAAAGCCACTAATCTCTGTTTGTAATGTGCACAACTGAAAAGAAAAAGTAAGTATTCTTACTTAAGACATGGATAAGCATTAGCAGTCTGAAAATGAAGGGAATGCTCTGTAACTTATTTTAGAGTCAGCGAATGCGTCCCGCAAAGCCTCAGAAGATGCATATTTTTCTTTCTTCTGCGATAGCGCAGGTGATTTAAATGGAACTCTGCTTTCAGGGCTGCTCAGATCGCTATTCATCACCTTGACACAGGGAATGTTCCTCCGCTACAAATTTCAGTTACAAATTATAATGCATGCTTACTACAGTGGGTTGGGAATTTTCTAAGTACAGGAGTAGAGGCTTGGGCTATCTCTGTTTCTCAAAATTTGCTAACTTTAAAGGTATATATGAGACATTTTTTTTCCCCCACAGATTTGGGTTTACAAACAGTTGAGATTTTGATTTTTCATTGAAAACTGTGTATGAATATTCAGGACATAATAAACATTCACTAAGGTTTACCTGTTCACACTTCATGCTTATCCCTTAAAATTTCTTGGCAATCTCAGCTTTACATACAGGAATATATGTGACAGTTTATCTAGCAGCATTGCATACAAATGGCCAAACACTGTGCTTTTCTCCAAGAACATATCAGCAAGTGCATGCCATGTAGCATTAAGTGTATTGCTCTTTTCACCTTAATCCTAGATCACCTTTAACACAGTCGTTAGAAGTAGCTGCTTTTCCGAGTACATATATAAACCAAGGTAATTTTAGCCCACAATTTTAAGAATAATATTTTGAATAAATACTCAAGGATTCTTGAAACTTATTATGTTGTTTTAGACTTTCTTATCTTGATCTATTTTCTCAAAGTTTTGTTCTTCTTGATCATGCCTAACCAACTTAATTCTCATCTGCCTCTGAAAGTTGACTGTTCTTATGTATAAATGTAACTGCAGCAGGTGTAATACCTGTTCATTACATGATATTAAATCCTTTGCTCTTTGGATTAATATTTCCATTTCTTGATGTTAGCAGCTAATAGGTCTCATGATTGTAATCTTCACGTCAAGTCTGGCATTTCTTTATATGCATATATTATGTCTAAGTAAATACATTTGCACAAATGCAACAAATTCCATAAAAAAAAATCGGTAAGTGAACTTTTCTTGTCAGAACAGCATGTGATAATTATCATTTTCGTTTGTTTTGGTTTGGTTGGTTTTTTTGGTTTTGTTTTTTTTTTTTTTTTTTGTGGCTGAGTAATGATTTTTAACTTCTGAAACTGTAAAATTCCCATTGTATGAAAATGAAAATTCAATTTAAATTTAAAAAAAAAAAACCAACATGTTTGTGTCTTTCTTTTTAGTTACATAAAAGTACATTATATACATCAGAAGCTTGGTTTTGTAAGCATGTACATTTGCGAATAAAACAAAGGAACCAGCTTTAGTGAAGTTCCCCTTACTTTTTCTAAACACTGTAATTTCACATTTCAGATGTAGTAGAGCTCATTGCTCCATAACCACTTCACAGGTTAAAAAAAAAAATGCGGCTTTCCTCAGTTTGTGGGTTTTGTGGTTTGTTTTGTTTGTTGGTTTGCTTTTTTTCTGACCTTCCGTACATTTCTGAAGTGTTTAATTACAAACATTGATTGATAGAATTGAAAAAATATATATTTATCTCCAGAAATGTCTATTATTTACAGAAGTAGGTTTATCATTTCAACAGATTTTTTTTTTTCAGCAATTTAGTCAATAATTTCTACCAATTCGGTGACTTTACTTTCTTCAAAACTGAGGCAAAATGTGCTATTCTATATACTCAGTATATTTTTCTATTAACTGAAATTATTCAAGTCAATTTCAATAAATTTTGGAGTTCATGTAGATTCATTTATTATTTTATAACTAAAATTACTTAGGCTTACTTTTAAGATGTAGTTTGAAAAAAATACATTCTATTAAAACTGAATAAGTAATGTTTTAAAGATTTCTGGGGTTTTGGGTCAGACAAACAAGTATCAGGCAAAGTGTTAGCCATATAACATATCATCTATTTGGATGGTATTTTCTATTTGTCTTTCACTGAAAGTTCCATTATCAAAAGATGAACATTGTTTAAAATTCACTCAAAAAACCTCTAATGTATTTAATAAGTCATTCATTTATATTTTACAGCATCCTTTCACATGCACTTGTGCTTAACTGGTCAGTACAAATGCTTGAAATGTTTAGTCGTGTTTCTAGACTTTGGATGAGTGAATAGGTAGTGAAACATATGTTTAAATGTGATGCTGATGTTTGCATTTTGACACTTGGAGTGTTGTGTTTTCTATGAAAATTATATTTTTCATTTATAAAATACTGGGTTTATTTATCTTTCTAGCTCTGAGTGATCTGAAGCATGCATAATATTCAGTCAGCAATACTATGGTTTATGAAAAAAATTGGACGTATTTTATGGTAGTATTGTTATATTGGCATGTTAAGAGTTGATAAATCTGATATACTTAAATTCTCATGTTCAAAATCTATGCACTGTAAGTGCTCTGTAACCTTTCATGAAGAATGTACTAATATACTGAATAGTAACTGCATTCACTTATTTTGATTTTATGACAATTAACCATGTATAGGGTTAAATTTCAGAAATAAGTTAAATTCTTCTATTTGCTCAGATTTCACTTATTGTTCTTTTTTCCTTTTAGTCCTACTTTGCTTCATTAGATGCAGTAATATCTCCCTTGCCTGTGACAATTTCCATTAATATCTCGAAGGCAGCTATTAAGTATCATTACAAGAAAAGATTATAGAAGGATACCACATACAATAACAGTGAAGATAAAGACAATAGTCACATTTTCATTTGTTTCTTTGTTCTAGAGATGTAAATCAAATTTCAGGCTCTTTTGAGCATTCTTTCCCCTGCTTATGCTTTCAAAGTGCTTTAAAAAGAACAACCTTCATGGCCAAATAAATTCATCTATTACAAATGCCTCAACAAAGAAAATACTGATCCTGACAGAGATTTTTTTCAGCTGTGTGGCCCTCCAAAAAGAGTTGTCAAAAGAAAAAAGAAATTAATTCATATATAGTTTTTTTTTTTAAATAAGGAAGGGTGGGCGAATACATACTTTTAATAAAGCTTTTTAAAAGTGTAGAGACACTTTGAAAATATTCAGCATTAAGAGCTAGTCTGTCACACCATCTAAATATTTGTTCAATCAATTTTTAGAAAATTATCTAAACATATCTACTGAAATTTAAGTGTATGCAAAGGTCATTCTAATTCTCAACACTATGAAAGAAAACCATGTAATTACAAACTTTCTATAACTGGAAATTTTGAAATCCTTACAGTTGAATCCTCTGACCCAGGATGAGTTGTATGTGTTTAAAAGAAGTTAACAATTAGACATGAAGCATTTATGCTTTTCCTGAGTGAGAGAACTGAACAAACGGCGATAAATTAATGGGATGTTGATGTGGGTTTATCCCAATTAATTTTGAATACCTTGCACAAGCATATAAGTCCTTTGGAGTCAATGGAAAGAGAGAATCAACTCAAGAGCCCCTGAACTCACCTAAAACCAAAAGCAGCTCCCAGAAGTGCCTGAATTTCCCTACCAATTGTATAGGAAAACATGCGTCATAAGAACAAAATATAGGCTTCAAAGGTCAATAGTTCTTGTGAACAACTTCAAGATCTTTGTGTGTGGATATAGGCTGCATAACATATACACAGAAAATATATATACTGACACTTGGTTTAGAACTGAAAAATAAACTTTCTGGTATATTTCCAGTTTCTGTTTCAATGGAATTTGCATTTTTCTCAACAATGGAAAATTTCTACAGAGAAACAGTATTTTTGGAAATTTACTATGAAAGCTGCTGCTTGTTTGTGAGGTGGAGCAAGTGAGGTTTTAAGTGAGGTTCCCCAGGTTTTAATTTTGGGTAGACTATCTCTCCCATGAGAGATTTTTTCTTTTTCTTCCAGTCATTGTGATTCAGTGTGGAAGTGTCTCATCCATCATGAAACAGACAGCACAAACTAATGCCTCTCAGAAGGACAATGTTACATAAGGAATGAAAAATATGTTTCCCAATTTGCTTATACATTGGTGTGTAAAAGCCTTATGCACTTGATCACTCTAACCAGGTTCAATAACAGGCAAATAAATAACAAGTGACAACATTAGGTTTTAAAACTTTTGGTTGAGCAGCAAAATAAGTTGCCTGATTTTCTGAAATGCCAAACATGCACAAGCGGCAAATGAACCAGTGGGTTTTTATTTGAAGAAACATGTGTCCACATGTGATATATGGACATATGTCATATCTCCTTCAAAAGTGTCTGTCTGAAGATCCCTGCTGCTCTAGGCAAAGCAGAGCTGACTCATATTCTGTCTGGTGGTGTCTTTGTTCCTGCAGCTTAGAAAGAAAACAGTGACTCTTTTTACCAGAATATGACTTTTCTTGTTCTCCCTCCAGACTAAGAACCGTATACAGGTTCATATGCAATTGAAAGTAGCTATGAATTTTCTACTTAAAATTGCTTTTTTTCCTTATGAAAGCACAACAGGAGTGAACACAATTGTTAGAATAAACACTGGCAGGTAAAATCATTACTAATTTATGTTGGATCAGCCAGGTGCTTTCAGTCTCTCCTTGATGATGAATAGTTAGGTGGAACTTAATTTCTGCTTATTTCAGTAGCTGTCAGTCCAGTACCTTTTGGCCAGCCCCACAATGATTCCAGAGTGAAAACACTTTTCAACCTGCTACACATGAAATCAGACTCAGTGCTCTAATACATAAATAGTTTGCATCTTTGAAGTATGTTCAGCCATCTATTAGTAGTACAGAAATTATAAGACTACAATGTCAAGGGTGTCATTTGTACCTTCCGGGGTCCTCAAAGAATCTTGAGTAAAATTGAATGGCAGTGCTATGGATAAGATACTTCCACTTAAAGAGGTGAAGCAATCAAAGCTTTACTGTGTCTTTGCACAATGTATGTAGTGACAATAGAAAAGTCATTTATAGATTTTCTTGTATTAAATTTCAAACTATTAGTAGGCAGAGGCCTGCAGTCACTAATCAAGAATCACTTAAATAGCCGGATAATACTAACCTTTTTTGCCTCTTCTCCAACTATATCAGCTATTTCTTTTCAATCAAAAAGAAAAAAAATGCCTTAGGACATTTTGTTTTCAATATTCTGTTTTAATTACAGAAGCTAGCTTGTATCAATTAGTATTTCTAATAGCAAGGCATCATTTAACCTGAAAATCTTTCACTGGGAGGAAGGGAAAAACAGAAAAGGTTTTTTTTACTGTGAAAGGCTTTTTTTACTGTCAGATACGTCAGGTCTGCAGTGAACAGCCCCCTCCTCTTTCTCCTAAGAAAGCTAGGCACAGGATGAAGAGTAAAATGACTGGCACCGCCCAGGTTTCTTATAGCAGAAAATCACAAGGTAGTTCAGACACAGTGTTACTTCTAGCCCATTCAAGAGAAAGCCAGGTTAGGTATCTAGCTAGAGGGAAATGGAACACATTACAAGTAATTTCACTGACTAATGCCAGACACATGTGCAACAGACTGCATAGTAAAGGCAGCAGAGCTACTACAGCTGCAGCACAGGAGGGAGAGGGCAAGGGAGGACAACAGCCAGAGCTAGGATCCACAGGAGGTTCTGCAGTGGGGTCAGTGTGTGTAAGAACACTAAGGAGCTGCAGCCCTTCCTGCACATCCTCTACCCTCCTTTCCCCAGCACAGAACTCCTCAATTTTCACAGTAATCAGCATTCTCTGGGCAGTAGGGACTGTAAAATGTTGGACAGCAGACATTCAGCGCATCATTTATTACCAATTAAAATAGATCTTGATGGTAAGAAATAAAAGCAAAACGTTAAAATGACACATCCCCCACACTCCCATCCCTCTTCACAGGCTCAGCTTAATTCCTTCATTCCCAACTCCTCTACCTCTCCTCAACAAGTACCGTAGGGGCGCTGGTGAATGGGGCTTGTGGACAGTCTGTAACAGCTGCTCTCTGCTGCTCCCTCCTCCTCATATTTTTCTCCTGCTCTGGCATGGTGTCTCCACAGGCTGCAGAGGACTATTCACTCTGCATCTGGAGCATCGTCTCTCCCTACGACATCACTGACTCAGAGTTGTTTCTCACCTTTTATTCCCCTCACTTCTCTGTCTGCCGTTTTTGCCCTTTCTTAAGTATGTTTTCCCAGAGGCACCACATACATGGCTGTGGAGCACAGCTGTGTGCTGTGGTGAGTCATTTGAAGGCAGCTGGAACCATTTGTGTCCAGCATGGGACAGCACTGTCCTCTTCCCACTGAGGCCACCTCTGCATCCCTTTGTGCAGACACCTTGCCCCAGCCATTCCACACAGCCTCCTCCTGCTCAAGACACTGCTGTCAGCCGCAGGCAGTACAATATGCAGGGTAAGGACCTCTCTGCTTTCTTCATATCACTTCTCTGTTTAAGCTGATCATTAAGTCACAGAAAATAAATGAAAGGGAGAAAAGCAGAAGCTGTGCAAGGAAGCAAATCAACAAGCGTAGGCCTTTTCTGATCTTCAGTACTGTCTCCTGACCATGTCTTTGGTTTAACTCTCTTACTAAACTATGCTCACACAGAACTTAGTATTTTCAGCTTTTTCATTACACCCCTGTTTTGCAGTCTTTCACCCAACATCTTCTAATAGATGAAAGAAAATGTAGGAGATCCTCAGTCTTCTGAGCATCTTCAAGAAAAAAAAAAAAACAAACATCACACTCTAATGTACAAGATTGTTATATTTCAAATCCATCAACTTATTTTGGCAGGAAATACACATACACATGCACACATGCACATGCCTTCTTTAAGACATGCTCAGCAATTTTTTCAAATAATACTTATATCACTTCTTTCATGCACTTCAGTACCTTACACACATCACACACAGGGCGTGTCTGTTCAAAATACAGAATGCTCTTATGTCTCATAACAATTTGGCACTCTGAACATATTTCCAGTAAATTACTCAAGATTTCCAGTACATAAATATCACTTCAGGTCTTTCTCTTAGCTGCTTAGCTCTGATGAAACTCAGATATTTGGAGATGTGCAGAAGCAGAACTTTGTGGGTTCTGGAAGTCTCAGGCACCTATACAGCTTGGCCAAACCCAAGGTTTTAAGCGAAAGTGTAGGGATTGTTAGTGATCCAGCACTGGATCTGAATGTCTTCATTGCTTTCAAGACAAAATATCAACATTTCTTTCTTAAAAATCTGATCTTTAGTTCAGTCATAAACTTAAAAGAGGTTTTCCTGTGCATCCTTCAAGATGGAAAGAAAAAAGAGGGATCTTTAAGACAGAAAAAACAAGTAAGAATCTCTTCTATGGCAGCCAGGTAGAAGATTAAAATACAATCTTGACTGAGAAGACCAAACTGAAGAAGATAACCAGAATAATGACTTTTTATCTGAGGTTAAAATAAGCTGAAGAGTTTGATTTAGTGCTACCAGCAACAGCTATTAAATATCTGCATATAAGGCAGGCAGAATCATCAGTGCTTTGAAATGAGCCTATCAAGGAGAAAAAAATTGTGTGCCCTCACTGACATGTGTGGTTGTGGTGTGGCAGAAACTTTGGATTTGGAGACAAGCAAGGTTTTAATTATAGTATTAGTAATACTTCCTAATTACAACTATAATAATTAGTAAGATGTATGTGTATGAAGATTAGGCTTATTGTAGACAAGTACACAGAAAGTTTCTGAGGACTCTAACAGTTCCTACAAGGCAAAGCAGGTCAGCTGTATTTGTCACATCATCTACAGTACACACACTAAATTTGTGTGCCCAAATTATATAATATCAACCTTGTAGTTGAAAATAATCATTGTATTAACCCAAAGTTTTATTTTCAGTTGTATTAACTTGAACCAAAAATAAATACATTGCACTCATCAAAGTTATTCAGATCAGTGCTGATGTAAGGAGGAGCAAACTCTTGGCTTGTAATTTAATGTTCAGAGCTCGTTCACATGCTTCTACCTGCTATCACAGTGTATGAAATGTAAAAACAGAGCATTTCATGGAATACAATCCACTTTTGTTCACATGTAAAGCAGGATTCTTTGCTGTTACAAAGGTGGGCAAATGGTCACTCCAAACATCATAAATATTCATCCAAACAGCTAAAATATATTCAGGAGTTGAAATAAAATCCTTCTATTATCATGAAAAACTGATTTTTTTTTACACTAGTTTGTAACTAATACTTGAGGGAATACAGAGAAATAAAAGAAAGCAGGCATTTTCTCAGGCATAAGCATAGACTGCAGACCGTCACTGAAAAATTAACTTATGATTGTGTTTTATTAGGTGCATAGCTCAGGAAGCTTTTTGTTTATTCTCATCAGCATGCTGCCCTCTGCTATTATAATTTACAAGTGCATAGGCAATCTAATATATTCTTGTTTGAAACACTTCAGAATCTATTGGCAATTTTCTGTAGTAGCAGTGTGTGGTTTTGCTCTTGCATAATTGTCTCCAGCAAGTACTTCTAGGGAAGGAGGATTTTCAAATTCTCATGAAAGGAGAGACTGATTAGAGTATGCTATTTATGATGACAGCATTAAACTTCACTGTTTCCCTTCCGATTCCCGGTACAGGTGGTCCTTTGTTACCATGGCCCTTCCCAAATGTCTTAACTCTTTTAGAGATGTAACACAAGTGTGTCTAGAACCAGATTTTACTGCTGTGAATTTAGTGTGCTGAGACTGCTTTTCAGGAATGAACACCATTATTTATATGTGTATGTATAAATTAGTAAGAAAAAATAATATGCAAGCCACAACTGTGAGAAAAGAGCAGAAACAGAAGGACTGAAAAAGTGAGTCAAGATAGAGGAACTTTACTCATTTAATAATAATTACTATACTAGCACATTCTACTTTCACAGCTATCACCTTTTATCTAGAATGATACACACTGAGATGATTAAAATACTAATTGAGGTGAGTGTTAATGCAAATAAATGAAGCGAAGAATTTCTTTGAAAAACTAAGGAGTCTGTTCAGTGTCATGTAGACATGCAAAATTTGATTCCAGAAACCGATAACAAAAAATAAGGATGTAGATCTTAACTGTGCATAGCATAACATGATGTTCCACCAAAGCTAAAGTAACATAACCTTAACAGACCAAGGAAACAAAATCGGGTTTTATAACCTTAAGTTGAAAGTCCGACCACCCTGCTAACATTGTCGTGGTTTAAGCGCCAGACCCAGGACATACACACACTAGAACACACGAGCTTAGTCCAGCGTCTTGTCTCCAAGACAAGGAGACAATACTGAGGAAACAATATAAAGAAGAAAAAAAATCATGTAAAAAAAAAGTTGACTGTGAAAATAAATCTACGTAAAACCCAAGACTAGTAGCTTTTCCCTATAACAAGGGATAAATTGCAAATAATCCAGTGATGCAACATTTTTTTAAAGACAGTCCTTTGATAAATCAGTGGTGTTCAAAAACAACCGTACAGCATAAATTCATGTACCAATTGTGTCATTTGCGTATAAACCAAAGCTTTTTTAAATCTCATTAATGTCAGTTCCAGGGCTGTTCATCTCCCTAACAATTGCAAATTGTTTCAAATATTACTTTACAAAATCAAACAGTAAAAAAAATTGAATGGCTATTTTGTCTTGAGCAAGGTCCAGCTTCTAATTATCTCATCTAAGTAACAATTGGATTCCTGCTTCTGTGACTTTGCGTTAAGAAGTGTTTCTTCAGAACAGAAAACCTGCCTATTATCTTTTATGTTCCCTTCTGCAGCAAATATTGTCTTTTTAAACATTTAGGGTTTTTTTTCTTGATAGTTTGTTTCCATTTCACACAGAAAAGGGTGGCAATGAGAAGTAAAGGAAGGAGACAGAGAACTGTATTTGCCAGAGTTTCATTTTGTACGGGCACATTTGTCGGTTTAGGCTAAGCACTGTTGTGAACGTATCCCTAAATAGTAAAGCTCAAAGCAAAAAGATAAAAATGAAAGATTTCCTCATACACAGTACTGCCTCTGCTGCTTCTGCTGCTCCTGCTGTTGGCTCCAGGGTCTGCTCTGTCTTTGATGGCCCCATCCAGTGCATCTCCAGGGTATCACACAGGCTGGCCATGTATGCTCAGAGGTGAGGCCACAAATCCCTTCTGATCTCTGTTTCCCCATACAGATGCCATTCCTGCTGTTCTTCTGCCCCATTTCACAATTTTCCCGTAGAAGCTCCTCTAGAGGTAAGAAGCCTCCTTTGCACTGATTCTGAGTACATGGCTGGGTTAAAAGATCATCAAGACAATTGAGACACAAGAGACTTTGGGGAGTAAGAAGTATTTGGAAGGACAAATCGTTGCAGTTTATAGAAGCTGAAAGGTGAGAGTTTGAAATGTAGAGGATTGAGGTTGGCTGGAGACTGTGACTAAATGCACCTGTGGGGAGAAGGACCTAAATTATGATTAAAAAAAATTGTCAAAAAAGACTAAGAATTGTTATGTTATATTAGTAAGTTCCTTAAGCTATCTGGACTATACTGGCTGTAAGAGCTTTAGCCTCCAGCACACATTCTAATACAGCTTTTCTGTACCCTGCTGTCTTCCTTATCTCATTATTCTATGCATAGTTATACATAGTTATTCCCCATACAGTTATTCTTCCCTGATAGTTATTTGATTTATTTCGAAACAAAATTGCTTCTTTCTTCTCACAAAGAATGGAACAAGAAACCTGTACTTTATTTTCTTCCTGTCCATTATCACACTGATATCAGGTCAGGTCTTCCTGAGAAACCACAATTCTCTTTTCTTAGTCTTAAGATATTCCCTCTTCCCACTTCCATTGCTTGTGTAGTGGCCATAGCATGTGCAAGGCCAAAAGAAAAGAACAATTTAAAATCTTTGCTTTCAACAGCTGGTGATTTTTCAGTTTAGTCTTCATTAAATTCTAGTTTATTGAAACCTCTCACACAAAACCTGCGTCATTGAAGCATTCTTCATACCTACAGTGGACATGACAGAACAGGATTGAAGCTAAACCTCTCTTTTTTCACTTATATTTACTATTTTTAAAAATCTCAGTCTTGGGTAAATATTTAGTGCATCTTTCACTCAATGTGCAGGCAACATTAACATCTTCCTCAATGTGAATGACTCTTCTGAATGGCAGGACATGTCAGAGCTAGCTGCTTTGATGCTGGAGCTGTCTTTCTGAGCCTAGTTCAATACATCACCTTTCTTATGCTACTGTGGAAAAGGACTTTAACAGTGCAGCTGACTACCTTTTTGTCTATCCTCATCTAACTGGTTTTGAAACCTAAAGACTATTATATTTTTCCTGGATTATTTCAGTATAAACAAGATTTTTTTTAAGTGAAAAGGGATTTCAGATCTTCCAATCTTTTTCAGAAGAGGTGTAAGTGCAGTAATGAACATCATCCTCTGGAAATAAGGAAATTTGAAGTATCAGAATATAAACAAAGACCAAAATACCAGGATTTGTTCCTTTCCTTTAAAATCATCAGAAAACCTCTGTAGCCTCTTATTTAATGTGAGCATTTAATCAGACAAACTGCTAAGGAACTGAAATTTGTTTTAACATGCAATAGATTAGAAACAGACCTGATCACACACAGTAATAATTATGCTAAGGTAACATAAAATTATATTTGATTTAAGGTTTTTGACATCTCACTAAGGCGGTATATTTAAAAATATATTGGCACAGTAAAACGGAAGTTGTAAATTCCTAATTGCAAGAAAGAATATTTTATGTCTGCTTGCACATGTATGACTGTTGTTGAAAGAGACCTCACATATCCCTTCGATTTCCTAAGATATTGTTTTAGCCTGAGTTAAATGCAGTATCTAATTGCCAATTTCAATGCATTATGTTTATATAATATGATACTTCTTTTTTCCACTTGAGTAGATAAAGTGGGTATCTATTTATATTATCATGATGTTTGAGTCAGTAGAGGCTGATTAGTTACATTGAATGCCAGCAAAAGCAAATGCAGTCTCCTGAATAAAAATTGGCAGCTTTCATGGCATGTGAGTACAAAGAGAAAACAAGAAGAGAAATGTGTTCTTCTACACTAAAGTTCTGGTGTTGTTCTTATTTGGCCTACTAACACCAATAAAATTAGAAAATGTGAAATTTATCCAAGCTTGTCTTTTTGCCTTTTCCGGATAACTAATGTTCTCGGCATGGCTTAGGAATAGACATAGATATACAGCCCTTAACTGAACAGTGTATGCTATTTCCTTTTAGCAAGGTACAGATAAAGTCATCCTTGTTACCACGTTTGATAGAGTTCATTTGGGTGAAGAGGCTCTGTTTTGGATGAGCTGTGTTTTCCGCTAATAGTATTTTCTATATATTGCTTCTTATGAAGAACTGACAGCCTTGTAATAATCTGTTTTGACAGTATTTTCCTAGAAATATTGTGTTAAATATTTTTAGACATGAGGGATCATGGACATATGGATATAGTGGTGTGTGCCTTGTCTAATTATATGCATTATACAATTTGCCATTGTTGGAGACTGTTGTACCGTCTTTCATTCATTTAATAATGCTTTTGCAAATTGGCAGATAGCATTTGGGCTAAAATACACACAGGGTTTTTGCAGGAATAAAACATGCTCTGCCTTTTCTCTAGTGTAGAGTAATTTGTCAAGTAATTAGCCAACCTAATTAAATTTTTGTAGCACTAATCAAACGAATATGCTAAAATTTTCTTTGTACAGCCAGTTTGCTGTCTGCTTGCATTTAACTTGATGGCTTGAAAGAGGCCCTACTATGTCTGCCACTCCACTTAATCACCTCATTTGCATTTTATATTGGTAAATCAAATAAAGCACCAGTGGCTTTTAGTATGATTGACTATGGTCAGGGCTGTTCAGATGGGACTTTTTCACAGAAAATTAGGCACATTTTAATATGAGTGAGTCTGTGCTTTCAGCATTCAGCAAACTACATTCACTCAGCTAATTAAAAGTGCTTGTTGCTTTTTGCCGATGTATGATAGATTTATCCAGCTGGTGTGTCCATTTTCTTTTGCATAATTTCTTGATGGAAGTTTTTATCTTTATACATAATAAGATTGTCTAAACAACACTTCAAACCAATTTGCAAGAACTATATAAATAATATTTTGCAGAAGCTATTTACTTTGAAAGAAATACACTTGCTCTTCAGCAAACTGATTTGGTTATACATCTTTGCTAGTACATCTTTCTAGAATATACACCTTGACACTATGAAAGTTTCAGATTTTGTTTTCACTGGCCAGTGTATATCACTTTCTTAATATCATGGGAAAAAGCTGCAGAAGAGTATCTCTAACTATTCTATTATGGTCTAGGGTTTGGTCCTGCTGTAGATTAGGTCAAAGTTCTGACCCAAGCCCTTGCAGATGAAATTTCTTATAGGATGAAGTTATTTATACACATAAATGTTCCTTCATTTTTGCATTATTTTGAAGAATTCTTCATCATAGATAAAGAATTCACTGAAATGGGAATGAAAATAAATCTTTTTCTTTTTTTCAGGTGACAATAAGGACAACACGTATCAGAATGATCAGTTAATGCCTGATCAGTTAAAGTTCATATATGTACTAACAGTAGCTAGAAAATGGAAAAGTAGTTTCACTGATATATTTCCAAATTTTGAACCCAGACAGTATATAAGTTGAGCTTTCACACACCTGTACACTCCAACAATTATCTGGCTCCAAGGAGCTGTCTAAAGTCAAAGAGGCTTATGCTCCCTGCCCTTTCCTAGGGTAGTGACAAGCCCTTGGTCAGCCCTTTTGTGGATGTTGAAAGGATGAAGGTTACAGCATTCCTTACATATTTGTTAGAAATGAGCAGCTTCTCATGAAAGTGGTCGACTCAGTGGAAGGTGAGGAAGGAATGAAAGAGATTCGGCCATGGAAACCACAATAAATTTGTCAGAGAGGAGCTAATTTAACAGAACATTTAGCATACAACATGTACATGAATCTAAGGGAAAAACATCCCATACAAACTGCAGGATTTTTCTCTAAGGTGGCTGCAAAGCACTCAGATATTCTCTTCTGTCAATAGAGCTGTGACAGAAGTAATTTAAAAGGGGGAAAAAGGCCAATCCTGAACTGTCATAGCTATTTGTTAAGGAAGTGTGTGTCTAAATCTTTAGTCATGCAATTAGTCTTATTGATTAAAAATAAAGGCTCATATAAAAGGGCTGAATTTGTTGTATAGGGTTGTTATTTAAAGATATAAATTTTAAAGTTATAAATAACAAATAATGATGTAAATGTAGAAAAACCACTGTTTGCAAGTGTTTAACTAAAGATAGTCCAGTGCAATAAGAGTCAGTCTTAAAGATGAAGTTTGCATCCATCACCATTCCAGTTTGCACAGTGTGTTTCATTAAACTTCTTGAAGGTTTTCAAGAAGTTTCTGAAGTTTCTCTGTA
Source organism: Myiopsitta monachus (assembly GCA_017639245.1). Lineage (NCBI taxonomy): Eukaryota > Metazoa > Chordata > Aves > Psittaciformes > Psittacidae > Myiopsitta > Myiopsitta monachus. The sequence goes on along the minus strand of CM029941.1, from coordinate 16,914,643 downwards.
AACATTTTTCTGCAAGTCTCAAAATGCTACAAATCAAGGACCAGATCCTATTGCTTTCTGTGGTGTGGGAAAGTGTCTTTGGACATGGAAGTAGTGGGTTAGCTATAAAAATAATGGAGGAAAATAAAAAAAAGAGTCACCAGTGGCCATGCAAACCTCAGAAGAGAAGTTCAAGCTGAGCCCTTGACCCACAATGTACAAATGTAACAGATGTCTAAATGCTGTAATGCAGCTTTAATTAAACATAGACCAAACCTCCTTGCTCTAAACTCATGGGGATTATCATAAGAACTTGGCCTTTTTCTGGCCAAATTCACTTTAGGCCAGAAGAAAGGCAGTAATGCTTTGTGGGTTTTGGTGCTGGGCTGGGATAAAGCAAGCTGTATTACATCCTGCAGGTACAGCTTATTTACCAGATAACACTGGATTAACACCCTTTCTTATGCCTTTCTGTGCCTTAGTTTATAAAATACCGTAGCCTCCTCTGTAAACTTATTTGAGATCTGTTGTCTAAAATAGTGCATGGTGGTGCAATATAGTTCTGAGGGATATTCTGATTTATATTTATATTTTATATTCTGATTTATGTGTGTAAACATTCTTATTTTGAAATTCACAGAGCCATGCAGTCATCTTACTAATGTACTTAGAGAAGAATACAAATAAACAGAATAAAGCTTTTAAATTTTCTTGATTTGATATCCCAAATGTGTGGCCTTTTAATTTTATTTTAATGAATTTAAATTAAACTAAATGTCATGTTCAGAATGTTAATACTCTAATCACACTCAAAAATTTATTCTGAACATCTAGTGTTACTGAAGAGCATGTTGATGTAAATTTAGTATTAAATGGAACACATTTAACTGGCATTATTGTCAGTTGAAGATTACAGATTATTTCTGAATTGAAAAAAAAAAAAAAAAGAAGAAACCCCACAAGCTAAACCCTAAACCAGCACATATATGTTCTTTCCTACTTAGATTCCAAAGTATCAACTCTGGCATTCACTTCCAAGTCCCCCCACACCCAAAAAAATATTGCTTGAAAAATCTTTTTTTTTATCAGTCACTGGTTGACTTTGTAATTTACAAAGGACTTGTGGCACAATAAAGGATACTTTTATTAATCTAAGAAGGAAATATCAACATATGTTATTTAACCAGATAATTTATATACTTCTCCAATCTGTGAATCTTATCCATAGTAGTCCGAAAATTCACCTAGAAGACACTTTTATTTTGTGTCAGTTTTTAGAGTTTAGAACCTGATTCAGCAGTCTTTATTCATGAAAACTGATAGTGTTCAAATCCTGATGCTAGTGCCAAATTTACTATAAGCCTAGAAATGAGCTACAAATATATTCTGCATAATAATATGACATTTATCACAATTCCCTGCTACTAAACTCATAAAAGCATGTTAAAGTTAAGAAGACAGATTTCTTAGCATAATTTGGAAGAAATAAGGATCTATATGAGTTTGGTCTCGCATTTTCTTTCTTTTATAATAGAGAGAACAGTCTAACTGCTGGTATTAATTTTCAGTTATTCAGTTACTCATTTAATATGAATTGTGAACTCCTCAGGAACTTTAAAGGGTTCAGCCTTGTTGACTACAGCAAAAATCTTTTCTGCATCAGATTAGAAGATTAAGCTTTCAATGGGAGTCAGTGATAATAGGAAGTTTGTTTTCTGTTCCCTACTTTTTCCATAGAACCAGACCTCTGGTCCAATTTTCAGTACTTCCATCCCTATTCAGTATTTCTATACCTCCTCTCAGCTGAGGATATGTTTGTTTGTTTTGGAGAAGCTTTTGAGTTTACGCATGAAGGGAGCCAGTTAAAATTTAATTTTCTCTGCCTCTTACCATGTAATCGGTTACTGACATATGTCCGTGTGGAGCCTGAGCTGAGCTCTCTTCTAGCTGTTCAGTGGATTAGTATCTTATGACTACCAGCAAGCACAAAGTTTGCATTACTAAAATATTATAGGTCACAGCTCTGAAAAGTCTGATGACTTCACATAAACAGTATAATGAACATATTATTGTTAGCTGTGTTATCCTCCAGGCTTGAGTGTCCATCTCTATGGTTTCGAAAGACAAACCAACTGCTAACTGAAGCAGTTGTATATGCCTGCATTTTTCAATGCCTGGAGGAGAGAGCAGTAATCTGCCTTATTCATTAAAAACTGCACACTTATTAACAATAACTATGTTCTTCATCAAAGTTAAATTCAATCTCCTTGTAAAAATAACGTATTCTTAAAGCATTTTGCTCTTATCTGTGTCCGCCATTCAGGAAAAAAAAAAACATGCCTTCCCACTGATATAGAGAAAATAAGCTATATTCATTTTTAAATCTAAATTTTTATGCTGCAATCTGAACTCAGGTTTACATTTGCAGTCAAATATATTCCCAGTCTTGCATGCAACTAAATTGCAGATATAAGCCAATTCACCTTCATACTTTGTAGAAGTGAATTTCTGAAAATGCCCCTCTTAAAGGAGCAACTTGTATTGCATAGCATCCTGTGCTATGCTTAACACTTGATGAGAACAAAAAAGAGGAGGAATTTATGCAAAGCAACTCGTACATGCCAAATGGCACAGTTTAAAATGTATGTGTGCTACGGGTGCACTGCAGCAGACTCTAAGCTGCATCAGTTCATCATGCATAAACAGGAACTACAGTAAGCAGCTGCTGTTAGACTTAAACAACAGCATTTTGAGCAGTTTATTTAACTGAACTAATTCTACAGAGACAACAGGTTTCTTCCTATTGTTACAGGCTTGCAATGAAGCAGAACGTTAAGCATGTCTCTCAGTAGAGGGCTTGTTTGGTCTCTTTGTGTGGTATTTATAGCATGGTCTGGTTAATGTCAGTCTTCACTTTATTGGTATTCTCTTAAATCCTGAAATTTTACCCAGACTTTTACTAATAAACCAAATCTTCTCATAGAAGCAATGTATATTTTCCAGCAAGTCCACTGAAAACTTCCAAACCCTTTCTAACTGTGTGTGGCTGTATTTCATTCCAACTCTTTTTGCATGCCTTTTTAATTTTTATTCTTGAGTTTTCTTATACAGGGAACTTACTTAGCCTTTTATATACACATCTTTAACACATATTTTTTGTTTCATAACTTTATTTCTTATGATATATGTGGAAAAATATATATTTCTTGCATCAGATATAGATAGTAATATAAGCATCAGCCACCATGTTCTCATAAGCTGAAACATTTTTCAACTTCGCAGCATAGATGCACTGCTATTTTTTTTTCTATTTTTAACATTCTGATTACCCCAAATGCAAGGGAAACCGAGGCACAACCCAGTTTGAGTTGGCAGAATAAGCTGTAAAAGTCACAGTCAGTTCCTGACTTGACCATAAAAACTGTTTTCAGCAAACTTTGTTCTTCATTTCTGCCAGTAATTTATCCATAAATAGTAAACGGTTCTTCTTCTCTACATACTATGACAGTTTCCCTATGGTCAGTATACCAGTAACAGAAGTTATTAAATTGACAGAATGCCCAAATTTTTGTATTTTGTGCAAGGAAAATTGCACTGAATTTGTCTGGACCATCATAAAATATCTTACCAGTGACTATATTTTTGAAAAATTGTCATTTCTGAATACAAATGTGATACACATGTACACGAATAACATAAGATAACTATTAAATGGTGCTAATAAGAAATCAAATTGAAAAGCTGAGGCACAGGAAATAACCCAAAGAAATATAAAAATTTATTAAAATATAAAACTAAAGAGCATTTTCTGACACAAAATTCCCTCTTTCCCAAAAAAATTTCAAAACTTGAACAGAACAGTAATTCACAGAGAACAAGACTGCTTTTGCTGTGCTTCAGAAACACCCGGTGCCCATGGTGAAACAGGGGTAAGAGCTTTACACAGCTTGGCCTCAGCTTGGTATTGCCTGTGCAGTAAATATCCTGCTACTTTACTGTTAACTGTTAAGCTTGGAGATGTTAGTGGAGGAGGTGGTCAGCTTTTGGCTCTGAGCTGTGCACACTTTTAAACTGCTCATGTGCTTCTCTGCATGTTAGAGTACACTCCACCAAGGCTGGACTGGCATAGGAAAGACTGTGTGAGCTGAACCCAAAACTGCCTGTTACATGTGATTCAAAAGCCAAGCCCTCTACTGTTTATCATGCAGTAACAGAACAAGACACTGTTACTTTCTGTTTAAGAACTACTCTGGAATTCCATCTGTTTCTGAGCACTCTCAGGTGTGACCGCTTCTGGCTCAGAAGCATGAGAAAATATAGGTATGTAGCTCCATGAACCAGAAGGACCCATTGTCCTTCATCAGGGCCTTGATTGCTCTTGGTGCATATAATGACCTCTATATTAAAATCCTATGGGAAGTCAGTAGCAGGTTTGTGTTTCTAATAAGAAATAATATTAAAAATTAAAAAAAAATCAGTAGCATTGTTCTTTTTCTCTTCCTCTTTTCTGAGTTGCTATGAGGAAAAATTTCCTTGTATCTAGCACCAGATTATTATCTCATTCAATTACCAGACTTCTTGAAAAGTATACAGTCTATCATTCTAAGAGGTTTATACACTTATATGTACAAAAATTTTCTGGTATTAATACAAAGTATTTCTTGGTATGTTATACACTGGTACAATAAAGATTTGATCATTTTCTTGCATATAAATCACTGAGAGCTCTTCTGAAAATGAAAAAATGAAAATATCAATGACAATATTGTTTCTTATTAAAACATAGTTATTTTCCTTCTTTTTCTTCTCAAAACCGTATCTGAGTGCTGAGCAGTTGGGACAGCTGTAAACTATGAATTTTCTCTTTTGTGTTTTTAATGTACCTATCTGCAGATAAACAGTCTATATTTACATGTGCATTCAGCTTTGTTGTTGATATATTCAGATTTCAAGTTCCTATTTATTTGCTAAACTATTTTTTTTAAGTAATCCCTGCAATTCATTTGACATTCTACCTCACACACATACAAAGGGGAATAGAAGGCATAAACTGGCCTCTATCCCTTTAGCTCTGGCTGCATGCAAGTGCTTGTGGCTGTGGGTGATGGTGTTTGCACAGAAGGCAGCTGCTTTTCCTTCTGCAACATGTCATGGCTGTACATGGCACCAAGGGTCTGTCCCCAGCTTTCCAGCCAGCAACTGAGTACCCAGGCAAAGGAAATGGGATTCAGCAACAAGCATCAAACTAAAACCGAATTAAAACATTTCAGTGGCCTTCCCTGAAGCTGAATGCTTGATTCTCATTTGAGAGAATTTTGGCAAAATGACTGCTGGCCTACTTTTCTATTTAGAAATTCTTCTGAGTGTATATGTATATTTGATGAATGCTTCTTAAAGTATTCTAATATTAATAATGAGCACTCTAATTATAGAACATCTGCCAAAAAGAGGCTTCTTGCTTTTGTTTTTTGACAAAAGGCAGAGGCCAACAAACATGGAGGTAATAAGACCCATTTACTGGGTAGACCCAGTGTTTAGAGAAGACCTCTAAACAGAAGCTATACACATTTGTGACAATGCAGCCCCAGGCACAGGAACAAGCCTGTAGCTTAGCCACCTCTCAACCCATTCAGGTGGGGCAACAGGCAAGTAACAGATGTGTGAGGTAGCACAGTACACAGGATGACAAAACTGCAAGCTACACACTCTGCTACTGGAAGCAATGTTAGTTGGATTAATGTTGCTGTCTGCATCAATGCTACTGTTCTGGCCCACTGATGAAGTCAGCTTAATTAGTGGAGCAGAGCACTGTGCTGATACAACCATTCTCCTCTATCATCTCTTTCACCTATCACACGTGTTTGCAGTGAGCTAATACAGCTGTATGCAATGCCGATATAGCTTGAAAGGTTTGGATTAACTCTAGTGGCAACAGGATGATACCAAGCACTTTTAATACCTCCTTCTGGGCTTATTTAAAAGAAGAAAAGGGTATGTCCTGAACTCTGACTAATCTCAGTTACATCCTAACCAAGGATGGAAGAGTTCGCAGGAGATTTTCTAGCTTTCACATAAATCAAGAGGCTGAGGTGAGCACAAGTCCTGAGTGACCCTTGGAACCATCTGCTAACTCATGTGCAATACAAACTCCTCTCTCTAAGAGTGACCTCCTGCAAGTTAAATTAAATCAGATTTAAACCTCAAGACACCAAATCCAATTAACTAACTTCCTCCAAAGAAGTCATAAGTTAAATAACTAGAGGATAATATTCCAAGGTGAGCCATAAAAATATATCTTTAACATGCACTGAAAGAGGCTCATAAGCTAGATCCAAGACAACTGCGCATACAAGTGCAAGCTCATTCCTACCCAAGCCAGGAGCTCCTGGCATATAAATGTAATGCTACTCTGACATACAAATAGGTCAGGAAGCAACATTCCCCACAGCTGTCGTGCCAGCTCCAAGGCAATGCTTCCTGCCAGTCAACAGTAACTCAGGCAGGTCTTCCTGCTTCTGCAGCAGCCCCTCTCATGAGTCCAGATGCTGGTACATGGAGAGGTATCGGCTCATGTTCATTCCACAGCAAAGACAGGCAGTAAGTGTTTTGTACTTTCATCAAGCAGATTACAGTCCTAAGAAAATGGTAATGAAAGGAATAACTGCTTGCTTGGGCCTCCTGCCTCATCAGGAAAAGCAAAATGTTTTCAGTTCAGCCCAAGTTGGTGTTAAATAGAAGAATCAAAACAAAAAAAAAAAGAGCCCTGGGTTAAAAAAAACTGCTTTGTTGCTTCAAAATGAAGTCTTTCATTTGATGACTTGTTTCTGCATTACTTATTTCAACAAGTGTTGGTAGTTTTGCATTTTTTAATGCCTGTTTGAAATTGCTGGTTTTAATGACTCTTTGGAAAAAAAAAAAATGGAGGTCTGAGGAATAACTTCTCATCTGTCTCTCAATTGCAATTTTAATATTGTTGCAATTTGCCAGTTATCTTTTTAAAGAAGCTGAAGAAGCTGTGTCTAGTCAGATTTTCCTGCATTTGCCACTGTTGCCTTCCTGAAGAATTTAGAATCCCTGTAAAGGTCACAAAGACTGGATTAAGGAAAAGCAACAAAGGAAAAGTTTTGTTGTTGCTGTGTATTTAATACTGGCTTTTTTTGTTCTGTTTACTCTACCCTCTGCTTTCTAAGTCCCATATCCTGTGCACAAGTTTTTGCCTAAAACTATGGAGACCAAGAAATTCTCCAGTCTCTAGTTTCAGCAGAAATGAGTGCTTCGTAATGTAAGGAGGCTGATGATAAAATTGAAAGAGCTTGTTACACAGCTTGCCTTTGCTGTTTTGATATTCTGCTGAGTTTATGATTTACACTCAAAAAACAAACACAAGCACGCAGAATGATAATCCATCTGATTCCGAAATAAAAAGTCATATTAACTATCTAAGCACATATAAAAATACCTGAAACCAGATTTATTTGCATTTCATCTTTATTGTTTATATCTGAGCAATAAGAGTCTGAGGGGATGGTGGTATATCCATACCAGCTGCTTGTAGGTTTATATTTGAGAGACTACACTAGACCAATATATATACTACGTGTGAAACAGTATTTTGCTTAATTAAAGTATCAACAATCTAGTGATTATAGTGTAAAAATAGAAAATAAGAGATGAGACTCTGGGACTATTTATATGCAATTGCCAATGTGGTTGTTCTTATATGGAACTTTATTTAAGGCATAGTCAGACAACTTTGCCCTGTCTTGTAGGGTCAAATTCTTTTTTCTGCACAGGCTTTAGGGGAACAACACTCACAGAATTCAGGTATGGATTTTATATGAGAATTTATAAATGCAGATGTTTCCAGAGTAGCTAGGGTCTGGAGTCAGCATACAAGAGGCTTATTACTAGAATTATCTGTTTATTTATGAAAAAATTTTATGGTTTTTACTTGGAATATGAAAAAATATCAAGAAAAAAGTTAATTATGGCAATGCCAATTTTCATAGCAGGGGCTATGAAAGTCTACTCTGAAGCAAAGTAAAATTAATTATTTTGTAGTATACTTTTAAATATTTCAAAGGTAAAACAATGCAGCTGTAAGCAAACACCCTCTTTGTCTATCGCTGTGTTTCAGATACCCATCAGCATAGCTTCTGGAGCAATGGTGGAATGACAGGGGCCCATTTGTCTGAGTTTCATACCATTTCTTCATATAGAGCCAAGACCATTCTTATAGTTACTAATGATACTAATATATAATTATATAAACAGTAATATATTATTAATAATAGATAGTAGTAAGTTTCCATCCTCTTCTTCTCTTCACATTTCATTAGCTTCCTACCCTCTTCTCAATTTCCTTCCTTTCTGCCTCTTCTTTGAGCTCATTTTCTTCTTCTTCTTCTTCACTTTGCTTTTGGCATCAGAGGCTGTGGGGACCAGAGGAGATGCAAGCATCAGCTGGAGCTGTGGAAAACTGCCCTGGGGGCTGCAGTGGGCGAGCACCTCTGAGAGGCACCTCTGACAGTCTCTATGGAGAGACTTATAGGTTCAGCACTAAGCCTTTTTGCCAGTTAGTGGGCAGCAGTGAGAAAATCAAAGGTCCAGGTGAGGCAACAGGGGGTCTGAAAGGCACTTCGTATTCTTCAATGCACAATTGCTGGCTGAGGCACAGAGTCAGGGCAGCCTGCCTGTCACAGGTCTTTCTCTTTTCTCTCTTGATTCTGAGGTGGTGCATAGTCTCTGGATTGAGAGGTTACAGAATTTATTCACAAAGTGTGAATGTTTCCAAAGGGGGTAACTCTCCCCTCCTGGTCACTACTCCAGCACAGCTTTTACAGGCTATTTCATTGTATCTTGAATAAGCTTTACCATAAAAGTAAATAAAAACAGACCTCTAAAAAGGTGCATTCTTCAATCTAGCTGCTTAAGTGGCTTTAATATTACTGTGGACAATGTAATAGTGTGAGTAGTAAAAACATGAAATACCATATTTGCACCACTTTTTACAGTATATATGCTATTTATAAACCATGAACTACTTGCCTATGGAACTATACATGGCCATCTGATGCAAACTGCAGCTTGTTAAATTTTATGGGCCAGATTCAGTTCTAAGCTGCACAACCAAATCCAAAGTAATAACATTGTTTTTCCGTACTCTGGATCTACATCAATATAAACGAGGAGAATCTGGGTCTGCATATTTTAATTACATACTTCTGAAGATTTTTTCCCCTGGTTTTTAACAATTCAGTCTGGTTTTTTGTCTATTTTCTCTTATACTGTATTTAATTTGTTCACTGGCTGTTCAAATAAAATGTTTACTGCAGAAATACAGACTGTACAGGGAGACATAGAAATGACATGTGCCATTTCAAAATGGTGTGTGTCTGCCTCAGTATAGCTCTCTGCTGATACCATTTTTTACTGTTTCAAGAAAGACATAAAATGGAGCTGACTACTGTATTTCTGGTTGAAAACATAGTTATATGACACATGCTCAAATATTATAAATATTTTATTTCCTATATATATGTGTGTGCATTTATATGTGACTATGATATGACTTTTTTAAAAAAAAAGCTGTGTGTGTGGTTCTGTTTATTTACCACTAATCTGTTTCTTTGCCACTGTTAAACTAATTAAGAAAAACAACTAGAAGAATGCCCATCTGCTTTATCTGATGTCCTGCCATGGTATAGCCTCTTCTATCAAACATCATTCCACTTTGAGAGTTCACACATGTATGTACGCTCTAGTACAGCATTTGGACTCAACTTCTTGCTCAGCAAAAAATACTTAGTCTAAAGGTATTACCCCTGGACATACTAATACGTCTAAAGCAAGCAAAACTTGCTTTATTTCTCCAGCACTGGAAGTCATGCTATTAAAACATGGAGAGAGGGAAAGGGGCGAGGCGGGGCGGTAAGGGGGGGAAGCCCTTCTCATATCTCTTCCCTGTCACTGGACTCCTGTCTGTACAGCAATAGGAAATAACTTTAAATGTCAAAATAGCCATGTGGTCTGAAAGAACTGAAAGCCTCATTCTAGAAATATATGAGCTTCCATCAAAGTAGCTATGTACGTATTGTAGCAAGTAAATAAATGATACTTACTTTATGAAACTAGATAGTCCATGTGCTTTGGTAGGACTATCTAAGTTATGAAGTTTTGATTCTTTTTTTCACTAAAAATCCTTTGTTCCCACCTAACCAAGGAACATAGAATTATTGTGGCGATATAGTAAAAAGCAGGGTCTGTCCCAGATGTGGGCCAGAGATGCTTTGTGAAGCCTCCGGTTAAGTACCTGCTCAACTTCATCCAGACGTGCAATTATGAAATGCCTTCCTTCCTTCAGGACTGACTTGCAAGTAGGAGTTATCATGAATATTAGACAACTGTGAGTGCATTTGAGTTGACAAAGTGTGCGTTGTTTGAGGTTTACAGTCTCAGATGTTCACACTGCACTGGAGTGCAGGTTCAAGTAAAAGACCATTTTCACTCACAGACACCAACTATTTGTCCAGTCCACACTAACAGCCGTCAAAGGAGCTAGGTGGGGGTACACACCAGCTCTTAGAAGGGTGAGCTATGCATATTGCAGCTCTCAGTGACAAGAGGATTTTGCCTTGCAAGGTCAAGGAGGTTGGCCTCTTGTGAACTGGAGCAATACAGAACTGGGTCATGACCCTGTCGAGATTTGCGCACATGCTTACTTTTGAGTGTGTGATTAGGTCCATTGATTGCAGTGGTGAGTTTGCATACCTGGATTTAAGTACATACATAATCTTTTGCAATTTTGAGGTTTTCCTATCTACAGCTTGAAAAATATTTGGAGAAAAGTAGCATTTTCTAGATCCCTTTTATATACAGTCAGATATCTTTCAGAAGCATTAAGAGTAAATTTATTCAGATTTACTCTGCATGTAGTACTGCGTCAGTCTGAAAGGAAGATCTGGAAATAACCGTAGTTTACGGTTTGAAAACTAAATGCCAGATTTAAGTAGGCCACAGGAAATAACTGTTGCAAAATAAATCTTAGAATTTGTCACTATCTGCAGTTTCAACTCTGGATAGATACAGCTCTGCATTCACTTGGGTGTTGGAGGTCATGGCCAAGGTGCCGTTGAAGCGTTACAAGAAGCTCAGTTAATCTTTGCCAAAACTCTATCTGGCTTTAGCTAATGTTAACAAATGCCATTTTCATGATCATTCAATGACATTAGAAATGCCAAACCTCCATCTCAGTGTTACAAGAAGCATATAATAAAAATTATGTTCCTTCACTGGAGTGAAAAATGGTTACAAATTAGAAAAACTTAAAATAAAACTTCTCTAATGGAATGGTTTTATTTTTAAAAAGGCAGGCAAATGCACTTCCAACATGCATAGTTGTCTATCTTCCAAGTAAGATGCTTATTTCTGTGAAGCCCTGCAACTGGTTTCAGACCATTCAAAGTGAGATTATCCAATTTACGAGAAAAAAAGGAAAGGAAAAAAAAAAAATCCTTGACAGTGAAAAAACGAATTAATGAGTCAGAATGTGGTTTATAATCTCCTTCCAAAATCCTACATGTACAAACCCTAAGGTCTCTTCCCATGCAACTTGTGCAGTCTGTGCTAGAACCCCAGAGTCCCTGGACCCTAACATAGACAGCGAGAAAAGAGCAGCTTGTTGAAGGACTGGACCCTTCCTTTGATGTGACACAGTAAAAAATTGACTTGATAGATCATAGACTGAGTAAGAAATGATCAAAAAGAAATGAAATTTTAATCTCACATAGTTACATTGCCTCAAATATTTTGTCTTGGACTTGGTGTCATCTAGTAGCCTCTCAGTGGCAGTGTGAAAAGCAACAGCTTTTTGCAGGCAGGAATATAGGAAGGAATCCCATCCATTACATGCTGTAAGGATTAGGGGTAGAACAAAAATATTAAAATATCTGCATTATTAATATGTACAAAAGTACGTCTCAAAACATGAACCATAGAAAGAAAATGGTGGCTTTAAACAACAAAATTTATCTCAGATGAGAGCTTATTACCCTCATGCCCACAACCAGACAACTTTGCTGGTTAGCAAATGTGTGAACTTTTCACATATCCCTAGAGAGTGAATATTTGAGCTTTCTAAAAAAGGATTAATTTTATTTAAAGCAAAGCTTTCTTGGTTGAAGACTATGTCTAGTTCAGCACCCAGGTGAGCAGACACTTTCATTATTAGGTCCAACAAAAAAAAGAAAGAAAATTTTTAAATCACAAAGTAACTGGAAGATTAAGCATTCTTCTTTGATACATACACAAACTGATAGGATATGTAATTGCTGGAGATGTTAGCAAATTTTAATTAACATGTTTGGTAATGTGATTATGTTTGAAGGCTAATTTTATTTCCATCCATCATTCGCTTTCTTTCAGAACAAGCCTCAGTAAAATTTAAAAAAGAGAAGTACATAAAGCAAAGTCTAATAAAGAAAAAGAATGCATTCTGGTTTAAACATATCACCTGGAATAAAGCATTATTTCTTGCATTTTTTTTTTTTTTTGAGAACAGAGATTTAATAAAGAGTTACAGGTAAGTTTTTTATGACTGAATAAAGCTTTAATAGGAAGGAGGTTAAGAAGTTAAACCAAAGTAACAATAGCACTGCAGTGAAAGAGGCATGTTCTTTTTCACACACATTGCTCCCCACCGAAGGCCTGTCACTCAATAGAATAGATGTACTTTGACTCATGGGTGGCGATGTATAGCCTAAGCTTAGTCTGAATCCTCTTCTAAACGCCGAGTCCTGCAACCAGATCCTGACAGCTTCCCTGCAGCTCTATAGCATGTTTCACTAACATGAGCTGATAGGATTAGCAGCAGGCAGCAATTACAAACTCTTCTTTGTGAGGCCTGAAGAGTTTTGATTCTTGTGTCAACTGATGCTGTATTTCAGATATCTTTGGTGGTAAAACTTAAACCTTGAGCATTAAGATTAGATTCACAAAGTCCAGGGTAGCAAAACATTAAAGGATAATACGTTGTTTAAATTTAAGAACATGTATACTGCTTTATTCTATAAGTAATGTGCCCATCCCCTTCCAACTACTGGGACTATTCACAGGCCACAGTTTAGTTGGCTGTGAATACTTCTAAAGCCATGAAAGCAAGACTATAATCAGCACTCCTGCACCCATTTCCCAGTCTAATATCCAAAGTAGTCTAATAGGCAAGGAAAAGTTTTGGGGTCTACTTGACTCTGAACAACTCTTTATCCTGGAGGTAAAAATGTGTTCACCTAAGATACATGTGAGGAAATTGAGTAAAATTTGAGAAGAAAAAGTAAATAAACAGTATGAACTCTCCTGATCAAATGATCAAAACTTTCTGGCTCAAGGGTCCACACAGACTGGAAATGAAACAGTGGAAAACATGAATTGAAACTGGCAGTGTTATTTTAAACCTATGTGGCTGTTTACTAAGATGAAGAATATCGGTTTTTATTCTATCAAACTGCATATTTAACCTGAGTTTAATTGAGGTTTTTTTTCTGATGGACAAGTGTCCATGTGCAGGCTTGCATGAAAATAACCTAGATACTTTCAGACTTTGTGAGGGCTACACAAAGCTGGCTTATCTTGGGGCTGGCTTCTCCCGATGTCTGCCTCCACTCTACACCATGGCAGGTAAACCAATTACTTTCTGAATTGCTGGTATTTGAACCATCAAAAAATTTACCTTAAAGTAACCTGTACTGTAAGCTGTGACAGCAGTGTGTGAGCTGACCAGCTCACTATGGATCTGTGAACTTGGGCAGATAGCTGGTAACTTCACTAACTAGTCTCACATGTCAGTAACAACCAAAAGTAATATTTATTAACCTGATTACCTGTTCAGTGAGTGTACCTATAAGCGGAAATTGAATGAAGTTCTCTTTAGGTTGTGATAGAGAAGCCTTGCTGAATCCAGATGGGGCAGCCTGAAGATGTTACTACCTCACAGCTTCCTGCTTCATTTTCCACTTGTGTTTGCTCAGTAGGAGTTGAGAGCAATAATAAATTGGGTTTGCACAAATATGTCAGATAGACAAGCTATGGTGCTGAGGTGCGGGTCCATATTCCTTTCTGCTATGATACAGAGTCATTAAAGGCTGAAGATCAACACCTGGATGGTAACAATTTCATTCATCTAATATTGATATGTTGTCAAAGTTGGAGACCTAAACTTTAGGACAGAGTCAAAATCAGGAGATATCAGGTTTAACTGGTATGTCAGTGTATGGAATGTTATTAAAATAAAATAATCTTCCATTAAGCCAGTGCAAGTTCTTATACAGACCTAGCATGCATACCTGATTTTCAAAAATTAATCCTGATAAATTAGGGCAGAACACTTTTTAGACACAAATGATTCACTGTTGTTCCCTGAATGCCTTCAGGTGACTATTAGAATTTGGATCCCATGCAAAATTGTTGTGAACAGAAAGATGAATTTACTTCATTACCTTGATTCACATTCACATCCAGTCTGTTATTTCAATGATAGTTCCTATAATCTGGAGAATATAAAAGAAATTAAAACTGTGGAGTTTTAGCTTTCTTGCACAATCTCTCCTTCTCTAACTCTCACTGAGAAATGAAGTGTGTGCGAGTTTGCCAGAACAGTAAGATGAGATCCTGCCTTTATTCTAATTTCTTAACACCTTGTTCTATGAACAATGGAACTACTTGTGAGTAAAGGTGTAAAACTTGAGCAGTGAGTACAAATCAAAGGATTTAGCCTGATGTTTTAGATAAGTGAGAAATATTTTCTTCATTTTGCTTATACATCTAAAGTCAATTATATTAGTTTACAGGAAAATCTGTAAAAAGAAGCCTCATCATATTTTCCAAAGCTTGTCATTTTCTCTCCCGGATGTATGATAAGGGTGACTTGGCAATAAGTTTCTTAAATCTATAAGGCTGTATTCTTTGAAAGTTGGTACAACAACCTCATTGATCATTTAAAATTGTAAGCTAAAGCTAATGCATCTGATCCCTTTATATGCAATTTCATTTTAGAACATTGCATTAGTCTCATTTTGTGCCTAAAATACATGAGTCTGTGTATCTGCCTATCTATCATGTGGTATCTGTTTTACGACAAGAAAAGTGACATTTGGAATGTACCAAACATACTTATCAGAAACTTAATATGGCTTCCCATAGTACAGGAGTTTCTGGGACAAACAAGTTGTTCTTGACAGCTTGGATGTATGAGAAATCTGTCACAAATTATCCCTTTCAAAAGGAAACCTAGACATATCTTGTTGCATTTCCAGAAATGGAACAAAGCAATACTTTATGGTTAAGAAATGGATGTGAGCCAGCAGTCAGTACCCTAAGGTGAAAAGTCGGATCTGCCTAGCAGTTCCTCAATTTCCAAGCAAGAGCCTTCCAGTTCTAAATAATGAACAAATGAAAAAATAAATACAGCTTTAATTCTTAGTAATGAAGAGGCAAGCCCATCTCAACTGAATCCTGCAGTATGCTCTGGGCAAAGCACTCCCCAAGCATGGCATAAAGAGAGCACTCAGTATAACAACTGAAGAAACCTGCAACAAATCTAAAGTAGCCTCTTATTTCTATACAGCTGTAAAAGCTCTGCAGTAAGCCCCTGAAAGGGAACATTTATGTGTTTTATGTTAATTTAAAATGCTTGAAAGCAGTCAAAAGAGAGGCTTAGTCCTGAAGAAATCCCAGTCTTAAACCCCCCTTAAGCCAGGGCATGTCTACGATGTTGCTTTTTCTTTTTTCCTATTTAAACAACTGCAATTCTTCTGTTACTTGTGAAAAGTTAGCTATATTTCATGCAGATTTGTTTTTTCCTATCATCTTTTCAGGGGTGAGTCAAAATTTTATCAGCATCCCTAGAAATCCTAATAAGTTGACTTGCTTTTCAGCCAGGACCTAATATTCTTCAGTTCTTTGTGTTTGGAAGCTCCTGTGCCCATGAGTCTGTGCGCAGTGAGCATGAAATGCGGGTGGAAGCCCTTCATAGCACATTCCCACTTCACTTCCCATTCCTTGCCAAGATTCCCTTGGCAAGACCCTCTTGGCAAGGGCTGTCAATTTGTCAGGATTTCAGATGGAGCGGCAGTGGCCAAGCTTTCTTAGGTTCTTCTCTGTGCGAAATCCAAAGGAAACCAGTGCAAGGCTCCTCCATTTCAGGGCTGGGATCAAGAGTGGAGGCTTATTCCATAAGAACTACACTAACTGGAGACCAAGGCATTCTATCTTCTCTCTCTGATAAGTCTTTTTATGTCTCACATCCCTTTTTCTGTGAAAATAAGAAAGATTGCTTTGAAAAGACCAAACACCAGGTGGAAATCTGAACACTGAAAGCTGTGCAATTTCTGTTAGCTTCTGCAGAAACACTGTAAGGAGAGGGTTTGTCCTTTGATTAAAAGTTATTTGAGGTAGAGAGAGGTTTCACTTTTTTCTCTTGCAAAGCACTAACCATATCAATGGCATTGCCCTTGGGAAAGATATTAGTAGTGAAAGTACTGACTTGTTTAAATTCACATAGCTGTTCTGCTGAATCCAGCTGGCCAGCAGATCCTGAAATCAGTAGCTGATCAATGTGAAGGTTAATGGACTGTTTTCTACTCTTTTCCAGGACCAAATATCAGCCCTATAGAGGTCCATTGCTCACCAAAACTCAATCTGGAGTCCCAGAGCCTGGCATGGGAAGTCTAATAGATTAGTACATTAATTCACTGAGCCTCTCTGCCCTTGGACTGGTTGTGCATTTTTTAACATGAACTATAGCCGCAATGGTATTCTATCATAACTTCATTTACTTTCCAACTATGATTTCAGAATGCATATACAAATCTCCATATCCTGATTATTGCCATCAATATAAATATAAACTACTGCAGAATGGCAAGGGAGGAATGAGGAATCCTTTCGGCTTCAGCTAATAAGCATAAATGCACTAAAACATGAACATCCAAGCCAGCTGGATCCCTGAACAACTAATTAAAGTGAAGCCTTTAATTTTTATTTTTTTTTTATTTTTTCATTTTTCCCAAGAATCATCTGATTTGGCTCTCTACCAGCAATAGGTGAGGGTTTGCCTGTCCTTTTTCTACTGTGTAGGTGATAGTTTTTGCTTAGACACAGAGCTAATCACCAAAAGCATTTTTTTGACTATTCTCTGAATATAACTACTCCCGAAATTATTCAACATCACTGGACAGTCTCACTATGAGAATAGGTGGTATAGGTAAGGTGATATTTTTATTTGAGTGAGCATCTATTCTCTATATCCTGGGAAATAAAGTATGATTAGCACTGTGACACAGAGAAACAGAAGAAAAGGACCATTTAAGAGGTACATTTTTGGGTCAAGAAGGAGATGAGAAGGAATGACATCTATGGGCCAACCATTGGTAAGGAAATCTGGAAATTACTGAAATTTGAGTTGATGAATTACTGAAAGCATGTTGTATCTTTATTCCTACTGAAGGATATTAGTCTGTAGCTTGAAGTAAAGAAGGCACCAGGAAGTAATCACACCTCTTTCAAGTGAAGCAGCTCTGAGACTTCAGTGTGCAACATCACTCACGCAGACAGTTGATCTTAGCTGAATGAAAATGAAAATTTTGGGTCACAATGGAGAAAGAGTGAAAATTTAAATAGATGCAAGAACTGTTTCACATAGTGTCTTGGCTAGTTTGCTTCCAATGATATTTCAAAAATTTGAAACATGAAAAAACCTCAATCTCTTGAAGCAACCATGTGAAATTTTGCACTTTAATCTTTTTCCTTTCAGAACAACTCAGAGCTTCAGTTGAGGTCAAGTCTATCAGCAACTGAGCAGCTCCCTTTTTGTTATGTCAAGAGAAATATCTTGAGATATAACTACCTTTGGAATAGCTAAAACAATCAAGGAGCCCGGGAAGAAAGGGGGAAAGGGATGCAAATTAGCACATCTTAATTGAATTGTTTGTTTGGTTTTGCTTGTTCTGTGGTAAAAGCACCCTATGGTAAATCCTCTTTTTCATCATGCAGGATGAAAGTTTATTTGAAGTTGGAGTCTATAGCTGCTTTTTCACAGTAAATTGACCTTGTTCCGTGAAGCCAATGTCATAATGCTCTGCTTTATCTAGGCAGAGAGAAAATCGCAAATTGCTTCTGCATGATTAGTTCTGCCACTTCAAACGTGTTTCTTCCGAGTTGGCTTCCACACTTACTGCTGGAGATATGTGCCGCTGGGAAACCCTAATCTGTCTCTGAACTCCTCTGATTTAGTAACCCTTTACCAGCCAGTCTCTTATGTCAGTAGAATTACCCTTGTTGAGAACAATAGAAACAGTACAGACCAAAAAAAGAAGAAGATTCTTTCAAACCTCAGCCTAATATTTACTCAGCTGTTTCTGGCTTAGCAGATGTAAACTACTTCAGATTAGTGGAGTTTTCACAGATAAATTTAAGTATCTGGTGATATGTCTATCGTTTAATTAGCTCTAAATTCAAAAACCTTCATTATTTTTAACTGTGTTGTCTGCTAGTGTGCTCCAAACAAAAAAAAAAATAAATCTAGCCAAATTAGACAAAAACCCAAAGCAAAAATTAATGCTGTGATGTTTTCGGGGGGGGGGAGGGGAGAAACAAACAACAAAACAAAAGAAAAAAAAACCTGTTAAGGTCTATAAAGATTCATATACAGCAAGATGAAATTACTGCATGTTATTCCAGACATGGAATCCAGATAATGATTAAAAATACATTTATGGCTCATAAAATATATGTAGGTAGCAGTACAGCTTAGAATTTTAGAATTATACATAGTAGTTTTATCTCCAAATATAGATGCCAAGGAAAATATAAACTGGTGTTAGTACTAGAAATAAGATTGTCTCACTGCTTTGTTCCTGTTTGGGCATCATGTCTATATAGTCGTAACTTTACAAAACCAAGACACAACATGGCAAAAGGACAATTTCTCAGACTGTTTTTCCTCTCTGCTAACTCTGTCACTATCACACATGCTACACCATCAATGTGAGAGAATCAGGGGGAGTATCCACGTATGGATAATCAAGACTGTGTTCTGGGTATTCAGGATAAGGCCATAGGACAGCAGTGCTTTTATGATCTATCGTGATGGAACAATCTGAACAATTTGCATTAAGAAATTAATCTTTTACATTTCATTTTTCTCTCTCACATGAGCATATAGGGCTGAAATCAACATACTGCATAATGCTTAGCCATTTTAACATAGTTCTTATTCACAAGTTCTTATTCACAAAAACTTTTATTAGCACTATAAAAATGAAAGAGCAAAGAATTAAAAGTACGCCATGATCAGCACTCATTTTCATAGCAAAAAACATTTTAAATATTTATTTTTTTTTAACACAAACCAATCATTGCAGTTGATTTCCTCCTAAAAACCCAGATCCAGTTACTACATCACTATATGAATTACAAACATCTAGTGATTTTTTTTTTCATGGTGAAATAGAGCAGTAATAACAAGCTGAATATGACATGTGTTTAAAAATAAATTGCTTGATAAAAAAAAAGAAGAAGTGGAAAACGCCAACTTCATGTGACAAGATTCATGCTGAAGCGCTGTTTTTGAGTATTTTTGACCAAAGAAGGATATAGCAGTTTAAAGGTGAAAAGGAGTATGGGGAATCTTCTACCTGACAAATAAGTCTAGGTATCTAAAGATTTTGCTAACCAATCTGACACATAAATGGCACATGATGTCAACTTCTATTAAAGTCTTTATAAATGATGACAGCCTGGAGAAACAAGAATTGTTTTCAAAGAAAAGAGTTTCGGTTGAATTCTATGTATTATTCCCAAGCATTAGAAACACATCAACGACAACATTGCAGTCAGGAATCAAACCAGTTTTGCAATCACTGGTCTTGTGGCCTATGCATGTGACTGGCTGCCATGAAAATCTTAATCCTAGATCTCCTTGGAGTCCTTCACTGTTGTGAAAAGCATGTCAGATATGTATTTCCATAACTATATTTTCCCATTAATTTGTACAAGCAAACAACAATGAAAATATTTGTTATGGTGTATCGACAGGTTGAATGGAATTCGAGGGACCGATCTACCACAAAGCAGTTAATCAAAATTCCTGATTTAACAATTTTTGAATTTAATTTAGAGGAAGAAGCAGCTTGCCTACCATGGCAGTTACAAATCTCTGGGCTATGCTTCAGTGCAAATTAACTGATTGCAATACTCCCATGCAATTGCCTAATGATGCAGATGATGACTGTAAATAGGATAGAACATTTCTGTATAGTAAGATCTGTATAGTAAGACCTTTTGAATGAAGTCACTCGGGGACTTCCCATTAATTCAAAATTTTCTTTAGGTCCCTACAGAATAACAACCAACTGAAACATTTGTGTTTTGTAGTAATTCATCAACAACCACCTTGACATTTTAACTAAATGTAGACCCTCCTGCAGGCTGACAGTTAAATTTTCCATATTTCAAGGTCAGACGAGAACAATTTTTAGTCTGTTTGAGGACACAGGAAAAACAAAAGTCCTGTCCTCTTCAAAAACCCAGGAAGAAACATCTTAACAACTTCATCTGTACAATTTCAGAACAAGCTTCATAATGGATACTAAACACAGCATGTTCAGAAATCCTCACAGTCATTTCAGTTTTCTCTAATGCTATCAAAATGGCAGTCCTCAAACACTGAACTCATTCCTGCCTTTCACTCTGCCAATTATTACTATTACTATTATTATTGTTGTTGTCACTTGCCCAGATATAATGTTAGCACAATAATTCAAGAAATTCAGTTAAGTGCAAGCTGCAAGGCACACACATTTCTCAAAGTCTACCGAACACCTTTTAGAAAGCCCTCCGCATCTAACAAGATCAAACACCTTATCCTGCTGATCATGCTCCATCTCCTTGAGTCGGCAGCGTGAACATGGATCACAGTCTCTGCCTACTAACAGTAAATATGCAAAAGTCACACAGCTGCCAGAAACAAAAGAGTTTGCCTGAGTCAAAACTCTCAGAGTGGAACTTCATCTCCTTCATCCCTCCCATCCCTGAAAACATGAAGACACCTTGCTAGAGGGTGGGTGGAGGGGAGAAGTTGCTGCAAAATTTCTTGTTGACACCTCGCAATAAAAACAGTATCATCTCAAGAAACAGAATATATCTCTAAACAGGAGACTAAAAGCCCAATAATGGGCTGAAAATCCATTAACTTTTAAACTATCTTAATAACAAATCTGTTGTGCTCTTAGACTGAGTCTGGACAATCCTTAGCCTCAAGTATAGTTACTTAGCTAACCATATAGGTGATTTAGTAAAGAAGAGTAACAAAATACCTGTGTAGTTTTTCCAGTTTTGCTTTCTTGAATGAGAAATGTGTGGGTGAGGACAAATCATGATTATTTTTGTTACTGTTAATGAAAGTGCAAAGTTCATCAATGGCTTGACATTTGCTGCTGACTGCAGATACGTACATCTCAAAATAGATTCAGATAATAACAGAGAAAAGAAAGAATTTCAGGGCTATCATGCTTGTGAGGCAGCAGGTTTATAGTTTCTCTGGGTTATGGTTACATGGTTAGAGAATCCCTGTTGACCAATGGCAGTTCTAAAGATTCAAAAGCAAAGAATGATTTTTAATATTTTAATGGAATAACTTACTTTATCCAAAACGGAAGGTTGCAAAAATGAAAAATTTTTCATTATTTTTTCTGCATTAGAAACAATCATCATTGAAAGCAGCTTACTGAAATGTAGTATTCCTGGCATATCCCTACCTTACATTGGTACTCACTGTGGATTTCCTATGTATTTGGAAAGAGGAAGAACATCTCAGAAAGACTCAAAACTGTCATCAGTTGTTAGTATCAACCCAGAGTCTACAGAATTCAATAATGACAATTCAGTCTCTCCTTTGCTTACACATGGTTGTTTTTTCAGAGAGTTCTTAAAAAAATGAAAATTAGGTAGAATTCCTGTTCTCAAATGAATTGGATTAAGACTTCCACACCTGTACTAGAGAAGCTGAAGGTAATAGTTGATACTTACACAAATACAGAGAAATCACAGCTTCTCTGTTTTGATTTGCAGATCTATCCATCAAGTTAGAATTTGATAGGGTTTGTGTGGTTTTGCCTATGCTGAAGTTGCTTATCTTCTGAGTAAACAAACAACCATGAAATAAAAAATGAATCTACGTGACTTCAGCACTGAAGTCTTTCTGCACATTAGGACCTCTATTCGAGACCAGTAATTCAAGAATTCAACCTCATCTTGGCTTATAATATCCTAATAATCCCTAGGAAAGTGGGGAAGATCCATGCTGTTTCTTGAATGTCAGTCATTTTGATCAACAGCAGGAATTTTCAAATGTGACAGAACAAAAACATATCTCTTTTTAGGTAAGCAAAGATGACCTTTTAAGGGTAGCAGTGCTTGCTCTCATAGCAGTTAGATATCATCCAGCAGGTAAAAATGCAGTTTAACCATGGGCTGCCTATTAGCCATCAGCAATAATCCTGAGCAGAACCTGGAACAGAGCTGAATCCCTTCACAAATGGTAAGTGATGAGGTTTAGTGTAGGATATAGCTCGTTTGATTACTGTGAAAGGTATCAGGTACAACATATAGCTTTGAATCTTGGATAAAAATATTCTGTACTGTGGAGAGATCATAAATTGCATTTTGTTTCAGACCAGCTTCAACATCATTACTAACTTACCTAGAGCTATATCTTTCCTTGATCCCTAACTACAGCTCTCTTAAAAACAACGAAATTTGGACATTTCAAGTGCAAGGAACACTAGTGATTTCAAACATAACAGTACTTTGTAAATATACACATGAAAAACTTTATCTGACATATTTCAGTCTTCAAGTTTATTTCCATTAATACCTACATTTGGGTTTTTTTTTCTCCACATTTATAACTGGTGACTTCAGTGGTCATTGCAAGACGCTTTTTCCCTCTTTGTACCATCATGCTGAGCACAGTCTTCACTTACAAGGCAGGTATCGTGTTCCTGTTTAAGGAAGTTTTGGGATTTTGCCCACAGTTGATCGTGGATATTTCTAGACCAACTTTGCCATTTGTTGATTATAAGCAAAGCTTCGGCCTTCGATGCTGCACTGCCTTGTCGTGTACACAGCCGTGGCTGGGGATCAAATCAACACTCGGGAAATCAGCACTCCTTCTTCAAGTGCTAAGTAGAGCCTTTATGCAAACTGAATAACTGTAATGGTGAGGATATCCTCAATGACCTAACTCCTACTTGTGGGTTGAAAATTAGGCCTAAGAAGGCCAATTGCCAGATAATGCTGGTACAGGGAGGCTTGTGTACAAACTGAAAGGTTGAAGTGCACCCTTTCAGCACCAGGATTCATTCCCAGCAGGGCTGCTCTCCTCTCCCCGACTGACGCCTGCGGCGGCACTGGTGCTGGGGACTCTCAGCATTCACCTTCACACCCAGGCGGCCGACAGGCCGAGGGGCTGCCTGGAGCATCCCCTTCAGCAACACGTCCCAGGCAGCAGCGCCTGGCAGAGCCGAGCTCCCAGCTGATGACAGGCAACTCAAATTGGTCCAGGGAGAATTAAAGGAAGGGAAGGGGGGGAAAGCAAGGGAGTGACATGTCACCTCACACTGTGCTGTGGTCACTTTAGCTGAGCTGTGAAGCACAGCTCTTTTGAATGCAGAAAGTTCCTCTGATAACCCTGTCGGAGAATGATATGGGAGGATGAGGCATGTCTCAGAAATGCGTGACTTTTAAGCCATTTGCACTTGAAGTTTTGCTCCCTGTTTTAACTCTCAGTAACTGCTGCAGCCTAGATTGCCTATGTGCAAAATATAGATTTATCACAAATAAGTGTTCACGTATCACCAGGGAAAAAGGGATTCAAGTTCGTGCTTTCAGAGTGACTCATGGTACTAGGTGCCTTTGGGTTTTATTACCACAAAAAGGCATGTGCGAACTATCAGCGCATGCTGAGCACCCTTCTTCTGAAAACAGGTCATTAAACATCTGACATTGGCCATCCAAAGCCATGCTGAAAATTCTTCACTATTTCTATAAATTCCATTAAATATGAGTAACATTAATGCCACTGAGGTATACAGGCTACATCCATACTGTTGTTTTAGTAGTTTGTTCATTCGGTATGTACTGTCATTTTACCTTAAAGAAAGCACTGACGTATCACCCATGTTATTTACAGATATTTTCTTGTTCTTCCTCCAGTCTGAAACATAACAGCTAGTTCTGTGGGATCAAGGTCTCTGTGATAGCAAAAGCACCTACTGAAGGCAATGTAGGCATGGCCACAACAGCTCTGTCTTACTGCATGAAGTTCCCACAAGTTTCATAGCAGTGGGCACTCATTGTTTTGGAGAGATGGTCTCTCTCTATCTCTGTCTTGTTACATGGACAGTCAATGACAAAAGGCAGATACCACCCGAATGAACAATTCAGAGCATGAAGGGCAGACTTTCCCTCTGTTAAAACTCTAATAAAGGTAGAAAAGCCAAGTACTGCATATCTATATAACTTAATTCCCACTTGCATACTAACAGTAAACTTTCCTGGCCAAGAACATAAACCAATAAAATCAGATTTTCATCCTGCTTTCAGATTTTTGATTATGCTTTACAAATCAAAAACTTATTCACATTATTGGATGCTATGATGAAAAACAAATCTTGGAAAACAATCACTCTGTGTTTCAAATCTGGGAACTGAGAAATTCCTATATCATTACTGCTGTATGAAAACTGTCTTGTCATGACCCAGCTGGAATTGTTATGCTTTCTGAAAAAAGAAAAAAGGAAAAGACGAGTTCTGGGTTGTATGTCAGCCCCATCAATGTGTTTCAGTGCCATTAGGAGCTAATTCTCTGACCTCGCACATGCCACTTAATAGCTCAGTTTCCTTTTTTAGTATAGACTAAAAATACTGAGTTTTATAAAGTGCTTTACAAACTATTAATTCAATTAATATTATCTCATAGTTTTAATTAATCTGTCTTCTAACATCTGACTTCAAACTCTCCGCTGTTCTAGACTGATGTGAATTTCTTAGGTTTCATAAAATGAAAAGCAACAGACTTAGTTGCAATCGAAATGGAGCTATATTTACCTTGCACACTTTTGAGACCCACTATCTATGGAGGCACTTACAGGGCCTTCACTGTGATTATATCCTAGCATATTGCAATCACTAATGGTTTTTATCCTCCCACTAGCTCTCTGAGATAGGGCAGGGTTGGTGTTATAGCTGTTATTCAGGTGGAGAAGTGAAGTCCAGGTAAACTGAGAACAGAGTCACATCACACATTTGTGCCCAAGTCAAACATGTCCCAGATGTGTGCTAAGACTATCTATCTAGTAAGGACTCTTGTGCTTCTCAGAACAGTATAGATCACAAACTCTAGAACAAAGTATGTGACTGGCAAGGGCAAGGCCTTCCTGGTCAAGGATAACATACTTCAAGATTAATCCAAGGCTTAAAAATTGTTAGGGAATGGTGGAAAATTGCAATGAAAAAGCCACTTCCACTAACACAATGATACAGCATGACTTTTAGTCAGTAAAACCAAACATTGTCTGCTATGGCCTTGGAGCACACCTCCTCTCAGAAGGCAGTGGAGGATGGAGGCGGGTGCCTTCCACCCCTTGGGGCAACCAGCTAACCTGCATTGAGGCACTTAACAGCTGTGCTAGTTCACTTTCAGTGTGGTACCTTTTGCTCCCCAGGAAGTTCTGTGCAGGCTGCAAGAGTCAATGTCCCAAGCTGTCTGCAGAGGAAACATATTCTTCAGGGAACAGGGCAAAAAGTTTTATTTATTAACAAAAATTTAGATTCAGGAGCAAGATATTTGTGACACTTTGTATAACACCCTTCTGTTCTCTGTTTTAGCCACCTTTATCTGATATTCAGAAACACCGCCCATGCTGTTTGAACTCCCTAATCTACCTCTGCTCCCCTCTGCCTGGGTTTCGTCCAAAGCCTATGAGTATTATTCCACTGGCTTCTATGGGCTTTGCAGCAAGCTGCTGAATTGCCATCTAAACATATGCTATTAGCCGTAAGGTTACAATCTGAATACATTTGACCCACTTACAAAACAGTATGTTTAAACAAGCAAAAGTAAAATGCAAAAAAGAAAAAAAGGCATAAAGAATTTACGGTGAAAAGCAAATCATGTCTGAATTTCACCATGTGTGGATTTGCACAGTGTTTATCTCAGGATTGTAAATAAAGGTAAAAGTAGACATTACATTGGAGCTTTCTCTTCGTTGTTAGAGACAGAATTAATCAAACACATTACTTCAAAGAACAAATAGGAAGTCAGAGAATCTGTGTTGCTTGTAGTCCTGCACCCGTTTCATAGCTGCAGACTCAGTTGTCAGCTTTGCTGGCATAAATTTTGTGAGTGAAAGGTCAGTGATTAGTTTGGGACTGGAGAGAGCCTTTTTAGTTTAAAGTTAGATCAATTTGTTCACATGCAGTGACAGTGTAGAACGTATGTCTATTTTGAAACAATCAGACAGAAGTAGCTGGTTCACAAAAGTATTTTTTGTCTGTATCCATAAGGATGTTTCAAATTTAAGGTGTTCCTTATAAATAATAAAATAATGTAATAATAAAACAAGGTGTAATAATAAAACAAGGAATGTATAAGGTTTATGTATGCCTGTTTTAAAAGATTGTTGTGGGGTATGGGGTTTTTTTCTTTTTTGAAAGAAGCACAAAATGTCTGCCAAGCTTAAAAATGATGTGGATCATGTTTCTATGTCTGCTAGGTGGTGCTTACTGGGCAGTCTGGCTCTTGTCAGTAATTCTTCAACTGCTTTGCTGCAGTGGAATTACTGTAGAGAGTTAGGAGTTGGAGTTTGTGGGAGGGATTCATTGTCCCAGTTGCATTTAAAATTACATCTAATCTTATCAAGGAGCTCGTCATTGTTTCTGGCTGCCCATAGCAGGTACAGTACTGCTTTTGTTCAAGTCTGTTGCTTTACCAAATAAAGGCAAGAACTGCTTGCTTTTTGCATACAAGTAATCCAATTGATTTCTGCAGGAATACTTGCATGAGTAAGGCAAACAGGATTTGGTAATAAAATTGATTAAAAAACAATCTGAAAACAATATTCTTCCAGAGGAAGCACATGAAGACTGAAAACTGCTTAAAGAGACAGGTAGAATGTATAGATGTAATTAAAATTTAGATGCCAGGTATGCCTAATGCAACTGACAGTATGAAAGAGCATGAAATAAAGAACAAAATCAAAACAGCAAGCAGACACTAAAAAGTATTCCCCATTCATAAAAAAATCAAGAACTTTTTCTCAAATGGCAAAGTTTTAATTTAAAATTGTCTTTGAAACTTTTGAGTAGCAGCAGAATATCTAGAGAGGTGGATAAATGCAAAATGAGTATTCTCTCCAAACTCTGAAGAACTCCGTGTGGTTTCACTAAAAACCATAAGTGGTCCTGAGGTGTAAAATATTTCTTCAAGTGCTTCTATGTGGATTTGAATATTTAAATTTTTGCATTCAGCCTGAAAATGCTGGCATGCCTAAAACATTAAAAAACTTGCTTGCCTGCCAAGGGACTTATGCAAATACAGCAGACCAAAAGAAGCATGCAGATGTAATGCCTGTTTCTTGCACTGCTTTTCCAGTAAAAGTTCCTAGATCTCTTTTTTTTGTATTTATCAGATATTTAATCTTTAAGGCCTAGTTCCTCAGCTGAGATCATTAATTTCCCTAGTTGGAACTGCTGCAGGCTTAACAAGAAAGTAGGTGTCATAAGTAGTATTTATGCCTTCATTTTACAAATTTGCCCTAACCAGCACTGAACAAATTATTGACATTGTAAAACTAATACCAAAAAAAATAATATCAATAACAGATCACCAGTGTCAATAAGATCAAAAGCTAAATCAGACAGAAAAAACTGGTATTAAGTTTTAATGGAAACTCTATTTATGTCACTTTATAATTAAGATGCAAAATGTAACTTGCATTAGTTACATTAGTAAGGTGGGCTCAAAATCGAGTTTCAATTAGGAGCCTAAAATTCAGTGGAATGATTTCAAGTTTTATTGACAACTAATAAAAATGATAAAATGTCCAGTTATAAGAAGAAATGTTCAGAGATTTGGACTGTTGAAAAAGGAGAAAAAAAGGTAATTTGTGCACAACAACACAGACAATATCATAAGGGGAAATGACAGCATGGTTTTTTTTCTCACAAAGAAATCAACAGTGAACGACCTGAAAGATGATTATAAGCTTATAGTGTTGGGTGTTAAATAAATTAGAACAAATTAAAAAAAACTACTTCTGCAAAACATTAACAAAAAAAGTATCTGGGTAGGAGCCATAGAGGATTAGACATATATATGGACAATTCCTGTAGCTATCCCAGGCAGGAGAAAAAAAAAAAATATATATATACACACATATATATATTGTTTGTTATCATGGTTCCTAGTTTGAAAGCTGGCATAAGTTACTTTATCTGTCTGAGACTTAACACCTCAGATGATCTGAAATTGAGGAATTGTGAGTTTAGTCACTCTTCTCTGTGACCGATACCGCCTTCATGTACAGAAATAACTAGCTGAAACACGACAGACTTTTTTCTGTTACTTCTGGTTTGGTTTTGGTTCTGGTTTTGGTTTGGTATTTTTACAACAAAGACAGAGGGACAGTGCTGCTTGCAATCAATCTGACACACAAGCTATCTTCACATCAAAGTTGGCTTGATGACCAGTGTCATCAAGTGTTTAATTTGGTGGCGCAAAATGATAACAAAAGGAGACAATTTTTTACATATTGTGTTAATTTGTCACATTGTTTATCCAAACTTGGCACTAATCACTACTTTTAAGTAACCTTAAACCTCAGTTTATACAGCATAGAGTGATAATCTGAAACTGTATTTAGGACAAAATCTAGAATCTCAATATTCTGTATATAAACTGTATTTAGATAACCATAAACTCAAAAATTAGTATAATTTATAAAGATTCTGAGTAGGTAACTCAGGAAATATGAGCTCATTCGCACTGTGGTCCCTGCATCAGTTTGGACCTTCTCTACAACATCTCAGCTGTGCATATCCTCTGCATACTCTCCCTAACCAATATGCACAAGGACTCACTGCCAACTGCCAGTTTGTTATTTATATCCCCTCATTAAAAATTCACCTATGCCGTTGGCCCACTGGGCCTAGAAAAGTGAAAGAGAGTCTGAAAACTAGATTGAAGTTAATATTCATGGACTTAGACATCATTGGCACCATCTCCTAGCATGATGTCAGAATATGAGCCAAAAAGAATTCATGTCATTCTTTCGATGTTACAGGACATTTACTAGGTGTTACTTTTAAGATTGTGTCCAAAACAACCAGAGGCCATGGAAGACCCAGGATATTCTCCTACCAACAAGTCTTTGAATACTTTTAAAGTAAGCGCTGTTCAGTTCTGAAAGGGGGTAGTGTAAAAGTGACATCTTCTTATTCTGCACATCTGTTCTTTCAGATTCTTTCAGACTGCACATTCAGAGTTGGAGTCATACCTGCTGCCTGAAGAAACAAAATTTCAGCCTTATTGTGTTTTCCTTCTTTTAGCTTTGCAAAGCAAGCACTGCAGAAAACAAGCTGGATCACCCTTCCTTCCTACACTTCTAACAACAGGCAATTTTTGTGTGAGTCTGCATACACATCACAAAATATACAATCCAAGAATAAAGTAAGTTGATGATGTGATTTGGACCATAATTTTACCATGAAAATGGGAAGTATTTCTAGTGAAATGTGAGGCAAAAATTATAACCTGTCTTAAGAACTACATATACTGTTCTACATAGCCATGGAAAACACTCTGTTGAAAATATAGATTTTGGGGGATAATTCATAATCACCCATTCAGAAATTACTTTGTCTTAATCCTGACTGATGCAAGAGGAACAATCTTATATTTCAGAATAGCAACATGCATCTGAAAGTGTTCTGCCCATAAAAGAAATCAATGCTAGGTATAGATTCCAAAATGTAAATAACTAATTGGTCTCAAAAAATTAACACTTTTTGGTTTTCTCTTTCTTTTTACATTCCATTAAGGAGCTTATTAACAGAAACAAGCAGCTTTTCTTAATGCCAGGCAAGCCCCTGAAAAGTGTTTTCATCAATTACACAAACATACAAGCAAAATCTGCAGTTAAGTCTAATTAGTTTATGTTTTGTTACAGGCTTAGTAATTATTAGCTCCTTTTCTGATTGATATTTTCAAGATCATTTCAATAGTCATTATACAGAGCTTTTAAGGTAGTATTTAAGAATACAAATCCAACACAGACAATGTATTCCCACTGGTATTTAGGCTTGTTGCCAACTTACATCCCTTCTACAATGCTGGCTTTGCACTGACAGAAATGAAAAAGGGAAAAAAGTTGATGTTTTAAAACAAAACTATAAGTAATATCCTGGGGTTTATACAAAAGTCATTGAAATAAAATTTGCAGTACTTGTGATTATTGAAATATAATGATTTCAAGTACCTGCAAGTGATTTTAAACATTAAATATCTTTCACCTTCTTAGTAATACTTTTAACTATACTGTTCACAGATAAAAAAATCTTCTAACATAATATTGGTATCCTAAACTGTGACTGACATAAGAAATCCCTTTCTGCGAAAAGTCACAGAAACTAGCAATAACGTCAACACTACATGGAAAGACTTCTGGCTTACTACCCTTGCTTCCCTACCTGTAACCCATCATTATCACAAGAAGATTAGTGCGATGGAAGCTTTCATTCAAGAACAAGTGTGCTAAATCAAATTAAAGCAACTTGGACCAAAACCTACAGGCAGGAGCCTGAGTTCCAGCCCTGCCTCCTTTGTTTGCCAGAGAAAAGCTTGCATCACCAAACATAAGGCAGAGACCTCTTGTGGCTGAGGGACACACTGCAGAGAGGTTCTCCCTCCGGGATTGCAGCGGGAGGTCGGCCGCGGCTTTTCTGGAAAGGCACCATCCGCGTTCTCCTGTAATAATCGCTGTTATGAGGCGTTTGCCTGCCGTGCCTGGGGTCTACCAGCTTTGTGTCACTATCCAGGAGGGAGTCAGTGGTTGTCGTTGTGTCCCCTTTGTTTAACAACCACCAGTAAAATCTGCAGTGACTCAGTCTCGTTATAAAGACCACTAACTAGAAAATGAGTCAAGCCTCTCTAAACCAGCACCAAGCAGTATCAATTTGAAGGCATCGCAGTTTACTCCACACCCACACATCTCCCACTAGCAAAAGTCCTCTTAAAACATGCTGAGATAGCAGGTCCCTCATAGCTAATCTTCACAGGCTCCTTCATCTCTGGAATGGGTGACTACAAATTCAGTCAAAGGTATCAAGCATTCAATGTTCAGAAGAGCAGAAAAGAAGCCAGGCTTCAAGGAAAAACTTGCAGCTCCTCCTCTCTGAATACACCGCTAGACAAACTCTGGTCCAACATAGTTGAACGACTTGGTTTAGCCAATAAAATCATACTTAGCAGAAATGGAAACATGTTGAGAGAGGTAACATCAGAATCCTTGGGGAGGCAAAATAGCATTTTGTAATTTACAGAATGTTGATTTATTTTTGGTTTAAGGTAAAATAATTTCAAAATATGCTTATTCCAAATAGAATATAAACATTCCCATTTTTACTGTGTGCTTAACATAGAGATTCTTAATGCAGTCCCACTTTCCGCAGACACAAAATGCATAGAGGTCTGTTTTCTTGCACACAAAACTTTTCCTTAGAAAAATCTATATGAATGAATCATCAGAGCTAGCGGCCGCAGCAGTGCAGTACAAGGAGCCACCACAATCCCAACAGTTTTGAACTTTTGAGGGCTCTGGCCACATTCTAACACATTTTAAGTATAGGGTCATCTTTCTTTGAAGCTTAACAAGACAAGACAAAATCCAAATGACCAGATTCCACCATCAAACTAATTGTTGCCTCTTGGGTGTTCTAAATCTCTTTGGGTTTTTTTCTGTTCTCTGCCTGCA
Organism: Myiopsitta monachus; assembly: GCA_017639245.1. NCBI lineage: Eukaryota > Metazoa > Chordata > Aves > Psittaciformes > Psittacidae > Myiopsitta > Myiopsitta monachus. The sequence goes on along the minus strand of CM029941.1, from coordinate 16,882,580 downwards.
GTAAATGGGTTGTAAAAAACATAATTATCTTCTGTGAAACTAAACAAGAGACTGAAGGACTTCATATCTTCATCCATTTTCCTAACAGCCAGAATATTACTGATTCTTCTTTTTCAGAATACAGACTTGTCACAACTCTGCTTTACACAGTATCAGGTTGAAGACAGTAAAGCTGAGACTCACTTAAGGAGGGGGCACTAAAACATAACTGAGCCACCCTACCCAATATCACCATGGTAATGTCAACAATGGCTTCTCCACACACTTGCCACAGGGCCTGGATAGACTTGAACCAGAACTGTGGGAAACATTGCATTTGGTAGTATTGTCCTGCAGAAGTCAGTGAAACTCTAGTACTTGCAGACAGGGATGCCTGGACCCCAAGTAACGCCTGGAAAGGCAGAGGTGATATGTGGGGAGCTGCCAGACCACTGGGCCCACCTCATCTCTAACCACAAACATGCAGAGGTATTCACATACTATACTGAACAGAAATGCAACCACTCAAGCTTTTCATTATTATTTTTCAAGTTTGAAACCTTGATTTGATGAACCAAGGTTTCATCAGAACGTGCTTATCAATTTGATAAGTCCTGAATGTGGAATCCTCTGGGCTCAGGAAAGAAACATCTGTCAAAACCTTTACTCCCATTTAGCCTTACTCTGGAATAAACTTAGTAAAAGCATAAAAATACAATAATGATGCTAAGAATTTTGTTTTTCATACAGAATTTATCATTTCTTCCCTTATTGTGAAGTCCTATTTTTAAGCCTTTAAGCTGCCTCCTGTGCATTAGCCAATTTGCCTTCTTTATATTTCTTGCATGGCCTCTTTAGGCTATTCAAAGTGATGAAACAAGGTCTGCCTCTTCCTCTTCATCACCATGTTCCCCAGTCAATTCTCACCAGTGCAGACAGACATAAGTAATAGGTGTAGTATCACAGAATAATAGAATCATAGAATCATAGGATTGGAAAGGAAATTAAGATCATCTACTTCCAACCCCCGTGCCATGGGCAGGGACACCTCCCACTAAACTATGCCAGCCAAGGCTTTGTCCAACTTGGCCTTGACCACCACCAGGGATGGAGCATTCGCAGCTTCCTTGGGCAGCCATCCTTGGTGCCTCACCACCCTTACAGTAAAGAACTTCCTCCTCATACCCAGTCTAAACTTCCCCTCTTTAAGTTTTAATCCATTACCACTTATTCTGCCACAAGACTGATGGATATGGGGCATCTTTCCCCTGGGTCTTTACACCTACAGTTATGTCCAAAAGAGAAAACAGCATACCAACCTCTTCTAATAATTAGAATCCTAATTATCAAACAGCATTCATTGCACATCCATGTCTCACCTCAGTTCTCTAATTTTGTTCTCAAACTGTGACCATACCCAGCTGTGACCCTTATTTTGGGAATCACTTAATTCAGTTTGAACGAGATCATCTTGATGAAAATTACTTCAGGTTTAGAAGCATTTTTGCTAATCACAGAAGCTGTAAGTTGCTATTGTAGCTATATGCACATCATTAACTGTGCATTTGCATTCTTTCAAAGCTGACCTAATTGCTTCCTACTTCTACTGCAAATTGTGAAAGTATCATAACAAAAAGGAAAAGAGGTGCTACTCTGGGCTTCAGGAGGCTTCAGGACGAATGGAAATCTCAACCAGACAAATTCACTGTCTTCCACATCAGTACTGACACCCTAGAGTACTTCAGCCTCCTAGGCTTTTTGTATTCGTATGTGAACCAGAGACCTCTGCAAACTCCTAAGCAGGTGTGTCACATGCATATACTGCAGCTGAACCACATCGTATATTTCTGTGACTTTTCCCACTTTCGAACTTACTAAAATCTAATATAAAGTCTAGCCCTTTTTAACTGCAAAGGCAGTCCATTCTTTGTTGGAAATTATGCCCACCAGCTTCTGAAGATAGCCTGAAACAGTGGCTCAGGGAGGTGACTTTTGCTAGCCTTGAGGCACAACCATTATACTTCAGTGTCAACATAATTGTTGTGCTTAGAGTAGCCTGGGGTAAATCCTGGGTTGAAGAATTAAAATTTTTATATAGAGGGAATTTTTCTCAAAAAAAGAGACTCACAAAGTCATGGAACAAAAAGAAGGAAGCAATAGGAAAGGAAAAAGAAATAAAAGCCCCAAAAGAAGTTTTCCTTTTTCTTTTTTTTTTTTTTTTTTTTTTTGTTAAAGACATAAATTGCACTTGAATTTACCAATTTTAAAAAGAAAACCAAAGTACTGCCCTTGTACTATATAAAGTGGGTAGTTGTTTCCCTATATGGGTATTGCCCAAAGCAGCATGGCAGCTGTAGAGCCCTGGATTTCTGACACAACCAAGGATTCAGTATAGAATCTGACAGTTTCTTCTAAATAAGTCTAACCTTCCCCTGTTTTAAAATTCAGGCACCTTGGAACAGTATTAGGCAGTTCATTTCACTTGATGTGCTGATAATTCATACGTAATACAGCTGTTAATTTGGCAAGCCAAAGCATCAAGCATGCTGATATTGCACACACGCCTCTTCATCTCCTTTGGTTATTTTGTGTTCCATCACCACTTAGGGTTTTTTTACAATTCCATGTTTCATAATAGGAAGGAAGTGAGCTGAAGAGCTGCAACAATTTCCATCTAAACTGCTCTCTTTTTGTCTGCACTACAAAATCTAACATCCCTTTGCCAACATTTGCTTAGATATTTTTCAAATCATAAGAAAAGAAATTACGGGAGTGAGAATACAAAAATGGAGCAAAATCCTCTTTTTACCATAAAGTGTGCATTGGAAATGAGTGAGTCTCCTACTGTTCAGAACATACCTGTGAACAGTAGGAGACAATGAATGCCCTAAGGACTGTCTCCTGCCTGCAGACACAGTAAAGCAATCAGACGAGAGAAGGCTGTTTGTTTTTTTTTTTTTTTCTTAAAAAAAAAAAAAAAAAGAAAAAAAAAAAAAAAAGAATAAAGTCAGGGTTTTTTGAGAGCCAGTGGCAGAGTTCTTCATTTTCATCTCTCCTGCAATGCTTCACAACTTCATTAGACTTTTAAAGTTACATACAGCTACCCTTTCCTCTGTGCTTTCTGGACCTGGGATTTTCCTTGTAATACGTAAGATATTCAAAGCTGAAAACTTTAACAATGTAATTACTTGCAATTTGCGCAAAGCAACACTCAAGAGGTTCTGACAGTTCTGTTACATTTGAAAGAAAAAAAATCAGGTTTGTGTTTTTTATAAATGCAATTTTATAACTTTATAACAATATTTTGTGTAGTTACTACACAAAATATGTGCTAGTAGGGGGGTTGTGAAGCACAGAGCAAAGAGGAAGGGAGGAAGGCATACAGGAGAGAGCACTGATACAACCTGTGCACAACTGAACAAGTAGTGTATTCTGTGTACGTTGACATTACTCAAGAACTCAGATACACAAAACATCAAGTTCTGGAGTGCATTTATCTGAAGTTTAATCCAGGATATAATTAATGTTTAACCTAATCCAACTCCAAAACTTTAGAAGGCATGAGTCTAAGCCTTTCAGATCTTGCCTTAAAAAAAAAAACACCAGCTTTTTTTTAGTGAATACAGTTAGTTTCTCTGTGTTCACCTTCTGGTTTCAAAATCTGTGAGCAATGTCCATAACACTTGTTTTGTTTTGTTTTCTACAGCTGTAAGTACTAGAAACTGAAAGTTTTTATGACTATTTGCTCAGCTGATTGGTTACATGATAAATACTCCAGGGAAATTGTATAAAATAGCTGGAGGGTTAAAAGAAACTTTTGAGTCTGGTATGATGTGATATCCCTATAAGATTAGTGAAACTCCACCCCTGAAGTTCCTAAAACTTCCGTTCACTGAAGTGCTGCATTTTATAGTCCTAACTGACAGCATTTTAAACTGACAAATATTAAAATTGGGCTGATAGTCCTTTAATAATCAAGTAATGGTAAACTTGCCAGTCTTCAAGATAGCATTAGCACATTCTGCATAGAGAATGTGCTAATAATACAACCAGTTATCCTGGTGTATAACTGGTCAGGATGAATTTAATACAAAAAGTGGATTCTCCATTCCGGGGCTCAGGTAATTTTTCAGACTCTGCCTGAGCCACCACTGAGGTACTGTCCTTCGTACGCAATTACTGAAATCATGAATGAAATTCCACTTCAAGCAAAGGAACATCACAAAACCTATCTGGCTTTGGCCTTGTGCAAGGGCTAAGTATAATACCTTGAACAAATCTCACAGGGAGATAAATTACTCAAAAAAAGTGAGTCAGATAGATAAGATAGGCAGGGGGTTCTCTTTTAAAGGAAAAAAATAATAAAAATTAGGAACAAACGAAACCAAAGGAATAAATACCTCCAAATTTATTCAAATAAAGAAATAACTTTTCTTTCACAGCTAGTTTTTTTATTTTTTTATTATAACCTGTCATAATATCATCTTTACACAAGTTCTTTATACTGATATGTATAATGAAGTAACTACCTTGAAAAAAAAGAAAAAAAAAATAAAGGGGAAAGAAAAAAAAACTGCTTGACCTAGTAACATTAAAAGTTTTAAAAAAAAAGCCACCTTTTACAGTGCAAAAGTGAAACTTGCAAATAATCTTGCTTGGTCAGTTAACTTTTCTCACAAATATAATTGGTTTTGGTTAACTCACCTTATACTTGGAAAGAAGAAAGCACGGCAAAATCATAAAGGTATAACCGTGGTTCCCTGATTCTCCACTCTTGCTTCATTCAGAAATGGATTCAACAAGAATCAGTAGAAGAAAGAAGAAGGGGTCCGAAGTCCTCCCCTCAGCCTAAACAGCTTTGTGGGCCACAGCAGGTAAGGGTAATTTCTGTAGCAAATGGAATAAAAACAAATAAAATAACTGGTATCTTGCCCAACAACTTCTGACTCACCAACAAAATGGTTCTTTATAAGGGGGTCAACTGGGAAAAGGAAGTGGAAGGAAGATGGAGTGAGCTCCTGCCTCTGAATTGCACAGGTCCTGTTCTCCATCATGCACTCTCATCACATGGGAACATTTAAAATTTTTTGCATATGCATGCTCATACTCCTATGCTGATACCTATTCATTGGTGTATTCAACCCTAATTATGGGATCACTGCCACTTTAAAAAGATTTTACAGTCCCCAGCCAAGGTGTATTTTGCCTTAAATAGCCTATCAATTTTTGTATGCATGTAAAGAATCTGTATGCAAAAATAAATGCAGAGACTTAATGTTCAGTTGCAAAAAGAGCAGGTGCATAAGAAAACCAACCCATCATGATGCAGTTTTCATTGTTTTCATAGCTTGAAGCAGACATTTTGAATTCATATTAGTTCATCCTGCTGTAATTCTAGTCATCCTTCAGTACTGGAATGACTAAGACATCTAAATCACATGAAAATTAAATCCCTTACAAGTTTTTATCTCCCTTTTTCAATAATGTTAGCTTAAGCAAGGTGGAACAAAAGAAATTTATTTTCTCCACCGTATTCAAACACCTAATTAGGTGTAAATCTTAACTGAATTAAAAACTGATGTCATGGCTGGTAGGGCCAACACAGCTTATGTGATTCATATTTTTGCAAAAACACAGAAAAGAGGATGAGAAAACTAGTGCATCTAATAGCTGGGAGACAGCAAGCTGCCCTGGAGCCACCGTGGGTTTGGCAGCAGCAAAGGCTGCAGCATCAGCAAGGTGCATCAGCAAAAGAATCACCAGATCAAGGGCTGTGATTGTTTAACCCCACTCAGCACTTCTCAGGCCACACCTGGAAAAGTGTTCAGCTTTCAACCCCAGATTCAAGAAAGACATGGAAAAAATTGAGAGGGCCGCCAAAATGGTGAGAGACCTGGAGAACTTACCAAATAAAGAAATGCTGATGGAATTGAATTTGTTCAACCTAGAGGATGGAAGGCTCAGAGGGAACTTAGTCACCCTTCACCAATACCTTAAGTATATTTATAGAGATAAAGGTATTCTCTTTAGAAGAGAGCATGGTGACAAGACAATGGGAACAAGTTGCTTCAGGAGAAATTCTCTCTGGATATAAGAAAAGTATTCCTCCCTGTGAGAAAAATTGAATATTAGGCTAGGCTGCCCAAAAAAGTAGTGGAAACTCCCTTGCCTGAAATACTGAAGGCATGGCCTAACAGGGCCTGGAAAATCTACTCTAAAGCTCTGCTTTCAACAGAAGATTGAACCAGATGAACTCCAGTGATCCCTTCCAACTTTTTAATAACATTTGAATAATTCAGGTTTTTATTTTCCTTGGTATACTTGCTCCACTTTTGAAGGCCTTATATTTTTCCTAAAATAACACTTATTTCCTAAAATCAATAAAGTATTTAAAGTATATGAGGAAAAAAGAAGTGTATGGTGTATTGATGTCCATCTGCTGGATTTGCAAGGGTGTGAAAGGGATATGTGGAAGAAAAATGAGAATGTGCTCTTTATCTGACTTTACTGTTCATGTAATTTTCAAGGGAGAGATGTATAATGAGGCTTTGAGTTTAAGCTACACTGCCTCTGCTTCTGGGTTTCCCTCTCCAGTTATCAGGCTGCAACTCGAGTCACATTACATTTATACAAGAGCGGGATTACGTTGCCCTAATGGGGCAGGATTAAGCTAAAGGAGGTGGAACAGCTTTCAAAGGAGCAACTTCAACACAGGGGGCCAAATTCTACTCTCAATTACACACATGTGATTGTCACAGTGATTTCAATGGGAATACTCAGGTGTAACCAGGAGTAGAGTGCCTTTGTGACATGGAGCACATGTGAAAAATTTCAAGCATAACCATGAGCTTCTCATTTTTAAACAGCCACTTTATTGTGGATGGAAAGCAACAAAGCTTCCAATAGGACCATAATCCACTGCACTGCATTCAAAAATAAATCTTTCTTCCATACTGTATTCAATTTCACCCTCTTGCAACTGCTGCAAACTAGAGCAAACCTAAAGTAAAAGACTGAAAAGTGAAGGTGAGATTCTGAAAGGTGCGATTCTTCTTTCAAAGAGCTTGCAATTTCTCTGCTTGTTGAAGCGTTTGTCACACCTCCATCACTACAGCACCTGCAGTGCCAGGCTGTGCTTAGGAATACTTCTACTTCATGTCCTTCTATTCGAGTTCTTGCAGCTTTAAAAGATTGTCTCACTTTTTGTGTCTCGGAGGATTTTTTACTTATCTGTGCATTTCTGTTTTCATGTAAGTTAGCAAGTGTAATAAAACTGTAATGAAGATTTTGATTTTTTTAATGTAAATAAAGGAGATTTTAACATGACTCATAATATGGATCCCTCATTTGGTATACACCAGACAGACTTTGCAGTACATTTCATCAATGTCTGTACAAGAATATAAGTTCAACAATATTAATTCACACTGTCAATATACCAGTGTGCTAATAAATTGTATCATTAATGGATGAGTACAGTCATGTGGAAAGGAAGGGAAGAATTTCAATAAAAAAGCAAACAGCTTGTTGGAATGCTTCTGTCCAACCTACCTGCTGTCTAGGATCAGCTCATCTGATCTAAAAGACACCATCACATGCAGAGCCTCTTGCTAGGTTGCCTGTGTTATGTGACTATATGAGCAATGTTGACAGAATGAAACATGTGATATGCAGTCACCCAAAAGTGGAGAGCTTTGCCTGTCCCTACAAGAATCCTCCAGCCCCAAGAGAGAGTGCACACTATGACCTCACTCATGACCATGCCTCAGACCACTGTGCCACTGAAGTGAAAGAGAAGTGGAAGGGGAATTAGTTTGGCAATAAAGCAGGAATTTTCTCTAAATGAATAATGTAAAGGTGGGTAACCAGTGTAAACTTCGTTAATGCTACGGTATACTACTGAAATTATTCCCATTACATATTTTGTTTTCCTGAGAAACATTCCTCAACTTTTTAATCAAGTGATTTCACTACCGCCTTTTGAGAACTGACTGCCTTTGCATCCTCAGCCTAGTGCTACAGCTTAGGAAGTTGAGAATGGAATCCAAAGCCAAGAATAAAGATACATCAGTGACACATCTTGAAGTTATTAGGGCAAGCTATATTCAAGCCATACTTGGACCGTATTTTTAAAAAGTTAGAAGCCAGAAAACAGTTGCCTCAGGTAATACTGTGGTTCTATAATTTCCATGAGCCTCCAGAGGCAAGCTTCGTCTGTGTTAGACACCTGAAAATTGCATATCTTATCACACCACTCAGGAGAGGCGTCAAGGGAGGCCAATTAAAACTGGAATGTTTGACGACAAGAGAAGAGTTCCAGGTTTACGTTAAAATAAGGTGGCACCTTTCAAAGGAGCCAGGCTGGAACCTACAAGCTGCCCAGTGCAGGCTAACTTACATCATTTATGTAGGATAAATTTTCGATCAAAAAAAAAAGCAGCCTTTTCACTGCATTTTGCAAACAAAAGAGGAGCCATGCGGCTACATAAGGAAAACCAGAAGGAGTAAGCTTGTCTTCCCACTAGGTTATTACATGGTTGGTGTCAGACGTTCCTGAATCTCATGAGCATTTGCTGAAGCAATGTCAAACTGCTTGTTCAGTAGCATATGGAAGAAGCATGACATCCTTTCTCTGTAGCATATCACGAATTCAGATTCTGATTTCCATACAAAAAAGGCAGAATACACTAAGTAACAGCAGAAAATTAATACTGAATAATCAATCTGTTTGATAAGAAAAATAGCACTAGAAGTAGGAAAGAGGAATCATCTCTCTAGGGGAACCAGACAATGCCTTCATAAGTAATGTATTCATTATGAGGCAGGGAAAAATCATTGAGAAAATAATTTTGCAAATAATGTTTGAATAGTACTCATCTTAAACCAGCTTCAGACAGCTGTCACTAAAATTTACCATACCTGACTGCCCTTTACCTTTGTGATTAACACTAATAAAAAAATCCAGTGGTGTTTTATAACCCTGTCAAAAGAACCCCACCAAACTTCACAGAGCAAGTGGGTGAATAAAAATTTGCAGCACTGACTTAGAGTCATAAATATTACTGATTAATAAAGTGTGGTCCATGTGATATGCCTTTAATTACTTTTCCCACTGTTTTATTCACTTGGGACTTTATTGCACATGGCTGGAGTTAGTGGTATTGTACCACAGGTAGACACAGAGACGCACTCAGGTCTTTTTGCAAAAGACTGCATAAACAAATCTCAGTGATATTCATAATGTATAAAACCCACCAGTGCCTTAATAGATTTAACAACAAAAAAGACATAGATGTTTTCCTTGTACTTTTCTTTGAAAACAATTTTATTCATGCCATGTCGTGGCATTCTCCATAAATTTTCTAAGAAATGGGTAATTTTATCTAAAGCATTACTCAGGAAAACTGCTTAAAACATCCTTTCATTAAGATGGAGAAATATTCTCCTTCTCAGCAGAGGAAACAAAGCATGAACTTCAGGTTCATGGAGGTTTCCGACAATGAGAAGACTTGAAAAGTAAAATATTGAGTAATGAAGGAAAAAGAAAAGAATTCAGGGAGATGGCATTTCTACAACCTCTTTATATTACATTTTTGAGACAGATTCATACTTTGGAGTATTTCTCTTCTTCGGTATGTAGTTGGATGGCTGCTGTTACTCACTGTTACTCACTCAATAAGGAGCAGATCCTGGCCTACATTTTTATTTTTGTATTATAACTGGATTCAAAGGTAACAAGCCTGCAATAATTCATAAAGAATGCGTATAATTAGGTCAGTGGGATGTTCTGTGATCATTCTGGCTTAGAAGTTCTTATTAAACTAAGGATTTACACTAAGGATTTACAGAAGAAGAGTAAAGGAAGCAGTTTTTTCAGATGAGTTATTACATGACACAAATCTAATGCTAGTTAAAAGACAGTATCTAAACTGTTACTTGGGGCATTTTACATTTTCTCCAGATAACTACAAAACAATTCCATAAGTGTCAAAGCCCAGCAGAGAAAAAAAGGAAAATCTATTTTTCAAGACAGTAAGAAATAGCTTGAGAGAGTCATGATAGGACACAACATGTCCTGGGGTCATTTAAGGAAATTGTTTGTTATGGAGATATGCTATTAGGTGAAATGTCATACTTGAAGGGTGTTGAGTGCATCATAATTAAGCTTTACTGCTTTGGTAATGCTACCAAAAAAAAAAAAAACAAACAAAAAAAACAGCAAAGACAGATATGCTTGTTTAAGAAGGCTGACTAGTGGTTGCAAAGTCATGGAGAGAATGATGTGAGTACTGAAACATGTTACTTAGAGAAATTTTGACCAAGAGCTGGTATATAAATGGGAGACCTAAGAAATTCTGTCCATGCTCCTTGTTCAGTTGACCTCTCTCATTATCACGATATCAGAAAGAGCATGTGTGCCAATACTGCACACCTGCCTAGCTTCCTTATGCATACTGCAACAACATTCACCAGCAGCAGGAGCAAATCAGAATGAGGAGAAAATGCCATTACCCTGACAATTGTGACAGCTATTAAAAAGGGGCCTATTCAAAAGACTGAGCTCAGTAACAAACAAGAACTCACATAAATGCTGCAGAATATTTCTTAGTATATCCGTAGAGTCTGGGTGGTCTATAGTGATAGTGGCCTCTTGTAAAGATTTTACTAGTTGAGTTCTAAAGGCCATAATTCAATATTTTTTTTTTTTCTCCAATGGGAATAGATGGAAAATGCAGCTTGCATTTGAAATTGTCTCTTGTCCCAGTGCTTTATTGCTGCAGTGCATGAGAGCACATTATAGAATCATAAAATCATAGAATAGTTAGGGTTGGAAAGGACCTCAAGATCATCTAGTTCCAACCCCACTACCATCAGCAGGGACATCTCCCACCATGCCACCCAAGGCTATGTCCAACCCAGCCTTGAACACCGCCAGCGATGGAGCGTTCACAACTTCCCTGGGCAACCCATTCAAGTGCCTCACCACCCTTACAGTAAAGAATTTCTTCCTCATATCTAATCTAAATTTGCCCTGTTGAAGTTTTATCCCATTACCCCTTGTCCTATCACTACAGTCCCTCCTGAAGAGTCCCTCCCCAGCATCCCTATAGGCCCCCTTCAGATACTGGAAGGCTGCTATGAGGTCTCCATGCAGCCTTCTCTTCTCCAGGCTGAACAGCCCCAGCTTTCTCAGTCTATCTTCATAAGGGAGGTGCTCCAGTCCTCTGATCATCCTCGTGGCCCTCCTTTGGACTTGTTCCAACACTTCCGTGTCCTTCTTACGTTGAGGACACCAGAACTGCACACAATCCTCCAAGTGAGGTCTCAGGAGAGCAGAGTAGAGGGGCAGGATCACCTCCTTTCACTTGCTGGTCACACTCCTTTTGATGCAGCCCAGGATACGTTTGGCTTTCTGGGCTGCGAGCACACGCTGCAGCTGGCTCATGTTCATTTTGTCATCGACCAACACCCCCAAGTCCTTCTCCTCAGGGCTGCTCTGAACCTCTTCCATGCCCAACCTGTAGCTGTGCCTGGGATTGCTCCGACCCATGTGTAGGACCTTGCACTTGTCATGGTGAAACTTCATCAGGTTGGCATCAGCCCACATCACAAGTGTGTCAAGGTCCCTCTGGATGGCATCCCTTCCCTGTAGTTACAGCAGAAAAATTCCACGCTAGAAGTAGTGTTATGCATGATGGTGAAGAGATCAAATCCACATCCTGGGTTTCATTTTTGCCTGAATAACTTTTGGTCCAGTCATTTGCTTGACTTGGAGAAATCCTGTTAATTCCTTTTGGTGACAAAACCCATCTATTTGCCGAATCCTATCAGCTTATGCCAATTTAGTTCATGCCCAAGTTCATACATTTGGATAAAATCCTAAATGATAAGAAGGAGGCGTTGCCCTTACCACTCCTTTTGAAATATGGTTTCCTTAGGAATGACCTTCACTGAGGGTACACTCTGTGCATACAAAGAGCAGAGTCATTAATAAATTATATACAATGTAGAACTTGAAAAATATATACAAGCTAGACAAAGCTTTGTAGTTTGAGAGAGCTGCATAGAACTGCAAATATATGATGTGACATGAATAAAAAGCAACTTACCATAGAAGAAGTGTTTTTGAAAATCCAGCACCATTTGATTGGAAATAAAAATCAAAGGGAGAATGCAAGAAAATGATGTTACCTTCTGGCTTTTAGGGACTGCCAGAAATAAGATTAACAAAGTTGCTCAGAGATTGCAAAAGGGGAGTTTAAAGCCAAAATATAGAATTTTGACCGCAAATTCTTTTTTACTTGGAGAACTCAAATAAAAATTTCAGGAATAATTATAAAAGAATAATACTTCCTATATACACACACACATATATATATAAATATTCAAATAATGATTAAGATGATTGTTTATAATGTTACAATGCTATCACTCATTTGAAAGGATTTAGATGCATTTTACTACAATGAAATATTACATTTTATTTCCATCAGAGTGTTTAATCTCAGTTTACAGTTGTATAGCTTGCTTGGAATGAATGAACTGGAATTATGAGGGCTGAAAAAAAGGTAGATCCCAGTCATTCAATGATAACTTTAATAAAATGTCAACAACCATCACATCCAGTGAAAGACAAGGAGGTGATGTCAAGTACCATTGCCTATGCAGAGATGAGTCAAAACTTTATTTTAATAAAGAGGCTGAAGCCTATAAATCGTAAGAACTTAATCATCCTGATAGTGAAGTCAGTAGATTGAAATTCCATGCCATTCAGGAAGACAAGACAGAGTACTGACCATGTTAAAAGCTACAGCACCACATCAGACAACTTCCTTCTGTCCTGTCTCTGGCAAAAGTGTAAGAGAACAAGAAATAAGTAAGGTGACCCATCCCTGATAGATCCTTCTAGAGGCCAAAACTGAACCGTTTTTGTTCCTTGTAGAACCTATTTACCTCTTAGCACCTGTAAAATCACATGAGCACAGCATGGTTATTAATGATATGTTGCCTGAAAAAATGCTATATATTATTATATGCATTTATACTTGCTGCCTGATAAACTGCAGTAGCTCAAGTGATTAATAGGCACTTTATTATCTATCTTTGACTTACCCTATATCATAAGATGAGCCCATAATTTTATGGTGGAAGAGCTTTCATTGTCTTCTATACTAATATTTTAGGGAACCATCACCTTTATTAGGGTAAATATAGTTTCTCCTCTAAAAAAGAGCAGATGTTTCATATTTTACTATTTATTTTAAACATAGTACTATAGTATAGCTTTTTTTTTTTTTTCAAAAAAAAAAAAAAAGACTATTAAAGCAAAGTGGTTTAATTACTAAAACTTCAGCATACAGAAACATAGGCACAGAACACATGCATGTACTAAGAATGCAAATGTATGCTACTTTTACGGGTATTTCCAAAGAGAAACAACATAAATGCTATTTCCAGCTTTCTGAGGGACTTCTGTACATGCTCAGTCATATCCTCCTTAGTAATATCCAGTGGGTGCTATTTCCAGCGAGGCACAGTGTAAGGTCATGCTTGTAACTAGTCATCCAAAGTGGAACAGGATGATGGTGAGTCAGTGCACTATATCACTCTTGCTAGAAGCAACAGCTTATGTCAGGCCTCACTGCCCACACACAAAGCAGTAGCTAGCTGAGGATGTGTGAAGCCTAATGGTAACTGGTCATGCCTCTGTGTGGCTACTCTGTTTCAGTGACTTTCTTACTGTTTCCCCACCTGTACTGGGACTCATCAGGCATGGTATTTATTGTGCGGCTGTATGGAGCTAAAGCATGATTGCTGCCTGTGCCAGAGACATGCTGCTTTGGAGTGAAACAGGATTCTGTTTTGCCTAGTGAAATAAAAGTTTCCATGTACAATCGTTTTACATTATACACTCTTAAAAATTTGACTGCATAACACAGCTAAGGGATACTTCAGAGTCAAACTTGGTTTATACTCATCAAACTGCATTCAGACCAGGGTAATTGAGCAGTATGAAAGTGAAAGCAGGAGTCACCATCTGCCTCTGGTAGATGCTCAGACACAGAGAAACTAGAATATATTTGATTGTGTGGGTTATTTAAAATACATCATCTTAGCCTGCACATTTGAGTAAATTTGCAGTCTAACGTATCATGACAAAGAATAGTGTCGTAGCAGTGAAAAGTATAGAAACACCATAGCTAGTTTCTTAAAAAGTAAACATTGTGTTAAAATGAGAGCACATAAGCTAAGTGAAAGAAGAAATGGCCACAAATGCGTTTAATATTAAAGAGCAGGAAAAACACAATCAATTCCACAAGAGCTTTGCAGTTTGGGATGGTTTCACGTGATCCTTAAAAAAGTGTACAAAGGTTTGTACACTGACATTCTGCTGTATAATGCTATACCGGGTAGAATCTCCAAACCTCAGACAGACAGCCTTCCTGTGGGAAAATCCCTACCTTTCTTTACAAACTTGAATCTTTCTAAGGGCAAGCAGAAAGAACATTTTGGTGACTAAGTGTAGGGTAAATTCTCTCAAAATGTCTTTGGGGAGGGTTAGCTTAGTCATTAGACATATAGTATTTTTAAACATCCTGGATCAGATCTTCAGACCATGCCCCAACCTCTTTGTGTTGTGGGTGTGGTACAAAAGACAAAAAGCTGCCCTTTTACAGCTCTGTCATACCTTCATGAGCCCACCCAGTGTATGTTGTGAATCAGGACACAGCAGTGTACCTAAAAGAGGAAGAATGAGCAAAGGAAGAAAAACTGCTATGGTTTCCTTATTTATGTTTAAAACTCAGTTTTAGATGCCACTGAACTATTTTGTTGCTTATCATGTGCTGATAAAAAAATATGATTAGAATGAGTTCATAATCTTTAAAACCTCATTATTCTAGGAAAAAAATATGATGTTGCTCTTCTCTTCTACCCATTCCAGTCCTTATTATGTTGCTTGAGCTCTGAATAATGGTGAAAATAAGGCATTTTTTCAACATGCAGCTGAATCTTCATATTGACCAAACACTGTCCCACCATTATATTTCATTAAATGGAATAAATTTAAAATTGATCACTTTAAATGACCCAAACAAGTTTCCATTAAAAATCCTGTTACGACTCTTTTACACTGCCTGATACAGCCTTCTTTTGCCAAGAGATTTTTCTTAATATTCGGGGAGTCAGTTGCATTATAAATTGCAATTATTATCCAAATTATACTTACAATGTGCTTTTAGACAAGTCTGCTTGTCTAAAGCTGCTGGTGTTAGAATCATTCTGTAGAACTGAATAAAGCAAGGATTACCAAACTTAATTTGAAGAGGGAAGAGTACCTCAGAGCTCTGTGCAAGGTCAAGTCCTTGCAGAGGAACTGCTCAATTCTTCACACACTGCACTGAACAGTTGCATGGCAAGTATCATAGTTTCGGAATTTCTCAATATAACGGTGGTATTCCTGATATAAATACGGCAGGAAGTTTCTGGCAAGCTCAGGAAGATGAAACCATCTGTACTAGCACTCTAAGAAGAAACACAAGAGTTACTCACCGTCTTTGAAGGGAAAATCTGGGACCTTGTGTTCCAATGAAGATATGTTGCTTAGTGAGCAGAGGTGACATTGTTCAAGTAATAGCACAGACTGAGGTACTGTAGGGAAGCTTCCACCTGCTGAGATAGGATCACCAAGCAGCAGCCTAAGCCTCAGCAATGCTTCCAGCTTGACAGCTGGCCGATCCCTGCCATGAGCAGGGCAGGTACAAGCTCTTCCCTACCTTCTGGCTCATTTCTCCAGCTTCTGGCATTCCCTTAAGCCTTGTACAGAGCGAGCTGTGGCCAATGAGCTCTTACCCATTGCCTAGTCTGACCCACATACAAGGCAAGGCATTTGACAGCAGTAAGCCAGTTAAATGAGGTGAAGACCGAGGGTCTCCGTTTTCCGTCATGTGCAGCACTCTGATGCTGCTAGGAAGATGGAAGCTGTCCAAATCTTTCCTCATGTGGAGGCTGTGGGCCCCTTCTTGCAGGTATTGTCAGCATATTGCAAACACCCTCCACAACAGCAGCCTTACAAAAAGGGGCTGAGGTGCCTGGTGAGGGGTTTAGGTGTGATTTAAGCACTTAGACCCAAAACCAGGATATTCAGAACTTTGCCCATCTGATGACCATTCCCAGATGTATTCGACCTCTGGAAAGGCCTCCATCTTCTACATTGGAGTTTCTCAAACACCCACACGTATGCCCAGTCCTGACAGGACACACATCTCAGACAAAACCCATCCTCAAAATGGACTCAGACTTGCTTCCCATGACACAGGTTACAACCCTCATACTCTCATTTCCTCTCCCAGTCTTCCCTGTGCTGTAGAATAGTTCAGTGGACAAGATGGAAACACCCCACCACACACACATACCCCAGCCCTACACAGGGCTGCCGTGGCTGGGGGAGGGATGCCTGGCTGCATCCCCTCAGGCATGAAGAGAATAGGAAACCCTGTCTGTCTGACCTAAGCAAACACTGAAACCACTGATCACTTTCAGAGTAGGGGGAGCTACTGCTGCAGGCATCTTCTGAAACATCAAAATAATAACTTGCATCCTTCAAATTAAAAAAAAAAGAAATAAAGAAAAAAAAAAAAGAAAAAAGGAAAAAATGAGTACATAAGTGCAGTCTATTAAGGAAGAGCCTGGGCTGTAAATTCTGATAAGTGTCTTGTAGTAGTACAGAGGTCAACATGCCGAAGAAGGGTAGCATCTGTGGTATATTCCTCTGCTCGATAAGCAGCAGCTATTCTTCTGTGGACTCCACTCAGGAAGACTCAGCTCTCTCCATCCACCTGCCCAGCGTGAGATGCCACTTCGTAGCCTGTACTCCATTACAGAGCTCAGTGTCTTAAACACAGCCATTGCAGCATACACTCTGCTCCACCAAAGCTCTCCCTGGCTGGTGAGCACCCTTGCTCTCTCCCAAGCTTTGGCCATGGTGAGGGCCTTTGGGCATGTTGAGCATGGCTCTAGCAGGGAGAGGAGGCTCCTCTCCAAGCAGCATGCAGCAGAGGTGTTACAGCACCTTGCCTTCTCACAAGGCCTGTGTTGAGGGAGAACCACGCTGGTCCTTTCCCATCACAGGTTTACACAGTAGGTGCCATGTGCCCAGTCACACATCCTGGCTTTCTGGAGGAAGGCCTACATGCCAGCTGAGGAAATGGAGGAGGTCCAGGTGGAGCCTTGCCCAAGCCAGCACAGTGTTTTACAAGTTGCTGTGGCTGCACCAACAGAAAAGCCTGTGGCAGAGGCAGGAGTGAGGAGCCTGGGAACTTGGGGCGGGAAGCCAGTCAGTGCAGGGCTCTCCCACATCTGGAGTCTTCCAGGTCATGGCCTGAGCAGTGCAGGGGAAGGAAGAGCAGCAATACATTAAGGCAGCCACATTCCTGAAAACAGGCAAGTTTCAGCTCTCTGTCCCAGCCTCTCTGCAACCACTCTGGAGAGGCTTTCATAGAGAGGGAGAAAGCCTTGACTGAAACACAAGCCCACATCTCCCCTGTAAGCTCTGCAGACCAAATACCAGTACTCCATTTCAACTATAACAAAGGCATGAGGAAGTTTATCAGGGACACCTGATCTCTATCCATCATCAAGAGATCAACTCTCATTGTGGTCAGTGCCTCTTCCTGTGCAGATGTGAGTCTGAGGCAGCTATATGCTTGGGGAACTATTCTGCTACAACTTTTTTCAGCATTCTTCCTAGGAAGAGAGTACCTATCTAACCATCCCCAGCAAGGATTCCCAGTTTCTGTCCAAAAATCTGGAAACTGTCCTTTCCCCAAGGAGCTCTGCTGCCTCTCACTAGCAGTGAGCCCCTTCATGGGTCCATGCAAGGCTGAGCTACCATGAAACCAGGGCTTCAATACCAGAGGGCATTATCAAGGTGTCAGAGGCTCTGTGTCATATCACAGTAGACATAAACTGGCTCTATCTCCCCTTTTCCTCTTTCGTGATGGCCTCACAGCTGCCATTTACCACCCTCCTGCCCCTGGGAATTTCACTGACCTAAGTGGAAGTGCTGATTATTTGTTCCTTTTAGATTCCACATTCACAAAAGTCCATACCTCCTCCAACTCTATTCACTTTTGTTCCCAAATAAGAAATATTAAATGGTATTAAAAAATGTATAAAACAATCATTAACTAAAGAGCAACTCAGACTAATACCACCTTACTAAAGGAGATGCTTAAACATTGGAGCACATAACTCACTATACCTAATTTATCATTAGCTAGTTAATTTTTTTCATTCTCTGCTTTATCAACAGATGCTTTAATGACTGCCTTTGATCCAGCAGTATATCCAAATATATATCAAAACTGAAAATACTTTCTGACATATAAGGTATAGAATTATCTTGCTAAGTAGTTGAAGGCAGATAAAACTCTGAAAAATGATTGGGTTGTTGGGGTTATTTTTTGGGGGGAGGGAGTCAGAAACTGTAATAATCAGCCAAATATTTGATACTTCAGTACAAGTTTCTGAGTTTTTTTCCACACATTTTCAATCCTTGCAGCATCAAACTTGTACTGCTAATTGCAGTGCTGTTACTTGTCATGATTTTTCATTCTTAATTCACATTTTTACTTTGAAACACTTACTGAATAAAGAGACCAAATTCTCCTGTGGAAGTTAGCAATAATTTTGCCATAGAAACAGGAATAAGTGCAGCGTTGAAAAATTATTTTGTGGGAATTTAGCATCTATAAGACACAAGGCTTCATGTTTATATTAGGCACTTACTACTGCAGAGTTGCATTAACATCACCATGTTCTTTTATTCCCAAATGGTGAAACTTCACTTCCACGACTACCATAATGATGAGTTCTTCTGCTTTGAAGTACCTCATAGTAGTATTGTTAACACAGAGAAATGTGGTGTGTGGTGGTCATTGCAAAAGTCTTAATGTTCTTTTCTTGCCTTTGCCACTATATAATTGGCAGAGATTGCTCACTTTGAAACAGGATGAACTCAACTGAATTGAGGATGCATGACTCCCTGAAAGTCCAGTGGGGCTTTATTCAGAAAAGAAATTAAGATCAGGGCATAAACCAGCTGTGTTTACTGGAATGACAGGCCTCAGAAACTAACTCATCAGGGGAAAAACAGTGAATGACAAGAACAGAGACTTAAAAACCCAGCATTTAAAAAATATGATGAAATTTGAAGAGAGATTTAAAACCCCAGCATTTAAAAAATGTAATGAAGTCTAATGTCTTGAATATACTGCTCCTGTATGAATACAGGGAGCTAGTTTTTTCCTCAGTTTACACTAATCAGTAAGCCAGCAAGATCTGGAATGAATGCTGGACTAAATCACTTTCATTTAAAGTGATACAACAGTTTGAGGCCTCTGGCCAGTAAGTGTTCAATCCTTCTTATCCTGACTTAATTATAAAAACTTTCCATGGTTTTCAGATGGAAAGGCAGGGCCCTGTATAAGGTTACTTGAATAACTAAAAAAGCTCTGGCCTTTCAAGTGCTAAAATCATGAAATTTGTGCTGCAGAATCTGGGTAAAGTTAAAAAAAAAAAAAAAAAAAAAAAAGAAGTATTTACTATCAGTTCATTTTCACTAACGGAAACACTGCACCTTTAGCGCACCTCAGATCCCACTGACTGTGCCATGTGTGAATACTGGAACCCTTCTGCAACAGCGAATTGGGCAGTCACCTGGACCAGAATAAGCCTGAATCTGAGTCATGCTAACAGAGCCAAATCCCGCAAACACTTCCTTGCTTCATATCATGAAGGTGAAATATGTGTATATTAGAACTTCAGAGCTGGTGTGGGGCTAATTCTGTTAAGGCTAAGAATTCTCTCCTATAAAATACAATGCAGGTAATTTTTACATAGTCTCCTACCCCAGAATTCACAATGAATGAAATTTCCCTTATGTGGCAATAAGTGAGATAGGGAGTGGCTGTTTTGTTTTATTTTACTTTATTTTATTTTATTTTGTTTTGTTTTATTTTATTCTGTATATTCAGATGAGATATTGGCTCCTGTTTCTGATCACCACACCAAGCAAGATGTTTTTACTGAAGCACTGATAGTGTAAGAGGGTTTTTCTCTTATAATAGAAAATTATGCAGGCATTTAAGGTCAAATATGAAAAAAATTTGGGTGGTGGAAATTTTTTTTTTTCCTACAAAATCTAAGTACTGATTTGATACTCATGTCTAGAGGATTTTTGCCACTAAGTTCAGCAAGAGCTGGATTTGACCCTTTAGAGCTATGCATTACTGCTTCACTGAAGGTTAGCAGCAAATCTTTCACTACTTTCACAGAAGGCCCTGTGTGAACTAGAAAGTTTGCTGTTGCAATTTCTGTTTCACTACAGTGGTCTAATATTAATTAGTTCAGATTACTTACAGTAAGCTCTTCAAGGACTAGGACCTCAGTTTGTGTCTGAAGTTGGGAAAAAAATGTTTGGGCTCCAAATATTGAAAGGTTTTTTTAAGTGTCATATGTATTGTAAGACCTTCTACGTATCATCATATCTTTGTAAAAAAAAAAGGTTAATTTATGGGCTGTAGTTAAAACCTTCATAAACTTTTCAAGTTAATTCCCACCATATTTTACTTTATCATTCACAGTGACACGTCAGTATTATCTCTATATACCTGCTAAGTTTAACACTTTTCAAACAACACCTTGTATTTGTGACAGTTAAAAATAAACACAAAGTTTTACCCATGAGAAAAAAATAGAGGAGTACCAGGATTATGGTTAAGATTCCTTTCCTAGGATATGTTGCTCTCTTGATCCTGAATTCCCTGAGTTATTGGGAGTTTTAAATGGCTTAAATGTGTTTGATGGAAAATTATTTCAAAAGCCTTGTAATACAATTTGGTCTGTATGCAAGGAAATTCAAAACTACTAAATCTAGAAAACAGCACTTATCCACAAACCTAAACTGCACAGAGAAAGAGTCCTACCCACCAACAAATTTCATAACACCACATTAGCAGATTCAATTACAGTATCCACTGCAAATAGCATATCAGTGCATCATGGTTATTGCAAACAGTTTGCTTCTTCCAAAATGGGGTATCATGGCCCTGAACTCAACTGCGCCGAGAAGCAAGCTGCACAGAGCTTGGAGGCGAATCATCAGATTCACTGAGAACTGTTTTGTGTTACAGCAGAGAAACAGCAGAGGCCATGGATGGACTCATGCACTGTTTCACCCACAGAAATGTGGAAACCTACTATCCAGCTGCCCAATGAGACAGAAGAGTTTGAAAGCTTAAGAAAACAAGTGAAAAAACAGAGTGACATCCAATCAAAAGTTGCCTCTTTCTCTCTACTTTCCAAAATGCTAGTTGCTGTTGGGTTAAATGCTTTCATTCATCCTGCTCACCTCAAAAAAAATTTACAGCTTGCAATATCCACAAGCTCAGCATAAAGGGGCTGATACAGCAGGCAATTTTCTGCTCCCAAAGAAGATCTATCTATACTGACTTCCTCTCTTTCAGTTGATTTGCTTCGATCATTCCTTAATGTTGGTGAACAAGAGTGGGTTTGTATATTTTTTCCCATTCTCTGCAAAATTTCAACTGGAAAAAAAATTGCCAGTAGCGACAAACACACACACACTGGGCGCTGAGAGGGGGGACAAAGATGGAAGATTAAAACCATCCTATCTGATCCCCGGGGGCCTCGAGTACCCACGGCCACGTCTTGCCGTGGGGGTGGCCCTCCGGTGCCCTGGGGGGGGGACAGGGGTATCTGCAGTGGCAAGCAGAGGGGCGTACGTTTAACAGAGCAGCCCGTCCGTCACCCCTGCCCGGCGGCCGGGGAGGGGGGAGGCCAGGGAACAACAAAGCGGGCTGTAAAGCCTCCAGGTGGCGGGTGTATTTGTTGTCCTGTCTGCGAGGTGCGGTGGCTCCCGGGCCCCAGCAGATCCCAGTGCTGCTGTGGACATTAAGAAAAGTCTCTTTTGGCTGATTCCAAAACCAGATAAGGAGCCGCCGAGCCACCAGCTCTGTCTAGACTCTGGACCTCACAAGTCAAACGGGTTGTTTGGATTAGCCTTGGAGATCTACCGACCTGAACAGCCCTCCTAAAGAAAAGCCACAGTAACACCCTATTTTCCTCTTCCCATTGCCGCCCGACGTCTGCCAGGAGTTAGGAGGCGAGGTCTGCTTTGGCGTGTGTCACTTATTTCTGGAAAACTTTTCCGCCCTCTCTCCGACAAGCACACCTTGCCCTGTTTTGTCTGCCAGGGTAAAGGAAAACAAACAAAAAAACCCCAAAACAACAATAAAAATACGGAGGGTAAAAAAAAAAAAAAAAAAATGAAAGAGGTACTTCAGCAAAATCCTGTTCTGAAACCTTCCTCCTTCCTTCTCTCCCTCCTCCACACACCCCAAGAGATCCGTGACGGGGAGCGGCCCTGTCGCTGCCCCGGTGCTGCTGGTCGCGGGAGACCCGTCCCAGCAGGGAGGGAAGGCTACGACACCTCTCGTCTCCTTCCCGTCCACAGATCAGCCCCGAGCACTTGTTTGGTGGCTCTCAGTCGCTGCAAGAAAGTTCAAAGAAATTCAAACAAGAAGGGAACCTAACATAAAAGCTTCATCCCCGGACTGGGATGCTCCGGAAAACGGTGCAGAGTTCCTGCCCCGACCCCCGACACGGGCAGGAGGCTCCGGGAGAGGTACTGGTTAATTTTGTACCCCAGCGGCAAATGCGGTGCGATATGGAAAGCTCGGTCCTACACAGGAGAGCCTTTTCCATCCACCCACTCCCCCTCCGGTGCCTGCCTCCTTCGGAGCTGCCTCCTCCGCCTGCACTTCACAAGTCCCGGGAGGTGAGGAGTGATCCTCCGGCAGGGCCGGCACACTGGGAGCTGTTAAGTTTATATTTGTGGCGCCTGAGCTCAAACAGTCATTCAGTGGCTTGCTCTGTTATCAAGAAAACAACAATCAGGAATAATCAGTAAACAGGATCTCTTTCCAGCCCGTTTATTAACTACTTACAGTTCCACTGAAGCACTCAAACCGCCCAGCAGTGGCACTTCGCGCCGTAAAACGCTGTCGGCCTTTCGGGCGTGCATGGGGTTTGGAAACGGTGCTCATGAAAAGCGCCCAGCACCTCTAACCCTGCACCCGCTTAAGGCCATGGCTCTGTCCCGGGCGCTGCACTGGGGCTGCGGCGGCCCGAGGGCCGGCACAGCCGGGGGGCCCCTCATTTTTTCCCCACTGCCCATCTCTGGTTGACCCAATGCGAATTTGTTAAAATATGTATTTGTGTATACATATATATATAAAGGCAAAGCACTTACTGTTGAGATGTTCTACTGATTTCAGTGCTGGAATTCATGTACCTGGCTTCAGTGTCACAATGCTACGTTGGCTGGAGATGCTGAGACCTAATTAACCTGGTACAAATATTGAAATTAGAAGAGTTTGAATATTGGTCTTTGCGTGTGCAAACAGAATTCTCAGAGAAATTACAGCAAGGCTTAACAGACCTTACGTGACATTGTTGAGGGAGGCTGGAGCAAGAAAACCGGACGACCTGGGTCTGTTGATCCCTGGCAGTACCCGTAACCTAAAGAGGAACCATAGCAGAAACGTGCTCAAGTGCGCTATAAAGACTGGTATTTCACCAAGAGGATGTTTTTTCTCGCTTGCACAAATCCTTTCCGAGGTCAGGAAGGGTGTTCTTCTGAAGGCGTTAGGAGGGACCTCTCGAAAGTTTGTCTCGGTTCCATGGCGCGTAATACTCATTGGAGGTTGGAGGAATAGAGGGAAATATGCCACAAGTGTATGAAGCCGAAAAGAGACCCAAAGGCCATAGAAGAATCCCCTCCACACACACACAAGAGAAATGATACTGTATTAGGACGAGTTGTGCTTAACTGAAGGCTCGCGGGAGAAGGCTCCGGTGACCCCGGGCCGCACGTCTGCGCAGCGGGCGGCCCTGAGCGGGATGTCTGCAGCCGGGGGGTGGGGGACAAGGAGACCCCGAGTAACCGCCTCAGAAGCGACCACGGCCCCCGCGGAAGGCTCGAAGGGGGCAAGCCCCCCGTGGGGGTGCAAGGAGAAGCCCGGCCGTTGGTGTGAGTGGAGGCACATCCCAACCGGGGCTCCAGCCCGCAGCCCTCCGAAGGCAAGCTGCCCTATGTGTTTCGAGGGCCAAGACGCTCCTTCGGCAGCCCAAACGCAAACCCCGGCCTCCAGCCAGGCCGCTTATCTCTGCGGCAGCCCCAGCAGCCGGCAGGGCGCGCCGGGACCGCGGGGCGCCTCGCAGCATCGTGCAGGGCTGGGTGGGGGCTGCCTCCTGGTAAGAAGCGACAGCCAAAATCCACCTTTCCCTCCCGTGTGGCCCTCGGAGATGACAGACCCTTACCGACCCGAAGATCCTGGGAGAAGTGGGGAGGGGGAGATGTCACAGCAACCAACCAACGCGCAAGTTGCTCTCCCGTGGGGTCACATCCCCGCCCCCCCCAGTGTCACCCTATGCCTCTCCCCCTACACGTTTGCTCCCAGGCGGTGAAGGGTGAACGCAAAGGCCCCGCGTTGCCCTGACCTTACAGGTTGCCAGTGTCACTTGAAGACACTCCCCACGTCGGAAAGTCGGTCTCTAACCTCCCCAACACCCTTCTTTCCCCCGGGTCAATAAGAGCGACTCAAACAACTTACAGGCTAAACCACGGGAGAAATGACACCCTTTCTCCCTCCCACCACCCGAAGAGTGGTACCAAGCCTCTGATCCTGCATAAAAACACAAAGGTTACTGATCACACAGTTTAAGGTAGATTTCATATTTATTTAAATATTTATCAAGTACTCAAAAATGTATTACACTTGAGCATAAAAAATGAATCCAGTTTCTAATCAGGATGATTGAAATCCTTGTATTAGACTTTTAACTTTTTTTTTTTTTTTTTTTTTTTTTTTATGTTCTCTGTACTGTCGAAGTGGTTTGTCTCTATATCTGAGCTTGCTCAGGGTGGGCTGAGACGGTGAGGAGGGAGGAAAAAGAAGGTTATGCTAAAAAAACATTAGCGTTTGGAGTAACTGTCATGCAAACCAACTTGTCTTTGTCAGACTAAAAATCTCTGTATATTCCAGTTAAGGGGTTTTTAAAGCGAGCCTTTGTCTTGTGCTGGCCGGGAGCACTAGGGAGCACTCGGAGCAAAAACAACCCTTTTCTTTTTTAATACTTTTCCCCAAGAAATCACCCACGTTTCTAGCTTTCACCACCCTCTCCCCCGCAAATTAAAAAAGGAAGAAAAGAGGGAGTGAAGAGAGGGAAGTCGACAGAAAATAAGGAACACTATTCGTGCAATTTCATAGCAATATCCCCATAACGTATACCTCCTGCAGCATTATTCAATCGTTTTGACAGCAGACACTGATAAATAATGGTCATACTTGACTTGTTAAGCAAAAAGCGTCCCTTTTATCAGGAGCTTATATTTAAAGTACAGGTCACTTCAACAATCTCAACAACGAGGCTTTGGTATACAGCACTTTCTTTTTTATTATTTTTAAAAAATAACAGAACTCAGCAAAAAGCCTGAGCTCACAGCTTTTTAGATGTCTTAACGTTATGTCAGATCATGCCTAGAGTAATATCACTTTTAGGGGCAAGGGATGGGGGGACAGGGACAAGAGAGCTTCTAACATTATCGATTGAAAGCTAAGGCATCCAAATAGCCCTGATATAGTTGTTGAAATGGAAATTTACAAGCCGGTCGTTAATACTTGCAATAAAATATCACACTCCTTTTATTCACTAACGACCTGCTTTGCATGCAATATTTTATTTCAGGTATTTTAGCTGCTAACTTGTAAATATTTAAAAGAGGGAACTTTGTTCATTATTTAATATTAATATTCTTATTATTTTCTCTATTCTGAACGCTTATTTAGTGAAATAGTCCTGAAGATATAATAATTCTACATATGGCGCTTTTAGTTCACATAATATTTAAGAAAAAAAAAGACAAAATCCACATAGAATTAGACATATAATTCAAAGACCACGGTACAACCTTTCCTTTTTTTTTTTTTTTTTTTTTTTGTCTTTTGTTCTTTTACTTCAGCAAACAAAAAATAGTCAAATGACATGAAAAGTGGCAAGTCGTCCGATAATAAATAATAAATTACTTTATAATTTTGCAATGCAAGAGCAAACAAAAAGGGGTTTCTTTTCTTTTTTCCTTTTTCTTTTTTCTTTTTTTTTTTTTTTTTTTTTTCTCTTTATTTTTAGAGAGTGAGAGAGAAAGGGAAAGAGAGAAAAACAGTCGGTTTAACCAATGACTATACGCGTCTTTGGGGGAGGGGAAGGTTCTTGGACGGACACATTTCAAACACAATCCCGAGACGCTTTGTGGCAAAATAGAGGTATAACTTGTTGCAATGTTTTTATAAATTTTAAAGAAGAATTCAAAAACTTATTTTTAAATCGCTTCAGACTTAATAAAGAGAGTGGATCTCAACCAAACAAAATCAAAACCCCGCTACAGTACATGCTAGAAGAGACCCAGGAAATATCCCCATATTAAGAGTCAACTAAAAACAACATTGCAAACCAATGCAGCTCCACCTTCCTGCAATGAATCTTTCAACAATTCAGGGCTACATCGTCTCTTTCCTGATGATGGAAAACCTACTGGAGCTCCTTTTGGCAAGGCAATCACCAATATAGAAACAGCACCGTTCGGATTGGGAGAGACTGGATAGAAGGTCCCTCTACCTTGGTTTCTTCCTAAGATGTGCAGTCAAATGAACAGGTTGTTTTTGTTTTTGTTTTTTTCACTTTTTTGTTTTGTTTTGGTTTTTTTTTTTTTTTTTTTGTGAGCCACTAGTACAAATCCTTTATGTTCTGAAAACGTCTTTTCAATCCTCCTCTGATCATTGAATAGCGCGTGGTTTGTTGTTGGGTTTCTTTTTCTTTTTTCTTTTTTTCTTTTTTTTTTTTTTTTAAAGTATTCTAGTAAGATCCCATGATTGTCTTCACAGTGTTGCTACCATATTACCTTGTCTTTTCAAACATGACTCCGTTCATTTCATGGAGCGGTTTCTTGCTAGGTTCATTACAGGGCTGTTAAACACTTTCCCCCCCTAAATTTCGGAGTCCCAACACAGTCACTTTCCCACTCTCTCCAGCAGGGGTGAGGGTAAGGGCAGAAACAACAACAACAGAAATCTGAATGAATGTTCCTCATGCCTCAATAGGACTGGCTACCATGCTGTTGGGTGTATCTGGAAGCTGAGAAGACATTGATGCTACTTCACTTCCAGTAGAATTGGAACCGGGTCCTCCTTCTGAAAAATTAACCTGACAAAAAAAAAAAGAAAAAAAAAAAAAAAAACAAAACAAAACAAAGGGGGGGGGGGAGGGGGGAGGGAAAGTGTTGTTACAAGTGTAACAATCAAAGATGAATACCAGGCAAAGAAGAATGCAAAAATAAATACACAGGCATGCAGCCAAACGGCCTGACACATCTCCACAGGGGCTGTGTCAGAGTTTGTTGCTTTGTTTAGCTTTTCCATTGACTTCACAGGAATCTTCTTCAGGCCTTTGGCCAAATCACGGGAAAAAAGCAGGTTAAAAAAATAATAATAAAAATAAATATAAAAGACTGAAAAATTAAGCAAGTAAACAAACAAACTTATTAATGAGGCCTTCTTCCCTGCCTTCCAAGAGTGGCAGTCCCAACAGGATGTTCTAGTCAATTATTTAAGAGTGCATGTGCGTTTTTGACACAAAACTGCAAGGTTATTTTTTTTCCTCTTTTGTACACATGCTAAAATAAACGTGGAAGGAGCATCCAGGAGCAGAAAGCATTTGAAAGAAGCCATCCTCTTTCATTTGTGATTTGAAGAGGGTGTTATCTCTTTCTAACGAGTGTCAGTTTGATAAAAAAGGTCACACTTCTCCATCCTAACGTGCTCCGCGGCTCCCGTAGGTTTGGGAGCAGCGCTGGGAAAAGGCATGGTTTGAAGGGTAGAGCATTACTAATGCAAAAGCATTTCATTGGCACCTATTTAGCTGGCCGATCCTGTGAATAAGGCCTTCTCCAGATTAGAGACATGTTTTGAACAATCTATGAACTGTCTGTTCCATCCACTGTTCTTTATTCTAACTCTCTTCAGTATCAGACATTACGTCCTATACATATATATCAATCTTGACCTGTCTACCTAAAGATCTATCTACCTGTATGTGTGTGTATTTGGGCTATCCAACTTCCATCCTTGCCTGTCCCTCCTCTCTTTTTTTTTTTTTTTTTTTTACAACTACTCTATACAGAAACTCCCTGCATCAAAAGTTCTTAAGGTCGCCTATTCTGTTTAGGCACAATAAGTAAAGCAGCCAAAAGAGATTATTTTTTTCTTGTGTCTGCCTGACAGCTTGACTAAAGCAGAAAAACCTGCGGTTGCTCTAGAGGTAAGAGGATGCAAACAGCCCAGCTGCTGAGCTAAAGCTTCCTGAGAGAACACAGTGTGCCAGGGGAGGGGAAGCAGCCGCAGCCCACCACCGGGCAAAAGAAAAGCAATCCTGCAAAAGGGGTTGGCAGTGAAAAGGTCTGAAAACTATCTTAGATGTGACTACAAGCCTACATTTTCCTTTGCTTCATGTCAGAAAAATGTCTGGTATATCAAAAAAAGAGTCTATATGTTAATTTTTCATTATTAACTTTTGGTTGTTGAATCACTGAAAAACATATCTTATTATTTTAAGGATCCAGTTTCAATACATTTAGGCCAAGAAGTTGAATTAAGGCTGAACTTCTGTCCTTAATTCACCCTGTTGGGCCTAGGTATTAGATTATATGGTCCCTTATAAGCTGCCAAGTGACGCAGGCATGAAGAAGTGAGTTGAGAACAGAATCTATTCTAAGAGGTCTGTTTTCTTTTGGCTTAAGGCAGTTTATTATATTGTTTGAATTTTTCACCTAAATATGTACTAACACTTCCCTTTCCAAACAACATTTAATGTAAGCTATATGTATGTGTATGTTTGCATGCATATATGTATCTATAGCCATATGAAGTTATATCTAGAGGTATCTGCTTAAAACAAGGACTTCAAAACTTTAATTAAGATATTCATGTTTGTGTGAAAAGAACAGCAGCACAGGCTGACATTGCAATCAACTCTTTTAAATCTACCCTATCTCAGAAAAGCAAGATTGGTCTGAAGTGGGGAGGGGCGAGTTTTAGAAAAGGCTTTCACCAATGTGCATACAATTCACACGTGAGGAATGTTTTAGTACTCTATCTCTCAGTTTTCAGGGGTGTGCGAGCTGAATTAAGTCTCAGACCTACTTCAGGCCTTATCCATCTCTCTCTCACTTCAGCGAGAGACCTGCTATGCCCTAAGCTAGGTTTCACACCAAGACCTCTGAAATCAATTCAATTCGCCACGTTTACAGGGTGTCGTCATGCTCACCTTGCAATTTCAGGAAAACCCGGCTAGTCTGGATGGCTCAGCTCTCTGAGGGCATCCAGTACCTTTAGGGAATCCCCAATTGTTCTGCCCCGGGTACCGGCTGGCCTGCTCTGGCTGGGAACCGACACTTACTAGTTGCTGAAAAGCAGGTTGGTCTATGTCACTCTGCAATGCGAAGTCACTCAGTACTTTCCAGGGCGGTTGGTAACTCTGCACCTCCACCGGGTTCGCCTGTAAACCACCGTCATGTCTCTCCGGACTAGCAGCCACCATCGGAGTTCCTGTCATCCCCTGGATATTCTGTAAACAGCCCAGCAAAAGATGTTAATGAGCTTGGTTAACTTTATTGTATATAAGCGCTGAGTCAATAAACTGCTTTCTATCTTATCTATACAGTCGCTTGTATTTGCTTTGTTAATCTGCTGTGAATGTCTTACTCTATTCTACTCTAGGTCAGCCTATTCCTACCCGCTGCATTTATCACGGTGGAAGTTTACTTTCTTTCCCTTTAATCCTCCCATTTCTCTCAAGGCATACCCCCTCACTCCCCAGGCTTTCTAAAACATAGGCATTCCCTATCTTGGCTCCCGATGCACAAGAAACGGTTAATCGTGCTGCCTTTCTATTTCGCATCCAGGCGGGTTTTGTTTTGCGTGACCTTAACTGTATTGTATAACCAAGGCACGGCAAACCGGGGGTACGTCTATCCAAAACATTAAAAAAAAAAAAAAAAAAAAAAAAAAAAAAAAGAAACCCCAGCCCTCCCAGTACGCCCTGTGGTGCAAGCACTGTGTACAAAATAACTCCAAGTCTCGACGAATATATTCTTCGGGAGAGTTAATAACATCATGTTTTATTGCATTCCAGCAGGGTAAAATGAAACTCCTTAAATTCCACTTAAATAGTCAGCCTTATGAATTAATAGTTATTCTCAAGTCAGTCAATATACACAGGGAGAAAAACAGACTCTTCTTCAAGTAGATAACAACAACAAGGGGGGAAGGGGGAGGAAGAAAGGAAAAAGTTGACTTAAAAGGTAGAGAGTCAGTTTGCTCTGCTGTACCCAGCGCTTTCTGCTTTTTTGCGCCACGCGTTCATATGCCTGCAGAAAAGAACTGAAAATATTTCTTCACGATGACTATATATAGTTAAAGTCACCTGTAAACACGATGGTGATTCCAAAAACTTTGCATTGCATTTGTCTTTTGCTGCAGTAAATGCACTGATAAACATCCGCATGCACATTGTAGTATGTAAAGTGCTAAGAAAATACATCAAATTTCCTTTTTATTCATGAGCTTCACTTCTGGGTTTACTCCTGCGTAAAACCACTGAAGAGGGCAAAAGCATCATTTTCCCCTCGAGGACTGCTTTGCATTTGCAATATAAATATTACACAAAGCTGGGCTTATTATATCCCTTAAGCTCTGCAGGTCGCAATTCATGCTGCGGAAAAGTTAGTCTAACCCTGTGCGTATCCTTAGCCCCACAAAATGACATGTGTTCGCTTGAGCAGCCTATACTGGTTTCTCGCTATGATCTGTTTTAATTGCACTGACGACAGAAACGAGAGGATAATAGTTAAGCGCTATCATTTTCTTTGTTTTAAGGGAGCTCCCGCAAAATCAAAAGCGTCAGACCGACCCCGGAGGCTGGCCGGGATGAACACAACCCAGGCGTTTCTTCTCGGGAAGGGAGGCAGTGCACGGTCAGAAGCTGAAGCCACTTACGGTTTTGTCATTGGGTTGCTGCTGCTGAAGTTGCTTCATCATAATGCTCCTTTTTTTGTCCTTGCACCGCTTGTTTTGAAACCAAACCCTGATGACCCTCGGGCTGAGGCCAGTCATTTCTACGAGTTGCTCCTTCATGAGGGCATCAGGTCTGGGGTTGGCAGCGTAGCAGGTCCTCAAGGTGTGAAGCTGCTTTTCATTAAGGACAGTCCGGACTCGGGTGGTCTTCTCGGGCTGCTTGTGGACGTGGGGTCGCAGAGCTGGCTGTCTGGCAGAGATAGGTTCTGCTGTAAGGGAAGGGGAAGGGAGGAACAGGATCCCCATGAGTAGAAAGCAGGCAATCTGCAGAGACTATGAATCTAAGCTGGTGGGACAGAGGGAGGCAAGGAAGTGGGGGGTGTGGTGAGCCAGCTTTTCAAAGGCCATTCAAGCAGTCAGATCTATCCGAGCTCCTGCAGCCTCCTCTGCTTTATGCGCCGGTGGAGTGACAGGACTGACATTTCTGACTCCACAGATAATTAATTTGCAAAAACAAACCACCCCCCTAAAACCCTTAATGACAGAAGCTTGAACCTGTGTGAGACTTGACAGAAGAGGGCGAGTTCGCCGAGGTGTGTGTGCGCTAGGGAAGGAGTGGGAGGGTTTTACGTATTTATTCCCTGACAAATCACGAAAACAGATTTTTGGCCTTAAAATGAATGAAATAATACTTCTTATATTAATCATATTTTCTGTCTGCTTCTTGTATACGGAATCTAACTCAGTTTAGCCAAAGGCCGAGATAACGTCCAACAGCTCCCGGCACTTTGATGCCACCAAATAGAAGCAGAGCAAGCCAAATCCACTGCATCATGACCTTGGAGGAAAATCCTGCGAAAGCTCAGTATCTCAGAGCTTGGAAGATGGAGTCTATCTTAGAAAGTGGAGGTGCTAGATGAATTTATGTCAACTTCTGACAAACACTTGGAAAAAATAGGACTGTTTCGCCAATTCTTTAAAAGGGGAGCAAGTCTAGCAACTTGTGGAAACCGCCAAGAAGTGTAAACCTACGGGTATGTACATCGAGAACTGAAAGTATTCGTGTGATTCTGGTATTCTTATATGTATTGTGTAGCTGTAGGTATATAGATGTAATTTGAACCCCCCTATCCCCTTAAGCTCTGGTTAGCTAATATTCAGAGGTGTTCGCTTTTGTACAGTCGAGTTCCGACTTTTTTGACTATAACAATAGGTCAGCAAATGCGATAAAGACGATACGAAGCTTCAAATTATAGCAGTGTCGTACTTGCCCTCACAGTACGTCTTTCAGAGACGTGCATAAACATGCTGTAGGGAGCACACACCATCTCTATACAATTCTGCCGCGATCTGCTAAGGGATTATTTCTCCCTGTATATAGATATGTCACCTGAAAGTGGCTCAGAAGCGGGAAACGACCCCGTTTAAACATAGCTATGTTTGTAAACAATTTTTCAAGTTACAGCTACTAGCACAGCAATAACGCCAGCCAACCTTATATTGCCCAGCCTAGTTTGCCTCAGAAGCGTGCCCCTTCCTAAAGCTAAGCTTCTCTGAGTATCTAATGCGCTCACCGAGAACTAAAAATGTAAGTAAAGTTGTAAGGCGGGGCTACTGTGAAGTTACAATACCGAGTTTTAAGCTGAAATTCTCACCAAATCACATAAAACGTTTCAGGAAGGCAGAGTCACTTTAAAAGGCAATTACAGAAGATTAGCTTGTTGACAGTTTTAAATTACAGCCTAAATGCTCTCCAGTAGTAACGAAGTCTATCTCTCCTCGGACCCTGCTTCCTCCGGTGCTTAGTTCCACACACTCCGGAAGCGGAGAGCTCATTGCCGCAGACCTGCTCCCTGCAGCGGCCCGTCCCGCTCCGGCTTAGGCCACCGGGCTGACCCCGGATGGGGTAGGGGGCACACACAGGACCCAGCACCCGGTGAGCGGCCGGAGAGGGGGGGCTGGAGGATAGGGGGCGCGCCCCCCGCAGGTGGCTCCGCCTCACGCGCACCGCATGCGCGGGCGTTTCTCACGGCCGCCTCTCAGCAGGCGCGCACTCCCGGGGCCACCTTTCCGCGGGGTTGCGGGTCTGGGTGCAAGCGGCGGCCCACTCCCTCCACAGCGGGGCCGGCCTGCGCTGAACTCCGCGGGGTCCCGCGGCGCCGGGTGTGGGGCGGTACCTGCCATCTGCAGCGGCCGGGCTGGATGCAGGGGGCTGAGCGGGTCCCCGGCGCCCAGGCTGGCTCGCTCCACCACGTCGTGGTCCGCCCTGCAGAAGAGGCCGTCCTCCCGCAGAGCGAATTCATCGCCGGGGATGAGCTGGCGGCTGCAGGCAACGCAGCGGAAACACTCGATGTGGTACACCTTGGCGCGGGCGCGCATCACGAAGTCATTCTTGCTGAAGCCGATGCTGCACTTGGCGCACTTGATGCCGTATAACCTGAGCAGGGCCCAGCCCAGATAGAAGGAGAAGGGAAGGAAGGAGAGAGAGCATGGGAGGGGAAAGGGGGAGGGCAGGGAATAGATGGGGGGAAGGAAGGAGAAAAGAAAGAGAGAGGTTTTCACTCCCGCTCGTGGACAGCCCCGAGGCCCCGCGTAGACGCGCCACACGCAGTCCACTAGTTAAACAAGCCTTAAAAATACATAAGCCAGCAGAGGAAAAGAATAAATAGGATTTGTTTGCTGCCGGTACCTTGCCGTGAAAGGCGGTGAGGACTCGGATACACCGGTGTGTAAGGAGAGGGGGAAGGGAAGGGGCTGCGGAGATGGAAGGAGAAACAGGGGTAGAAACAAAAAAGCGACCCCCTTCCTTCCGAGGAGATGCCGGCCTCTCCCTCCCGACCTAGCCCCCGGGCTGCAGCAGGCGACAGGCCGTTCCTGCCCTCTCCTTCCCTCCCTCCTTACTGCAGGGGGACCTGATCTAACCTGTCCCGGGGCTGAACCGAAACACCCGGGTACACCTGGTAAAGGAGAGGCTGGTGAAGCCGCCATCCACTCCTCACGCACAAACATGCCAGTCTCACCTAAAGGTGTTATTTTTGCAAGGAACTCACTCCAGACTTCTCTCTTAATGCGTGCGGGGCTGCCGGCTGCTCAGCCCCCGGGACTTAGCAGCAGGGGTGGCTCTGCCAGCGGCGTGGGCTCTTCATCTTGTCCCATCTCACCAGGTCTACTTTACACACACACCTTCTTAGATATACATGCATGCACGCTCACGTATATAGCGGTGAAACTCCCACCCGCCCCGCACCAGAAGGCATTTTAGGTGCCTTGGCTCTGCCGCCTGCCCCTGCCTTAGCCCACCCTGGTCCGTCTACCCCCCGCCGACGATCCCACCTTGCGCCGGGGCTTAAGCCCTCCGGCAAGAGTGAAAGGGCAGTTTCTCGCTGATAGCCCCACGCCGCAAGTAATGGGTTTCTGGCGTAAGCAGAGGGCTCCTCGTCTCCCGTTGAGGAGAGTGGAACAGTTCACCCATCAGCAGAGGAACACGAGAAAAGGCTCCAACTCGGGTGCCTGGAACTGCAGTCTCTCAGCTCCCACAGAGTGCTCCTCTGACGGACTCCTTGGCATTAGGTAACATTAACATCTTTCCGCAAATGTGAGGATACACGCACATATGCACGCGCACGATCCATAGAACTGTGAAAGCTATTGCTAAAGCTGAGCTAATATTCAACCCGTTTCCTCACGAGTGCCCTTCCTTAGGGATAGCCTGTAGCGTATGCATGTGGGTGCAGATGTATATTTACGCACAATTTTAGCTGCTGACTTTATAGAGGTGCACAAATCTATAAGTAGAGCTATGCAATTCCGAATTAAAGTTCTGATAAGAACACCCTCCCCCCAAAAACAGCTAAGCAGAAAAAGATCAGAGCGATCTCAGAGTGCATGCATTAATAGGTGCAAAAGTTGGGGGGTGCCCACATATCTGACAATTATAGATTGGGTCACAGTCTAATTCAAAGACGGCTTGCACATAATGTACATCTGATTTTTAAAATTATAACAAATTTAATGTTCCGAGTTTTAACTTAAAAGAGCTGCTTTTCTCTCTCTCTCTTTTTTTTTTTTTTTAAATTTCTCCTGCTGAATTCTAGCAGGAGGGAGGTGAGCACATCTCAGTACAAACTTTCCCCTTTTATTTGAAATTAGTAAAAAGGCGATGTTCAAAAGCACAGCTCCAAAGTGCTTTCAAAAATAAAGAAATAAAAATAAATAAATAAATAAATAAATAAAGTGGTCTGTTTTTTATTACGGTAAAACTTTGAGCAATTTTCACAATGGCTTCAAGGAATGATCTGTTTATGAATTGTGCACTGGAGGAATCAAGACTCAAGTGCTTTATTCAATACAGGATTACAAAGGAACTAGAAGAGGTATATCTTCGGTGGATAGATAGGTACTGGGTACCTAAACTTTCTGTAAAAAAATAAATACTGTCCTTACCTCAGTGTCAGGCAAAGTTCTGGTTTGGCAAACCCAGTAGGCGACACTGAAATGGATCAGCATGACCCAGGACCACAAATAATAAACACACTCGAAATTCCTCCTTTGGTTTCTCTGTAGTGTCAGGTTTGGCAACTCTCACATTTTATCAGTTACCAGATTTTAATGTGAGGAAGGAAGCGGTTCCATTATCTAAATATACCCAATTGTTCGCGAACAGATGATGGGCAATTTGATCTGCTCTGTCTAATTCATCAGTACAGATAAGATAAGAAAGAAAAGGCAGTCAGATATCACCAAAGGGGTTAATATTTAAAAAGATTAAATGTCAGTTATTTTAGCGAAGAAACATTTCGGTCTAGGTTTTAACCTCCCCATAAAAGGATCCTTCATTCTAAAGGAAACTTCGGTTTTGTTTTTGTTTTTCTTTTGCCTTTTTGTTTTTGATAGGCCTGGGTTAAATAACGGGATTTGTGTGTGTTGGGGTTTTGTTGTTGTTGGTTTTTTTTTTTTTTTTTTTTTTTTTTTTTTTTTTGTCCCTTTTTCCCTGTGTATTTATTCTTATGGCATAGATGCTCTAAGACCTTTCTTGTGAATGCCTTTAAGCCTTTGCAAAAACAGAGACACACGTTTCTCAGGTTTTTCTAAATAGCATTCAGTTCCGTGTTGTACTTACTACCTACACTATTGAAAATTTGCTGCATTACCTACGATTTCCTACACTTAGAATCACAAGATGCATTGCCAAAGTCCTCGGGAGGGTCCCACATAGTCGCTAACTGTTCCCGAAAGTGGGGGGGGGTTATACAGAAATTTGTATTTGAATCTGCGGAACAAAAAACTTGACTCCTCTAACTTTTTCCTTGCCTGGATATCTACAGGCAAATCACTTAGAAACATAACAATTGTCGTTTCAGACTCTTCTCACAATTTTTCCTCTTCCTATCTCAGTCAGATTTATAAAGTTAAATAAAAAATTAAAAAAGGAAAATCACTGAAGAATTAAACAATGTAAATGGCGTACCTGATATAATCTCTTTTACAGTAGGTTTTGCCATCCCTAACAAAGCACGTACAGGTTTCGTCCAAATACTGATTACATTCTGCACACTTCAAACACGCCGCATGCCATTCCAAATCCGGAGAAACCCTCAGAATATACTGATCGTGAATTTGATTGCCGCAACCAACACATAGGGAAATCAGGCGTTTTTCTGAAATGAAAATAAATACATGATTGACTAGCTGCTTGCACTCCTACAGAGATAAACACACTTTTAGTGTTGTTCCCTTATAGGGAGTACTCTGGGAGCGTTGCTCTTTTTTTTTTTTTTTTTTTTTGAGTATCACACTTTCGGATGGTAATTGAGGTGTGCCATCAAAATCATGCCTCGTTCAGAAAGGAGGCGGAACATATGCTAAAATGCAGATGTGAACAGTCTTAGGGGTTAAGGTTCTCATTTCGCAAGCCTTGCACAGAATCAAAGCTCCAAACTCCCTTGGTGTTTTATTTTCATTTTATTGTTTGCTTGTTTGCGTGCCTTGCCTCACGGGGAAAGCGCCTGTACGTTTGATTTCATTTTTTAAGAGGCTGTGACTGGAAACAGTGGACTCATGTCTCGCTGCGCTTCCCATTCAGCCCCTTGCCACCGAAGAGGGGGCCGCAGGCTACTAGCAAGAACAAGCACCTCTACGGTTGTCACTCGCTGTCTTTTGCAAGTCTGAAGCTAATTCCCCTACACGGAATAGGTGCTGGGTAGTCAGACAGCCTCACCGCGGTCTAAGACGAGGAGAATTTAAAGCTCCATGCTTGGAGATCCCGTTAAGATCTTGTCTGCTCCCCAAACTTTTAAAAGTGAGCAGGACCCCAGGCTATCAACGTACAAGGCTGAGAAACTAAAATATAATAAGCATGCAGGCATGGCAACAAAGGCACCTTCTCTACCGTTCAAATGAACTTCAGCTCTTTAGCAGTTAGCCTGCCTGAGACGATTACAATAGACAGTACATTTATTCCAACAACGGTAAAAATTCCGCCTTACTTTTTGGTGGGTCTCCCATGTCTCCCATATCTGTAAGAGGGTGTAATGTCCACAGTGAAATGGTGTACGGTTTCGTTTTAAGACCCCAAAGTAGGTTTGAGAGCTGTCGCTAAAAATGAAAATAATAAAAAAAAAAAAGTAGAAGTATTGACAACAAAAGCAAAAAAAAAAAAAAAAAAAAAAATTAAAAACAGAGACTCGAAATCAAAAAAAAAAGGCAAAACAAGACACCACCGGCGCGGGAGATACTGTCAGGGCTGCGGAGCGAGAAGGGGGCGCGCGGTGCGGTAGGGTGCCGAGCGGTGCGGGGCGCGGAGCGGTGCGGGGCGCGGCGCCGGGGGGCGCGGCAGGGTCCGGCAGCGCTGCGGTGTCGCGGAGGTGCGGTGTCGCGGTGCGGTGTCGCGGCGGTGCCGAGCTGGGCGCTGGCGGCTCGGGCACTCGCCTCGCCCTTATCTCTTACTCAAACTTCTCTGCTCCAACTCAGCCCGCTCGCCATTGGCCTGACGTCACGCGCGGGGACGTCACGCCTGCGCGGCGCCCATTGGCTGCGGGCTGCGCGGCGCAGCTGCGCTGATTATCATATTTCAGCGCCTGGCGGCGCGGCGGCCCCGGCTCGGGCGCTCGGAGGCAACTTTTCCTCACTCCTCATTTGTATTTTCCTTTATACTTTCTTCTTGTCGCTCTCCTCCATCCGCGACGCTTATCTCCCGTCACACCTTTCATTCTCCTTCGCGGCTCCTCTCCGGCTCCTTCCCCGTCTCTGGCTCACCTTGCCGCATTTACTGTTTCCGTATATATATATATATATACACACACATATACACACATATATATGCATATATATATGTATGTATATGTATAACTTTTTTTTTTTTTTTCTGGGACGAGGTGGTGGTGTTAATCCAGCTGTTTTCTTTCCGGCCGTTTATCTTTCCTAGGCGGGAGCTGCTGTTCTGGTTTCTCCAGGCAAAGCTGTCCTGGTCCGGGAGGGCAGGGTGGGCCGGCTGGGCATTGCCCCAGCCCCTGCCCCGAGGTGGGACTGTTTATGTTTGTTCTCCAGCCCTCTTTTCTCTTAAAGTCGCGGATAAAAGCTTCATGTATTTCTGTAAAACACAAGGTCGAAGAAGGTACAAATATTTACCCTAAATTGTCTTTCAACGCTCCCTCCATTCTATTTATGTTTTCCAAACCCTTTTAAATCCTTTTCTTTTCTTTTTTTCTCTCTCCCTCCCACTCCCCTCACCCCTCCCAATCTGCAAATCGAAACGCATCCTGTGTTTAGGCGGTTTCCTGGGTTGGCTGGGAATGGAGATTCGCGGAGAAAAGTGAGGAACTTCTTCTACCAGCGGAGAATCCCCTATAATTCTTATTTAAAATTAAAAAACAAACAAAAAAAAAAAGGGCGGCTGGTGGGGGGGGGGGGGGGGGGGGGGGGGGGGGGGTGAGAAGAGGCGGACTGTGCAGCTCTGCGGCGAGGCTCCCTGGAGGCGACGTGGGGAAGCGGAGCCCCTCAGCTGGGCGCTGTGCAGTGCCTGAGCCCCCAGCTGCGCACTGGCGCAGGGCGCCCTGCAGCCCGCCCCACCAGGCACCGGCTCCGCAGGGCTTTGGTCTCCAGCGGCCCACTATCTGAAATCTTCCCAAACCAGGGAAAATGCAACTTCCCGGTGGGCATGGATTTCTTTGTGTATGTTTTTCAAAGGGCAGGCTCCGCTTAAGCTGTACAGTGCCTTTCGTCTACTCTGTGCACAGAACTGTACCTGCTCTCCAGCGGGTCTACCCCAAGCTCTCCTGAATCCTTCCCCCATCATCGTAAACGTCCTCTCTGAGATTCTTTGGATCCCACTTTTGTGTTTTATTCCGTATGGGGTTTTACACCTCCCTCATCAACGTGTATACTGCATAAGTGCCCTCCAATCACTACTGATCAGTAAAATGTATTTTTTTCAAAGTCTTATTTTGTTTTTTAAGAGGCAGCCAAGTTTGGGTAGAAGAGAGGCAAAGCCATATTCACAGGGAGTATCTTCGCTTGGGGAAATATAGGTGCAATGAAACAGCCAAGAAAAAGTTCTGAAACTCACATTTTCTGACGAGACAGCTACTAAACAACGGACCTCCCCGGAGTCCTAACTTAGTTTGCAAGATGTTTTCCTTTCCAAAGCTGAGGGAGCCAAAGCACTCTCCAGCTTTATTTCAGACAAGAAGTGGGACCCAACGTTGCCACTTATAGAGATAATTAAGCTGGTTTGAAGTGATCTCAAGATAGTGTCAGGAGGTAAAGATACGGTTGCAAACACACGCAGAGTTGCTTTACATATTCTACATTTAAATAAACAGTGGGTAATGCAATTCTGCTAGTTGATCACTTCTACACCCTAGAAACTGGCGATATACATATGTGTGGGGTGTCTAGCTTCATGCGTATGAGTGTGTATATATATAAAAAAGAGACCTGGTATACGTATACTTTATAATTCTGCCTGTTAGCTGAGTAAACCAAAAGCAGTTATCTGGAATTACTGCCGCTGCTGGCAGCTCTGGACAGCCTGGCACGTGTTCGGACTGGGCAAACCTCTAGCGATGGCCAGTTTCACCTCAGTTGGCTCAGGCTTCACCGCTGTCCCGTGCTCCCCCTCGGACCTGGGGATCCCTGCCGTGCCCCCTGCTCCTCCACGCTCCCCGCCGCCAGTAACAGCC
Source organism: Myiopsitta monachus (assembly GCA_017639245.1). Classification (NCBI taxonomy): domain Eukaryota; kingdom Metazoa; phylum Chordata; class Aves; order Psittaciformes; family Psittacidae; genus Myiopsitta; species Myiopsitta monachus. Next base: position 16,842,211 of record CM029941.1, on the reverse strand, counting down.
AGACGCCCACCCCGCACTCCCCACGTGGTCACACTGCGTGTTGCGGACCTCGGCGTGCTCAGAGGCGGCACCATCGTGGTGGGTCGGGCGGTCGCGCCCCTTCGGGGTCCGATCCACAACCCGGTCTCCCAGTCCCCTGCCGGGCTGTTCCCGCGACGGGGCGCGCCGGTAACGCGCAGGCAGCGCTCAGGCAGCACGGCGACCTCTGCTGGCCGAGAGGCCACCAGCCGCGGCCCCGCGTGGCGGGCGCGTTTAGAACCTTTTGTGCCTTTCTGCCGGGCACTCTGCAAGTACCAGGCGCTTCTCCCCCTGCCCTCCAGGAATGGGCACGGAGAGACCCACCTCCAGCCCCGTCAGTGACCTGGTGGTGTGCGAGCTGGCAAAAGATGCCAGTATTAACAGCAACAACCACAACAGAAGAGTCATCCCAATGACTGAGAAAAGAAAAATCAGCAGATTTTATGAGTCCGAAACATTGAAGGTGCTTTTCCATACGGTGTCCTATGCATTTGCCCCCTGTGGCTGTTTGTATTTTAAAAATTGTGCCTGATTAAAGCACTTTTCCTCCCTGCTCTAGTATAACGCTTCTGAAAATAATTCAATCTGGTCTTAATTCTATTAACCCCCACCCCCTAACTTTGGGGGGGTTAACTGCTACTCGTGGGAGAGGTGACTGCATTTTAAGCTTGATCTTTGCCAATGATGTGCAATAAACGAGAAACCTGTCTCCGCCCCAGCAATCCAGAATTGGTAAGAAAAGGAGGGCTTTGATCAAGGGTTTTTTTTCCCCCTCCTGTGCCACTGATTTGCTTACTGTGTATTCGATTCGCGTTCTCAGGAAGGCGAAGCTCTATATTTAGCCACCATCAGAATCGGGTTTAAGGGAGTGGAATAATGAGTGGAACTGCCAGTTTCAATGAATAAGGTATTTAGAGAAAAACCCTGCTGAAGGATTTCTTTTATAGTATCAATATACACGTGAATGGGAAGACATAAAACGGGATTTGTACATATTTGAGACACTTCCGAAAATACATGTTAATGTTAATTTTATCCCCCCCCCCTTTTTTTTTTTTAGTTTGTAATTTTCTTATTTATTTACGTTTGGGGAGGTAACTGGTGGAGCCAGCAAAAAGTTGGTGGCTCTACACAGAAATCAATAGCTTTCATCACATTGAGGGGCTCAAATGAGATTATATCCATTCGAGGGAAGTGAACAAGGAAGAAGAAAAAAAAAAGGGAAAAAAAACCCAACCCAAAACAAAACCAAAAACCCCAACCCAACAGCGGCGAGTAACCCTTTCCGTCCCGTGAGAACAGCTATAAATTCTGTACTGAGTTTGCTTAAGGGTGAAAACTAGGACGGCTTCCGGGGGGTGGGGGTGGGGGGGGTGGTGGTGTTCTGAGGAAGGGAAAAAAAAAAAACCTGCTTTGGGAGATGATAGAAGAGGTAGTCCTGGGTTAGTCAGGGAGGCAGCACTGGGGGCTGGGTGAGATGCCCTTGCAGGCCACTGCTGCTGCGGCCGAGCCCCGGGAGCTGAGGGATGGCGTGGGCTCCCCACCCCACCACACCCCCCCAGTCCTGCCGCCGTCACCCTGTCGGAGATCCGCCCCGGGCACCCGGACGCGGGCTGCAGCGAGGTTCCCCTGCGCGTTGTTACTCCCACTGCGGTTGGGAGAGCTGGTGCTGTCCCTCTACATCGCGGTGACTCCGCACAGCTTCGTAGCTCGGGCACGGGCAAAGGTCCTCCGACCAGCTCCGGTTTGAAACTTTTATTGACGAGATTTGGTCCAGAAAGATGCTTTGCAGGAAAAGCCAGAGTTCAGATTTTCCCTCTCTGCCTTGCGGATTGTGGCGAGACCAGGGCTGTGCCCCTGCAATGCGCCGAGAGGGGAAAGGAGTTTCGCGCAAGGATGAAACTGGAAAGAACTCAGCAGGGAAGTCAATCACGAAATGTATTAACTCCTCCAGAGTGTAGGCTTTGACTCATCTAGAGGTGTGCGATCTTTAATCTTCGAGTCTTAGCTGCTGCGTGAGGGAAAAGTGTACCGTAACATTGCTAAATCTATCAAAACACAAGAAAACTGTCAGTGGGCTTCTGCGTGCCCAGGAAACCCTCGTGACTTTAAAAATACAATTTGGCTTACTGAATCGCGCTATCGCTTGAAAAAAAAATATACTAAGAAAGCCATCCTTTCTGTTCGTGAGCCTTCCGGGAGTGCACTATCACAAGACAGTCCAGAGGCATCGGACTCAGTTTAATCTAGTCAGAAAGGGTCACGCTGTAACGGGAAGCGCAGGCAGGGAGCAAAGGTCTCTGGCAGCTGGGGGGAAAATAAACCCCCAAAAATTCGGTGGGAGTTTGGGGGGAATCGTGTGTGAGAGAATTGGAATCCCCAAAAAGGTGTTAAGAAGATGGCAGAGCGCTGGTCGGGCTGAACGGCCCTGACCAGGCAGGGCTGGAGACGCCGAGTTTCTGCTCAGCCGAGTGCCGCCTGGCCTCAGCGGCGACAGACACGGGCGCACACAGGGGACGAGGATGGTCGGCGATATTTATTGCTTTAAACTTTCCCCTTTGTTATCTTCCCCGTGTCAGGAAGTGTTCGAGGACAGGAAATACGGCGGCGATTTTGTCTCCGGTGTGAACAGAAATCCCTGGGTAGCGAGAGAGTTTAAGGCTCGCTTTCCAGTCCCGGCTCTGGAGTGGGTCCCCCAGAGGGATTGGGCCCTTTCGTTGTCCCCGTGGGCCGTGGGGAGCCGTGGTGGGCCTAAGGAAGGCAACGAACCGAGCCCGGCCTCTAAGGGCTCCCGGCCGACGTTGTGGGGGGGGGACAAACTGCCTGGAGAGGGGGGGATGCAGAGCAACGGCATAGCTCTGTCCCCCCCAAGAGTCTGTCCTGCCGTAAGTGTGAGTGGGGGACAGCCTATTGCCATCCCTTCGTAAATAGGCTCTTTCCCACTGAAAATTTTCCTCCAAAATAACCCAAATCAGCATCCCGGCTCAGTGCTACTACAAGGGACGCTTCTTCAAGTCCTAGGAAGAAGACCAGGCCCCCAGCTTTGGAGTGTGGCTTTGGAAAGAAAAGAAATAACGAAAACAAAAACAAAGCAACCAACCACCCAAAGAAACCCTCACCTAAATAATTAATAGCGTCCTCATAATCAACAAGAGTAACACAGCACCAAGAGCAGCAGCAGATGCGGGCGTGGAGAGCCGCTACTGTCCGGGCTCGGTGTCGCTCGCAGGCTGCGGGACTAGCGGGGGCATCGCTCCCCGGCTGGGGAGCTCTGGGGTACCCGGAGAATGGCGCCTCCCTGGGCGGCAGGCAGCGGGCGGCTCTGCTTTGCTCCGCTCCTCTCCGCTCCAGTCTTCTCGAAGGCGCTGCTTGCCCCGCGCAGTTCCGCTTGTGAGCCCGGCTGCGCAGACCGCCAGCCCCTCAGCCAAGGTGAGAGGCGAAAGCCGGCTGTGGGAGCCGCAAAGCCTCCGGGTGCGAGCGGCACCAGCTGCCGCAAAGGGCTCCTTCTGGCTGAGCAAAGGCGCCGTCCCTCGGATACAATTAGGCTTTCATTAGTGCCACCCACCCCTGATCGCAGCCGCGTCTTTATTGCTTCGCCAGCTCTGAACGCCGCGATGTGGAAGGCACTGCCCGGTTGTCCTTCCCGGGGGTCCGCCCTCTCCCCTCGCTCCTTGCTGGCCTTCGCAACTGGCTTTCAAACGGTACCGAAAAACACCAACAGCGCTCAGCAACAGCAGCAAAGAGGAGATAACACCGAATAAATGCAGGAGTATAGCGACTAGAATAAACCAAGTTCGACGATTGGTAGCGGATTATTTGCCTGAAGGACAATGACCTGCTTTAGACCTAGCAGAGGATGTACTACCCGTCTTTGGCCATTATAGGTATATTTATTACTTTCCAAAAGAACACGATAAAATTGACAGATGCAGTCCAAAAAAAAAAAAAAAAAAAAAAAAAAAAAAAATAATAATAATAAAAAGAACCAAACCCGAAAAAATCAAAACCCAAACCCAACAAAAAACCCCAAAACTAAACCAAACAACACCCCCTCGAAACCCCCCAAAACTTAAACAAAACCCCAACAACAATTCCAAATCACAAATCAAAACCCAACAAAACACCAGCCCCCCCCCCCAAAAAAAAAACAAAACCAACAAAGCAAAACCAACAAATCAACCCCAAAACCACTGCATGGAGGTTAGACAGATCGAGTTAACTAGTCAAAGAAAGTAGATATGTGTAAGCACAAAATGACGACTGTTAAATTAGCTATTATTGCTTAGGTCCTGAAAATAAATCTTGCAAAAGTAATGACCAGAAAAGCAGTAGGGAGATGCAGAAAGGAGATGAAGTCTAAACAGGAACAGTTAGAACTCTGCGTACATAAATACTGCAAGTATGGTGTGCTCACATGAATATCCCTGCAATGCACAAATTTTGTTATACTTGTTCTGAGGATGCGTTGTCTCACTACAACAGAAAAAAAACCCCAAACCAAGTCAAAACAAAAAACCCTTAAGAATATTTGCATGATGCCAATGCTTCAAGTTTCAAAACTTGCTAAAGTGACTACATACAGAATAAGAGAAGCCTGATTTAAAAGTAGTATAATCAGCATGTCAGAGGGATGAATTAAAGATGGACTATGACCCTTTGCACAATCATTTCTCATGCATGAAAGCAAAAGAAAGGAGGGGGATTTTTATGCATTGTCCACTCCTCAGTGGTCTCTGTTTTGAATGGGGGCAAATGAAAGCCATCAATAAGTCATAAATCTTACATTAAGAACAAGCATGCACAACACGCTTACATCTTGGCATTTTTTCCTGCTAGTGGGACATATGCCATCCATTACGTATGAAGATGAAAGGTATATCATACAGTACAGTGGTATTGTGTTATATATGCATACAGATAAAAAGACAAACAGAGTATTAGTGCAATAGATACCACCAATACATGTGTTACACATTTGTAACATTCATCTGGAGCATATAATCATTATTAAAGCTGCTTGTGGTTTCCTTCTTATTGGTAAGACTCCTGCCTTCAGCCCCAGCTCATGAAAAGAAATGTATCGAGTACATGTAGCAAGAGCTTAGACTGCCTGTAATTGTTCTTTTGCTCTGTAGGATGTGGATTCAGCATCACAGAATGTTCTGGATTGGGAAGAACTTTAAAGATCACCTAGTTGCAAGCCCCGTGGCCATGGGCAGGGACATTTTCTGCCTATATGGTTATCCGCATACGCATATTGTGACTTTTAAAACTCTGTTGCATGAAGATCTGTTTTCCTGGGTAAACAAAAACATACAGTGTGAATTGAGCATCTTAAGACCCCAAAAGTATGGTGTGTACTTTAACAGTTTCATTGCCAAATATATGTTTTGCAGATCAGGAATTGTTGAATGGTATCAACCTCCTATCTGCACATAAAATGTATCATCAGAACTGCAGATCAGAGGAAGTCTGATGTCTTTACAATGATTTTCCAATTTGCCTGTAGGTTGCCTGCTATGCACTAGTCCACTTGGTTTCATGAAAGATTAGAAAGAAAAGAAAATCTTTTCTTTTTCTTTGAAGGAGGCAGGCCAATAAATCCAATTCTAGCTTCAGGAATGTGCCTGATGATATATACACTGGCTGTGCTTTAGGTGCAATTAGTAAAAAGATCATGTTGTTCCCACCATTGTGAAGAGTAACAAAATGAATGGGGGACTTTGAAAGAGGCTAGGCATGTTCTGATATGATCTGATCTGAAGACCATATGCCATGATCAGAGGACCATATTTGTGTCATGTTGTAGGACAAAATGCATGTGTGAGGAGTGACTACAGTAAAAAGAATGAAGGCTAGAGGAAATAAAAAAAGGGAGTAATATGGCTGTAGGGGTAGGAGAAGCATAAGCAAAAATATAAGGAGGAGGATGTAGAACCAAGAGAGGCAGAGATGAGGGAAACATGTAAGAAATTGAATGTAGTCCTATAGGAAACTCATAAAATGAGGAGGGAGGAAAGAAACTGATGCTGAAAATCATATTAAAGAACATGGCAAAATAAGGACTGGAGGGAAGGAAGATGGAAGCAGGGCAGGAAAACTAAAGAAAAAAAGCTTCTTCCTTGGAGATGCTCTGTGTGTTTGTGTTTGATGTTGTGACTGACAAATCAGATGCTACCCATGACAGTGATTTGATACTCGGCTGCAGAAGTTTTCCATTCTCTCTGACAATGTTTGGGGTTTTTTTCTTTTTTGGTTGCTGTTAGGACTCTAATCAGTCTTAATATATTTGACAAAACATGGCTGTGTTTACATTCATTGTAACAGCGTAATTGTTTAATTATTTGCCACTTTTGGATTTGCATAGTATTTGTTTCTCCTAAAAAATAAAATACCTTTTTTTTCCTGTTTATTTTGTTTGTTTTGGTTCAAGAAAGCTTTGCTCTTTCAAAAGGAAATAGTCCCTAACCCCCCAACCTCCCTCTCTAAAAATTTCTCTCTCTGTGTAACTCCTGTAGGTCAAAAAGGACCCCTGCTCCACATATGTGCAGAAACTAGCAGGTCTATAAAAACTTGATGTGAGTCAGCGCTGCTCCATAAAAGGTCAATTGCATCTGAATCAAGCTACTCTTAAAAAGCATGTACCACAGAGTAGAAATACAAGACAGACAGGAACAGTGCAGAAAGGGATAGGTATTAATCAGAGCAAAAGATAGAAGGCAAAGAACAGAAAATTCTGCCAAGCCTTAAGACTTTTCCACTAATATGTTCAACAATGTCTGTATATCCTACACAGGCTGACTGGCTAAAAGCAGGTTGATCTTAGCTCTGCAAAAGGAAGCATCTGTCAGCTGTGGTATGTGGCAGATGGAGAACACTGATCAGATTTTTTTAAAACCTGAAATTAGTTTTTTAATTTAGAAATTGATTGCTGTGTGATATTAGAAACCCTAATACTGGCACCACATGTTGCAGTGAACCATCTTCCACCTCTGTGTGACAAGATAAGAATGTTTTTATGATGCGTGTGTATTTTGCTATATGTGGATGTTCAAAGATAATTTGGGTCAGCCTTATTTGCTTCAGGATTCCTGCCCCTTCGTCTTGACTGCACTAACAATATTACTCTGTCGATAACGAAAATACTGGGTTTGATAACATTTGCTTACTGGTGGAAAGGAAAAAACAGTTTTATTGCAGGAATTATGACAGGAGGTCAGAATAGATGAACTGAATAGTTCTTCCTCTCCCTCAAATCTCTATTAGATAGTTGGCACTGTTTTTTGGTGGAGCTTCACCGATGTGGTTATTGTAGCACCAAGGACTCAGAAGTTGAGAAAATGGCTAACATGATAAGACAAAAATAGGATGCGTCAGATGCATGAAACATCTGTTTAGAAGCACACACAACTGATTGTGATTTTAGAATATACTTTGAAACAAGGATGAAATTGTTGGCTTTAATGATAATCATAATACTGTGCTCATCTTTTTATTTCTCAGGGTTTTAAGGACTCAACACAGTCATTAACTATGGGACTCAGTCATTAATAAGAGAGTTGTGGATATCTGTGCACAGAGGGAGATCTGCAGGATTCAGTCAGAAGTTTTTAGCCAGACAACATGGTGAGGCAGGCAATAGTCATTATACCCAGCTCACAGATACACAGAACTGTCCTTCAGGTGAAAAAAGGTGAAACTCTACTGCCAGTATTGTCAGTGGGAAGTTTGTTGTTGACTTATAGTGCAACATCCTGACATATTTCTCAGCCCTAAAAATCAACTGTCTCTGCATCTTTACATTTCAGCAAATAAATAGTATAGTAAGGACTCCTGGGCTTAAAATCTCTGTTTATAAAATGGTTAAGCATTTGCCTATTTTTAAGATCTCAACTCAGTTTGCTATCATAAATAGTCTGAAACATAGGTTTGAAGGCAGGCACATAAAGTATATGGCTTCATGAATCTCTGTCACCTTTCATTAATTTACAATATTGATATAATCAATACAAACAATCATTGTACAATAAATTTGAATTATTAATAATATTTGCATTTATAATATATCATATACGGTGACTATCATAGAAGTCCAAGTTTTAGCTTGGTTTGGGTGAAATCTTGCCTCTATACTTCAGAACTCTTATGGAAGAGGAAGAAAGGACTTTTTGAAAATCACCAGTTAGAACTGTTAGTTGATTTCATGTCTTTCCCTCTTTTGGAAGAAGTGTTTTGGGTTATACAGGTTGGCTGTATCTAAACTCATTTTGCATCTGGAGACTTCTATAAAATTAAGAGCTCAAAAAACCCCACAACCATGTATTTCAGAAGGACTGCTTTTTTATGTGAATTAACAGAGCAATGGCTTCGTGGTCTTTATGGAAAGTCAAGCAGGTATTAGGCAAAGGTTCTTGCAACTCGCTTCTGTTTTATGAACATATTTCAGCTTCATTTCCTGTTATCTTTTCTTCCTGAGAGTTACTCCTATTCAATACAGTTAAGTGGAAGAAAAATGAATGATTAAACATATATGAAGATAGCTTAGATTAGTAAGAATATCTGTAATATACCATGACAGTCCACAACTGTAGAAACATGTATTCTGGAGTCTAAACATTCAAATCTTTACTCAGGTGATCTTTACTCAGATCAATAACATCGATGACAGTTGGGCTACAGGTATGCATAGTTTTATTCACTTATCAGTATCTCTGCTATAAAAGTTTCAGTACTGAATTCTGTGGTCTTCATAAAAGGCTCTGTTTCATTCAAGTCAGTGCAATTTTCAGATGAGAAAAAAAGCCAAAAGCTTAGGTTTTGTTTTGTTGGTTTTTTTTTTCCCGTTTTTTTTTTCTAGTAGATACACTGCAGATGAAGATTTCTCTCTTTTTTTTTTTTTTCCCAGAAAGTAACAAGACTGAGTATATCACAGTCATTAGAACACTTTTCATTAAATCTATGTCCAGTTACAGAAACAAAATTTATATAAGCTTCAGAAAGTTGTACCTAAGACAAAACCAATTTGTTCAAACCAATTAACAAAAGTGCTTTTATAGAAAAGAAAATGAACACTGGAAATTACTTATAGACAGTCAAAATACTGTTGAAAATTGAACTCTTAGGCTTAAATATATATTAAAAATGAAGTATAATTTTATGAATCCTTTAATGTATTCCAATTCATGTTCCGATGACATAGAAACAAAATGGAAAAGAAGCAAGGAGGGGTGAGAAATGAAGTGGAATTAAGTAGAGTCATACACAGACTATAGTCTTTTTTATAGAAGGAATATCTTGTGGTTAGTGAATGGTAGTAGAATTATATATAATTAGGAGACAAATTGATAGACTAGCACATCTACTTTGGTAGAAGAATTCTAAGCAGTGAGTATAGTTAGTTGTACTTTACTTTTTTTTTTTTAGGTTTGTTCTGTCCTTTTAAAAAAAAAAATTCAATCAAATGTTCAATTAATCTGTCAACATCAACAAGATCTTTAGAAAACTTCCAACACAAAATAGCATTTGCATGTGAATATTTACCTTCTATGTTAATCCCACTACCCTGTATTATTCTTAAAAAAGTTTTGGATTGCTAAATAAATATCTTGATGCAATCTCATTCATTAACTTTCAGAGACAAAATTTGTGTAGTAAACAGAACACATATAGTCTGTATAAATCTGACAACTCACTAATATTATCATTTCAGTATCCTCCATGTAACCACCAATAAATTCTGACTTTGTAGCTAGATCTTTAAGTGATTAATTGCAGGCTTTTACGTAGAAACTTCCTTCCCCCCCGCCCCCGTTCCTGAATATGTCAGTAACAGAGCTATCAAACTCACAGACAAAAGATAGTGCTGATACAACATTAAGCTTGTGAAACTAATTTAACACCATGGCAAGCTTTTTTTCAGTATGAGATACTGAATATCTGAGACAATATGCACTTTGTTAGGTAATGTAGGTCTATGCAGACAAACTCTGAGGAAGAAACGGGCAAACTAACCATTATGACTCTTGATTTCCTTATTATTAGTTATATTAGTGAAGAAAAAAGGAAATACCCTCTATTTCTGGTTCCTGTAACTGAGCTTTGGAAAAAAAGGTATAGGGTTGTGTCACAGAGGTTTTTTTTGGGGCCCACTTTTATAAAACTGAATAACAGGGTCAGTCCTACAATTCAGTTTAAAATCACTTTTGACTAACAGCTATTGATTATGTTGCAAAGATGAACTGAACTCTGATGTGAATATACTGCAGATTCTTTTCCTGGTGAAATAATGCCTAAATATTTTACAATATATGACCTATATTTATTAAAATCTCATTTTTGTATCCATTTAAAAGTAGGTATAAAAAGACTTCCAAAAAGCTGAGGAATTGGCAGATATTGCTGTATGAACATGCTTATGAAGAATCTCTGTTCAGTGCAGTGGTTTATGACTTTGAGATCATCCTTGAGACTCCTGTATCTTGAGGTCCTAAATGCTGATGTGAGAATGTGTGACACTTTTTACAGGTCTGCGGCATGATCTGTGCTCCACTGGAGTACAGTTATGCTCTGGTCACAGAGCATCTCTTCAGCATGTCTTAGAGCCAGCTGCTACTCAGTTTTCTGTGTATCTGGATGAATAAAAAACTCAACAGCTTCTGCGCATCACTGACATGAACAGGGCCAGAGTGGCCCTCAGGGTATGCCTCAGTACATTCATGATGGATACAAAAAAGTATTAAGGCAATATTAGTAGCCCCTTCTTTAAAAGCTGTGTTTCTTAAACATCACCAAAGATACTATAAGCATTACAGTCCCCAGTGGGAATCAAGGCATAGTGTGCTTTCCACTATAAAAACATAACAATAAAAAATAAGTCTGTCTCAAATCTTTTAGGATCTATAATACTGGTGAAGGGAGGGGGAGGAAATAAAAATGGCACAAAAATGAGTCTTGGAAGACTAAACAACACACATGAAAAGAACATGGAATGAAATGTGTGTTTCCCAAGTTCCATGTTGTTGAATATCTCTATATACTGCATGCTGAATATGCATGATTGTAAGTACAGTAAGGGTTAGATCCAAGAAAAGTGATGTAATCACAGCAGATCTGCATCTTTTCCTCCAAAACTATTAGTTTTTTTTTTTATGAAGAAAATCTGTAACCCTAGATTAGGTGTCTCAGCATGCAGGGTTGGGGGGATGTACATGTTCCCAAATGCATGACCACCATACTAATGACTGCCTGCAGACAGCATGCAGGCCAGGATGTTAGGAGTTCCTACATGGGAAGCACCTAAAAACTTCAGGTGTTTTCAGCCTTCAGTCCTTTCCCTGTTCATAGCTTCAAACACTTAGCCATGGCTGAGAAAAATCTCTGTCTCTCTACATGAGGGCATGTAGTGGTAGGACAAAAGGGAATGGCTTTAAGCTGAAAGAGGGTAGCTTTATATTAGATATTAGGAAGGAATTCTTCACTGTAAGGATGGTGAGATGTGAAACACATTGCCCAGAGAAGCTGTGGCTGCGTCATCTCTGGAAGTGTTCAAGTCCAGGCTTTGAGCAGCCTGGTCTAGAGGAAGGAGTCCCTGTCCATAGTAAGGAAGTTGGAATTAGATGGTCTTTAAGGTCCCTTCCAACTCAGTTCTGTGATACCAAAAAGCACTTTAGTCTGTTAGGAAAGAACAGCTCAGTGATCTCAGAGATTATTTTTGGAAAAGCAGAGTAGAAGTTCCTATTAAAAACAAAGAAACAAAACCAACAAAAAACAAAGCAAACCACTACATGCTGCTGTCAGGCACCTGTTATAAAATAAGGTAGAGATTGCAGAGCTCGTCCCAGATGTACCTGAGAAGACTCAAGATAACACCTTCCATACACCGTCAGAGAGCTCCTATGACCTTGCTGTTATTACCCTGGTGGAAGCAGCTGACAGGGCAAAGAATAGGCATCTTCCAACCACTCTGCTGATGACGTACAACTATGAAGAAGAGATGAAAGTGAGAACAGGAAGAAACATGATTCTGAAGCTAGGTGATGGGTCATTGACTTGGATGAAGGAAAACCCAGGTTGTGATCTCTGTCTCAAAGCTTATAAATACATTTTGTTCATGGATGCATCCAGTGGCTGGACAAGGAACTAGGAATATGATCTTCTCTGCTCTTCAACCAGTACATTAAAGAATCATGTTCCTCTGTTCTCATCTTTTGGACCTATAAATCTTTAAAATTCTTTTCTGATGTCTGAAGAAGCCAGTTAAAATGTCAGAAAGGTTGTGCACACTGCACACATTAGCACAACTTTGCGCCCTCTCAGTTTAAGCTCAGGTGACACTACATGGACCTGTGGTGGACATACTTCAGATTCTCTTAAGTCTGTGCACTTAGTTTAAGTATTTGTGATAGCACCGTACACTGACTCCTGGTAATATATCAGTCAGAACACAACAGAGAATTAAAAGAATATTTAAAAAGTGAAAGGTTCCTATTACTTGTTTGCTTATTTACTGTCAGATAGTTCTCAGAAATAATTGTCAGTGACACATAGCATTGTTTCTCATTGTTTGTAAGCCAAGAGAACACAAATGTGCAGTGAGCAACCAATAACAAAGTACTTTCAATGTGACTTTTGGAACAAATAAGTGCCTGTGCTATGAGTGTATGCAGATTTTTTCATGAGTATCAGTTTTATGTTAATGAATGCTTGGAAATGGTAGCAAGCAATGAATAGACAGTGGAGAAATCCCATGACTGCATCTCTCCATTCTCCACCAATCCCCAAATGAAACAGAAATATGGACTGGATGGTTTTAGAATTAATCCACAGCAGTCATATGCTGATGGAGGGATCCAGCTAATGGATATTTTTATAAGAGAGATCATTATTTCCTGCCATTATTCTTCTTTCTGATAACTGTCCTTTTACGTGCTGGTCTTTCTCTGCTATTCACACACTTCTGGTCTGCTCACCCTTTCCCTCATCACGTGTGCACTATCAATTTCTTTTCCTTCCTATTCTTTTTTCTGCCCTTTGCAATTTCTCAGTGTCTTAGCAGAGCATTCCTAAATTTCATTCTGGCAAAAAAGGAGGGGTAGTGAATTGCTAGAAAGAAGTGGGAGAAGGACTACACAGTAGCCACCTTTGCTCCCTGACTGTACTTCATTCAGAATGAAACTTTCTTCTTTATATTGGAGAAAGGGAAATGTGTTGCTCAGCTGCAGGCTGCTAAATGACATGGGTCACATTTGACTCAACATCATTAATGGTTTTCCAGACATCTCAGTTCCATTACAAACACCAATTATTCAGGTGTTCTGCTCCTCAGCTCTTCTTTTCGTCTCCCCCTAGCATTCCCTTTCCCCTCAGATAATGAAGGAACTGTTAGTTGTTTCACAGCCTCACAAAGACCAGTCTTACAAACCATGACTTTCAGGAGGAGTGGGGGGAGAGAGTGAGAAGTAACAAATTTTAATTGGACTATCAGTCTACAGTGACTTGCATTGGCTCACATTTTCAAGGATGTCTTTGTAGGGAAAAGGACCTCCTACTTGACATGGATGCTAAGATTAACTTTGACATTTAGAACATTTCACAACCAGTATTGACTTTGTAGGTCATCAGAGCCATGTGGGGCCTGATTCTGTAACTGCTTTTATCAGCAGTCAATGTTTTCTGGGACTGAACATGTTCTGAGCAGTAGATTCACACCTAGAGTTAGGTGGACATCTAGAAGACCTTGTATCTTTTTTTTTCCATTCTTTTGAAACCATATGACCACCCTGAATTCCAGGATTAGCAAAGCAGAGCTGTTCCTGGATTGCAAGCTAAAAGAGACTTCCAGTTGCTTCCATTTGTTTAAGAGGCACCTAGAGCTGAGGTTTACAATTTTTCCCTAAAGTTCTGCCATATTCTCCTGAAGTTCCTTGCCATTTCAGTAAGGCAGTGTCATGGCTGTTGTTATCTCAACCCTTTGTGCCCCGTGGTGGGTGCAAGAAAGGACTGTCGTGGTTTAAGCCCAGCCAGTAACTCAGAACTGAGCAGCCACTCTCTCACTCCCTCTGCTTCTTCCATCCCACTCCTTGTGGCAAGAGGAGGAGAATCAAAAGAATGTAAATTCCACAGTTTGAGATAAGAACAGTCCAGTAACTAAGGAATAATACAAAACCATTACTACTACCACCAATTATATTATAACAACAATATACTACTATTACTACTACTGCTAGTAATAATGGAAATAACAACAGGAGAGAATATAAAACTAAAAGCAGAAAGAAAAGAAAAAACAATAAACACAAATGATGTACAATACAATTGCTCACTACCTACCGACAGATGCCCAGTACACCCCAAGCAGCCATTCGGGCTTTTCCGGTAACTCCTCCTGGTTTATATATTAGGCATGACATGCTGTGGTATGGAATACCTCTTTGGCTAGTTTGGGCCAGGTGCCCTGTCTCTGCTCCCTCCCGGCTTCTTGTGCCCCTCCTCACTGGCAGAGCATGAGACTGAAAAAGTCCTTGATCACAGTAAGTGCTACTGAACAACAACTAAAAATATTGGTTTGTTATCAGCATTGTCCTTAGATTGAAGTCAAAAACACAGCACTGCCCCAGCTACTAAGAAGGAGAAAAATAATAGTTACAGCTGAATCCAGGACAGTCAGGAAGGGCAGAAGGAGACTTATTTTCTTTTCATATCTGTTGCTGGTGAATTATTAAGTGAAGTTGCTGTTATGGGGTTAACGAAAAGGGTTTTATTAATGATTAATTGATGATAGATAGTCAAATGGTGATTAAGGAATAATTTAATTGTAATTAACCATTTAACAACTATTTCACAATAATTTAACAATTATTTAAATGTTAATTTAGAAAATAATTTAGACTGTGATTAAATGGCAATCACTACTTAGTATGCTTCTAATAAGGTATTGCTGAATATATAAAAGTTGTTGGCGCACAATATAGTTTTAGGCCTGGTGTAAAATGTCACTTCCTTATAGACATCAGATACCCAGTAAGGGGTCTCTCAACCTTGAGGAGTAACCCTGAGAAGTTGTGCCTGCTCAAAGGGAGATCACCACTGTGCAGCCCAGTGTTGTACAGGATTACTCAGAGGGCTCAGGGGGCTACAGATATCTGTAATATAAAGTGATTTACTTATAATCAACCCTTCTTTGATGTGTCTGTGGTTGTGCAGCCATAGCAATTTTAGTTTTGTCTAGTCTCAGCTCAGCCTGATGCCATTAGCTCATCGTAAGACATAGCTGAGACTCCTTGGTCTGACAAGACATGGTTTAGCACAGTTCTCAAGATTTGCACAGTACGGTTGATTCCAGACAGGCCTACTTGTTAGTGGTTTCTGTATTAAAGTACTGCTCACCCAGAGTGGGGGTATCTGTCTCACTGGCCTTGCGGAGAAAAAAAATCACCTTTATTTTTTTTTTCCTTAAAATCTGTCTAAAGTGCTGATGAACATTTGGAATGCACTCTGACTTTAAATGAAGGCAGCATCACCATGTGTGTTATGCGCTACGTATAGCAAAAGGGGTTTCTTAAATTTACATGTAATTTTGATGTGCTTTCAGCCAGTTACTAAGGATCCACAACTGTTAAGTGAGGTGTCAGTGATTTGATTTTAATAGATACACTTTTGATCTTTCTGTTCACCTTTGGTATTTCAGATTTTAAACATTTGTGATGCTAAACTTCTGTCAAATACTATAAAAATTAAAATCTCTTAGTATATGAAAGCCAAGATCCTTCTCTAACACTGATTCCAGGACTTTGTGCCAAAGTGAAATATTGTGTGTCAGTAAAATCCTGAGACCTGGCAACAAAGTTCACCCAGAAATTCTGTACTGCAGCCAAAATCAGCATAGCTTAGTTAAACCTAATCCTCACTGCATCTCCTTAGCAAAAGTTTGCATTAGTAGCATTCTATTTCTATCGTTAGATACCTAAATGCTTAAGTTTTCAGTGTGTTATAAAAGCCTGGAGAGTCAGACAGACAGTAGAGTACTCACTGAAAGGCAGACGTCTGAGCCATGCTCTGTGATTTATACAGGCTGAGTCCCACAGGAATATGCCTTTTATCTCCTCTCTCACAGAGAGACAGAAGAAGGAAACTTCAGGCTCCACCTGTGTGAATCAACCCACTAGCATGGGGGCAGGCACCCCATTTCTGCGTCTGAGCATGAGGGAGACATAAATAAATGTACTAGAAAGATGACAACAGTTAGACATGAGGGCCTCCAGCAATATTAGAATTGATTTGGCAAAAGGTCTCATAAGTCCAGCAGAGGTGGAGATATTTTTAAAAAGAAAACACGGAAGTTTTCTCTCATTTTAATTTTTGCCCCCCCCCCTTTTTTTTTAATTGTAAAATTGCAATGCAGACAAAACCTATTAACTACCAAGACAAATTACAAATTATAGTCAGATTTGAGAGGACTTTTCCTGTGCCACTCCAGTTTCATCCTTATTTTTTTTTCTGCTGCTGTATATTTTCATTTATGCGCATGCAAGTTCCTTAAGAAAACGTTTACTAAAGTTTGACAGTTGGCAGCTTTACAGAACTAAACCAAACTAACTTCCTCCAGAACGGCACTATTTTGCATGTTCTCTGTTGACTGGATAATGTGAAATACTTTATTTAAAAAACCTAATCAAGTTTAAATTGAGATTCTTTAGGTTTTTAATAGGAGATGAAACATTTTGTTACCTCTTTTATTTCAAGGTTATTTTTGCCAGCCTCCCTGATCAAGCCAACATTGTTTGTACATATTATATTGTTATTTTTGTGGGTTTTGGCCTTGACACCTTAGAAAAATGGCACTGTTCAAATAACTCCCACCTTTCTCTGCTTAAAACTATTTTCTCCCAAGTTTAGGGTTGCGCGCTTCAGAAATAATAAATAAATGCAACGACCTTGCAACATAAATGTTCACACCTTCATGGTACTAGAGTTTTTCTAAAAACATGGGTAGGCAGGAAAATTTGTATGAAGATTTAAGTTATTATACTATAGCCTTCGTCTAGGGCTAGGTTCCAGCCTCCATTACACTTCTACAGTGCCACAGCTGCCCGTATAGCTAGATGAATCTGAAGGAGTATGAGCACTCTTCAGTGACCTCATTCATTGAAGTACAGAAGCATGGAATGCATGACCCATGGAAGCACAGCCCAGAAGTCTGAAGTGCTGCTGCAGCTCACAGGTGAAGGGGAAAGGCAGTTCAAGGCTATTCTTTTTCTCTCTCTTCTGAGCACGTTCCAAGGATAGGAATGATGTTTCAGTCCCTGTGTATGATCTTCATAAAGACAGAGAGAGATTTTCAGCCATGCAAATGGGAAATTTTTTTTTCACAGATCTTTGAAAGTTAGGCTTTGAGTTGGCTTGAAATAGAGCAATGTTCAGAAAAGGCAGCATGTTTCCAGTATCTCTACAGAGTAGTGCGGTTAATTTACGATTTACGGGTACTTAGGGCTGTTGCAGAGCACTCCATAGAAAACCCCTCTTTCCACCTCCTCATGCCTATTTCATGTTTCTCATGGCCTCTCCAGGAAATTCTGGTCTCACTGTTGTTTGTTTTAGCTTGGCATCATGGATGAGATAACTGGTTATTCCTAATTGGATGTCACTGTACTACCAGCCCAATGGTTACTGATTTGATGTTTTTAGGACAGCATATTAAAAGGATAATGTAACTAAAAATGTGATCTCCATGCATGAAAGAACAAAAGTAAATCTGTAGAAGCATGTATTATTTCTGTGGAATATATCCATACCCATATATATTGCTCTGTTACTGGCAGTGTTCAAGGCCAGGTTGAACAGAGTCTTGGGTGACATGGTTTAGTGGGAGGTGTCCCTGCCCATGTTAGAGGGACTGGAACTGGATGATCTTAAGGTTCTTTCCAACCCTAACTATTCTATGATTCTATATTTTTATATTGGAGAACAATATAAATTTATTTACTAAGTTAAATATTTTGCGTTGCTAAAATTCAGAGGAAATTCCTTTCAGTTCTAAGGAACCTAGTTTAGATCTGCTACTTACACTTTATTCCCCTGGGCATTTGGGATCAAACATTGTTTTAGCTGGGTTTTTCTTGCTTGTCTTATATCAATGGATTTGTAAGGATTAGAATCAGTTGCAACTGTAAGAATCAGAACTGCATATAAAGTCCTAAAAGTCAGATTCTCAGCTCTTTGATTCTTAAAAGATTCTATCCAATTATTTAATTTTACAAGCTATAACATTTTTACACTTACAATACACAGCTGAACATACCTTTTGGTACTTTCAGATACTCTTCTCACCCTCTCTTGACTGGAACTCATGGTTTTATCTTCCTGAAGTAAAAACATCTGAGACACAAATATTTTTTAGGACAGGTAAAAAATTAATTTAGAAAAGTTAACTTTTATACTCCTTTCCTTTTTCCTCCCATTTGCTTTCATGGCTGCCACTCACAGAGTTTGCTTCATTGTCCCAAGAGTCTCTTGATCTCATGTTTCAGGAGGCTTATGGCTGATTATAGTCACCCAGCCACTGTTCTCCCCCTCCATGAAACTGCTTCTGATATATTCCTGTAAATCTAATTGGTTTTATCCTTGATTATTGCCTCTGCCTTTCTCAAAATTTATGGAATGTAAAGAGTTCCTGCTTATTCTCTTGCATATACTAAAAAAAATATTCTCAGGTCTAAATTATCCCATTGAGCTCTTATGTGGATTTCAAGAGGTCCTCTCCAGTAACACCCATGCAATGATCTCTACTACCTGTAGACAACCTCTTATTTTAAGACATGCTAATGTTGCTTAATGACACCAGAAATAAAAGGCTAAAGGGGAGGCAAGTGTAGAGCAAAACATGATAATGCCCTGGGCATGTTACTTGCGATACACTGTTTCCCACAGGATATTAAAGGTTGAAGAGTGTTTTACAGTCTGCATCAAAGTTGCTGGTCATCTGTTTATCATTTTGCTCCTCTGTGCTTCCCAATGGGGAATTATTTGAGTGTTTCTCTTATCAGTTTTACTATAGTTGATGAATTCCCTCTTTCTTTTTCCCCTAGCTCTAAAGCTGCTTTAAAACTGGCATTAATCCCTTTATGCCAAACTGTTTCTTTCTCTGGGTATGTGTTTTGGGGGAAGTGTATACCCGATCAAGGAAAGAGATCAATCTTTCCATGAGTTATATTTGCTGTGGGAAAACAACATCTCTAGCAGGCCTGGATCCTAGTAGTCCAGATCAAGGAGGCTGTTGTAACATGCTACAGCAGTTTGCTGTCTTCTATAACCATTCTACTTTGTGTGTAGTTACAGTTTGACATATAGACAGTTAATGTCTAATCCTTGTCACTCAGCGCGGAGTCAGAAGGAGCATGGGATGAGCTTCTGGATCCCACCCTACATCTGTAATTAAGTATAATGGGAATCTTCAAGGGATGGTTTCTTGCTGCAGAGAAGTGACTCTTTTGTGATGTTTTTTTGGATTCTTCCTGGGAAATATGATTCCTGTAGGATTTCTCTTTTAATGAGGAAATAGCTCTGGTTTTGCTTTTGTATTTCCAGCTGGAAATTCCACAGTTTTAGTGTCATCTGGAACTGAGGGGACAGACTGGTTCTTTTAGAGATTCCTGGCAGAATGATGATGGCCCTAAATCATAGTTACAATTAAAGTTTTATTTTCTTAACAGGATTTTATGGTTAATATAGCAAAGAATTTATGATTAGAATGGCACATGACTCCTATAAGACAAATCAATTTGTATAATCTGTAAGTAGTGTAATACATTATATATAATACAATTTAAATTGCTGCCACCTAGAGCCTCTGCAGATCCTCAGATTTTATACATGGTTTACTGTATCAGTATAACAATCACAGTCTAGATTAGAAAACCATATGAAAGAGTATGAGCCACTCAGTCTTCGGAGGAGGTAGAGGATGGTAAAGGCATCTCTGGCCACTGGGGAGCCGTGGCTCTCACTGTGCAGCAGTGGTTTTGTTCCAGGTTTCCCACTTAGAGCTCATGACTGATTTTACAGAAAGTGCTCTGGGTGTTGTTATACTTCTCTGTTCTCTCAAGGGTCTATCACCACCACCAGGCTGGCTGGGTGCCTGGGACCTTCAAGGACCATAAGGAAAGGAGCAATGAGCCTGGTGGCCGGGAATCTTGAGAATAGTAGGCAGGGGAGGAAGAAGTCAGTTTTGTCTACTGGGTTCACAGGACCTTCAGGACCTGATAATGAAGGAAAGGGAACAAATATGTAACTCACTCAGTTACAGAGAATGCTTGTTTGCCAGATAAAATTAGTTACTCTAACCACACTACCAGGGGTTGGGAGCATGGGCGTATCAGTCACATTTAGTCATCAGCCCTAGAGCTAGAATGGCATATGAAGCTATATATTTGACAGATTCTTACTCTTCCACAAAAAGCATGCGGATAAAAGGCCCCTGATGACAGAATACCTCTTAAAGCCATCCTCACATTTTTACCTTCACCCACAGTTGTTGCTTTACTAATCTGTATTTCTTTGGAGCCCCTGCAATGACCACTGTGTGAGATTTCACAGTGCAGATGTAAGGGCTTGTAGTTTGGTCAGACGGAATCCAAGAACCTGCTGGTCACATTCTCAGTACACTCTTTGTTCCCGGCTATGAATCATTCAGTGATTTGGGTCTCCAAATCCTGCTATGTATTTGCATCTTAGCCAAAATTAAGGTTTTTTAAAAATCTGTGATGCAGCCAGATTTCAAACAGGGGCAGATTTTAAACAACCTGATTCGTTCACTGCTTGACCTTGATTAATTCTGACCTTTCATTAGCTATTTCATTTATGAAACTTACTTGAGAACATAGAAGACATCTCCATCACCACTTTGTATAGAGCCAAAAAGAAGGACTCTGGGACTCTGGTTCTGCAAATTAGTCCATCTAGTGTCTTCACAGACCTCCACACACACTGATAGCATTGTCTGTGAGTTCAAAAATCTATCCTCACATGCCTAAAGGATCACAGGTGTTAGACTTATTTATCTGAATATCTTCATTGGATTTATCGCTCCTTTTCCAAGTGACTAGGCACACTTCACACAGATTCTCACAGACATAGAAGTGGCATCAATCGCACCTTTTTGAGGAGCCCAAGCTCTGTTCTTCAAGCTTTTCAGAGTACTTCTGAAACAGGCTCCTTGTTTCTGAAAACTGGCTTATTGACTGAAAACAGACAGCGACTCATCACCAAGGAAGGAGCTGTGGTGTTTCAGTGCTGGCCAGTCCAAAGCAGCTGGTGCTGCTGCTGGTCCCTAAACACACCAGGTGCAAGCAGAGGGGTTCAGACTCCAGGAATGCATGTCTTGCAATGGCATAGATCAGACGTTACATTTGCCTGTCCCGATACGTAACCGTAATACCTTAATTTAGCAGCACGTGTGCGTGTTCATGTTTTATACACTGCACTATTCACAACAACAATACACAAGCTGGCATTTTAGCCACTTGCCCCCATGGGTACAGCAAGGAGATCATAACTACATACAATCCTGCAGTTTCTATGGGTAAAGCAAGGGTCAGAATGAGCGCAATACTTTGAAATACAACAGTTTCAGAGACACTCCACTGGAACAGCAGGGAAAAAACTCATTTTGCACACCTGAAACATAATTACCTAACACTGCCCCAAATGTTCCAAAACGCACAAAGTACATTTTAAAATAGTTAGAAAACTTTGTTAGAAATTATCTTTTTCAAATGGTATAAACATAGTTATGATTACTTACCTCTGTAATGCCAAAAATTGTCAATATGCTGGCTGGAAACACTCAGGAAATCCAACACCTACATTTCTTCCTCTCTTTAGGAATAAGTTATGTTTCAATAAAAAAGACAGTACGATAGAGCCAGCTAACTTTTCAAAGACAAAAGAAGATGGTTTTATTTGAGAACTGGCAATTATTTTGCAGAACTCTTTTTGGTTTTTTTTTGGTTTTGTGTTTGTTTTTTTTTAAGATGGGAGTGTAACTGGAAAACACCCTGTCAAATGCCACTATTGGATACTAAAGAGTACCTGGTACTACAGAAAGTGAAATTATTTAATATATTTACTAACTCAAACACTCAAGTTCTTTTCTATTATTTTTCTTTTTTAGTGCAATATCATTTCTACAGTTAGTAACTGCGTAGCAAATTAAATAATGTTCTTTGGCTAAAATTCCCAAATCAGTCTCCCAGCCTTCAATCCATGCAAACCCTTGTTTCATTTAATGTAAATATGTAGTTCAAACATTTTGAATATAATGTGTGGCCTTTAGTACTATATATCAATAGTGTTAGTGTTTCAATAAACCAGTGGAAAATAGAGCCATCTGCTGAACACAGAAATAAAATTACGCTTTAATGCAACCGTGAAACTATGGCATTCCAAAAATGGCATATTGCAATATGTCCTAAAGCATTAGATATCTGTTAATCTTTTAGCAGCTTTTTTGAGCAGGACTTCTCTTTGACCATGAATGCTTGCTCCCAAAGATACCATGCACTTGTCTTAAGGGGGTGGTTATGAAGGCTACTGAAGAAATTTGTCAGGACACCAGATTTATTATCCTTCTCTTTTTCAAACTGCACCATGTAATCACTAATCTCTGGAAAACTTTGACTTAACATGTCATCTAAAAGATATTACTGTATTATTACAAGCACACTAGCCAGAATACAAAATACAAGGGTGAAGAAGGAATGTATCCCAGATTTCCAGACATGACTGCCTACAGTCTCCTGACACAGCAGTGACAGTGGCACCTTCCAGTCAAACTGTATCTTGCATGTTTAACTGTATTATCTCCACTAGCATAATTTTGAAGGACTGGAAAGCTGAAGCTTTACAAAAGAGTTTTAGAAAAGAAGAAATCTTGTTGAGAGAAAACACATATTACATTAATTGCAGATACCTGCATATTTCACATGCTCAGAATCTTTTGACTGTAAATAAAGATCTGTATCAAATTAAAACCTAATCAGACTTCATTTGTTTACAGTCTAGACACTTTTTGCAAACGTGCAGGTCCCACAGCCCACTGATGCATAACCACTGCCTGTCTCCCCAGAGCTTAGGGCTGCATGAGACTTGATCCCTGGAATCCTGAAGCATAGTATCAGGTTGAGACTTCAGAGAAAGAAATCGAAATGGCAAGACGTTACTTATTCATCATGAACTAGGAATACCAGAGTAGGGTGTTCACCTCTTCTCAAGAAAGCTGTATACGTGCTGCAAGGTACAATATCCTGTTTATTCTTTCTGTTATGTGAGTTAATTTCTTCCCATTCTTGCAAATGGTACTGGCAAAAAACCTGTATCATGTCCTTTTCATTCCTGGTTAGAACATACCCATTTAAAATTAGTTTTTGCAGGTGTCTGCATAATCAGTTTCACAATATACTTCTGTTTTTTTTTTTTTTTTTTTTTTTTTGCTTAAGAATAGGGCTTTGAATGCCATGCTTTCAAGATGTGAAATGCCACATCATATGAAACAAAATCCATTGGCTGAAGGAATTTTAGAGTGTTATAAGATTATATTTCATTATATAATGTCAAAGGTTCCATAGGCAAAAATTTGCAACAGTTAAGAAGTATGACCTTTAAATTAGTCACATGAAATTCAAGGCATAAACTTTAATATTCACACATGAACAGCATATTTTTGCCTAAAAATTCTGGTAGAAAGAATGAATCCACCAGTCCTTATTAATGTCACATTGTTGAGTAATGCCAGATTGGTGGTTCGGATCTATAGCACAAACTTGGGTAAGCAAAAGAGCAGAATCAGGCCAAATGAAAAAGAAGACCCTTAAAATATTTAGATTTCAGCTCCTAAATCAATCAGTGGACATACCCAGGATAAGTATGTGAATAAACATCTGCTTTTCAGGTCAGTTCTTAAGCATATGCTTACTGGGAAAACCTGATGTGATGAATCATGATGAAAATAATCTTGTTAGATCTGTTCACACATTTGTACTATTTATAAGTAGGTGATAGTAAAAATATATTTTTTGTTTCAATTGCAGTGTGGAATTTAGAGCCCTCATTAGCTACTTTAGATCAATGGTGTCTGAAAATGGATTTGTCCATTTTCAAATTATCCAAATTATCTAAAAGGATAAAAGTAACGGATAAGAGAATATGCTTTGAAAAAGAATCAGCTTTGAGAGACCAAGACCATCTCCACTATCACTTACACAAATACTCACAAGGCTTGTGGAATAAGTAGAGGAAGAATCAGCAGGTCGTAGTGGTAGGGGACTCTACTCTGAAAGGAATAGAGGCACCCATCTGTCAGCCTGACCAAGTCTCAAGGGAGGCGTGTTGCCTACCAGGGGCTTGGATCAGGGATGTTGCAGAGGGGCTGCCTGCTCTAGTCAGTCCCACTGACTATTACCCACTTCTAGTGATCCATGTGGGTGCTACTGATATAGATAGCTGTAGCCTGGAGAGCATAAAGAAGGACTACAGAGCTCTGGGAGAGGTGGTTAGGGGCTCTGGAGCACAGACTGCCTTTTCATCAATTCTCCAGGATACAGGGCAGGACCTTAAAAAGGCGAGGAGGATTGGCCAGGTTAATAAATGGTTAGAAGGGTGGTGCCATAGTCAGGGGTTTGGGTACCTTGAACATGGGACCTTGAACATGGGACTCAATTTAGTAGGCCAGGTCTACTGGGGGCTGGCTGGTGGAGCTGATCTGACAAAGAAAGGGAAGAGTGGATTTGGTAGGAGGCTTGCCAGGCTGGTCAAGGATGCTTTAAACTAGATGTGTTGGGGGAGGGGTGCATCACCCCATGCCAACACAACCAATCACTGGTCAACACCTATAGTAAATGTTCAGAGCAATGTAGAGATATTCCAGCTGCTCCAGCCAATGAGCCGGCTTCAACTGGAGCTTGGCTCAGATGCCTCTATACAAATGCCTGTAGCATGGGGAACAAACAAGAGGAATTAGAGATGTGTGCACGTCTATGGGGGTTTGGTATAATAGGCATCACAGAAACATGGTAGGATGGCTCCTATGACTGCTGTGTTGGAATGGAATGTTACAGGCTCTTTAGGAAAGACAGGCCTGGCAGGCAGGGAGGGGTAGTTGCTATTTATGCTAGGGATAGGCTGGAGAGTGTGGAACTCTGTGTGGGGACAGGTGAGCAGTCAACAGAGAGTTTGTGGATCAGGGTTAAAGGGAGAACAGTGATAGGAGACATTAGTATGGGGATCTGTTACAGACTGCCTGACTAAGAGGACTAAGTGGATAAAGCACTCTATAGACAGATAGGAACAGCCTCACACACACAGGCCCTTGTTCTCATGAGGGACTTCAACCACCCTGATATCTGTTGGAGGGACAGCACGGCCCAGCACAAGCAATCCAGGAAGTTCCTCGATTGTGTGGAAGGCATCTTCATTCTGCAAGTAAGAGAGGAGCCAACAAGAAGAGGTGCCATACTTGACCTCATCCTCACCAGCAGGGAAGGGCTGGTGGGAAATGTGATGCCCCAGGGCAGCCTTGGTTGCAGTGATCATGAGATGGTTGAATTTGAGATCTTCAGGACAGTGAGGAAAATGTGCAGCAAGCTCAGTGCCCTGTACTTCAAGAGAGCAGACTTGGGTCTCTTCAAGAACCTGCTCAGTAAGATTCTGTGGGATATAACCCTAGAGAGTAGGGGGGCCCAAGGCTGTTTGTTGATATTCAAGGATCACCTGCTGCAAGCTCAGGAGCGATACATCCCAACTAGAAGGAAGCGCTGCAGGAGAGCCAGGAGACCTCCTTGGATGGATAAGGAGCTGCTGAGGAACCTTAGAGGGTAAAAAGAGGCTTATAAAAGGTGGAAGCAAGGACAGGCATCCTGGGAAGAAAACAGGGATGTTGTCCAGGAAGCTGGGCAACAGGTTAGGAAAGCTAAGGCCCACTTAGAATTAAACATGGCTAGGGATGTTAAAGATAGCAGGAAGGGATTCTATAGGTAAGTAACGAATAAAAGACAGGCTAGGGACAATGTGGGCCCCCTCTGGAAGCTATCAGGAGAACTGGCTACCCTGGATTTGGAGAAGGCTGAGGTTCTTAAAGACATCTTTGCCTCAGTTTTCACTGGAAAATGCTCTGACGACAGCACCCAAGATGGGGAAGGCAGATGCAAGGACTGTGAGAACGAAGACCCTGGGCTCACTGTAGGAGAGGATCTGGTTTGTGACCATCTAGGAACCTGAACGTACACAAGTCCATGGGACCTGATGAAATCCATCTGCGGGTCCTGAAGCAGCAGGCAAATGAAGTTGCTAAGCCACTGTCCATCATATTTGAAAAATCATGGCAGTCCGGTGAGGCTCCCGACAACTGGAAAAAGGGAAATATAACCCCCATTTTCAAGAAGGAGAAAATGGGTGACCCAGGGAACTACAGACCAGTCAGTCTCACATCTGTGCCTCTCAAAATCTTGGAGAAGGTTCTCCTGGAAAGTATGCAAAGGCACATGAAAAACAACAAGGTGGTTGGTGACAGCCAGCACGGCTTCAGTAAGGGGAAATCCTGCCTGACCAATTTGGTGGCCTCCTATGGTGGGATTGCGGAACTGATGGACAGGGGTAGAGGAGCTGATGTCATCTATCTGGACTTGTCCAAAGCGTTCGGCACTGTCCCACATGACATCCTTGTCTCTAAATTGGAGAGACATCAATTTGATAGGTGAACCACTCGGTGGATAAAGAACTGGCTGGATGGCCGGACACAAAGAGTTGTAGTAAATGGCTCAATGTCCAGCTGGAAACCAGTACTGAGTGGTGTCCCTCAGAGGTCGGTGTTGGGACCGGTCTTGTTCAACATCTTTGTGGGTGACATGGACAGGGGGATTGAGTGCACTCTCAGCAAGTTTGCTGATGTCCCCAAGCTGTGTGGTTTGGCTGATACGTTGGAGGGAAGGGATGGCATCCAGAGGGACCTTGACATGCTTGTGAAGTGGGCAGATACCAACCTGATGAAGTTTAACCACGACAAGTGCAAGGTCCTACACCTGGGTCGGTGTAATCCCAGACACAGCTCTAGGTTGGGCAGAGAAGAGATTCAGAGCAGCCCTGCGCAGAAGGACTTGGGGGTGCTGGTCAATGAGAAAATGAACATGATCCGGCAGTGTGCACTTGCAGCCCAGAAAGCCAACGGTATGCTGGACTGCATCAAAAGGAGCGTGACCAGCAGGTCGAGGGAGGTGATCCTGCCCCTCCACTCTGCTCTTGTGAGACCTCACTTGGAGGATTGTGCGCGTTTCTGGTGTCCTCAACATAAAAAAGACATGGAAGTGTTGGAACAAGTCTGGAGGAGGACCACGAGGATGATCAGAGGACTGGAGCACCTCCTGTATGAAGACTGGGTGAGAAAGTTGTGGCTGTTCATCCTGGAGAAGAGAAGGCTGCATGGAGACCTCATTGCAGCCTTCCAGTATCTGAAGGGGGCCTATAGGAATGCTGGGGAGGGACTCCTCATTAGGGTCTGCAGTGATAGTACAAGGGGTAATGGATTCAAACTTCAACAGGGGGAGTTTAGATTGGATATGAGGAAGAAATTCTTTCCTGTGAGGGTGGTGAGGCACTGGAATGGATTGCCCAGGGAAGCTGTGAATGCTCCATCACTGGCGGTGTTCAAGGCCAGCTTGGACATAGCGTTGGGTGGCATGGTGGGAGATGTCCCTGCTGATGGTAGTGGGTTTGGAAGTAGATGATCTTAAGGTTCTTTGCAAACCTAACTAACTATTCTATGATTTGATGATATTTCAAAGATGCCTCCCAGAGTTTGGGCAGAAAAGCTCTAAGTGAGGCATGTTCAATACAAGGTGTGTTACCTTTTCCACTAGTGCTTTTCATTAAATGTTGAATGCACACATAATCTCTTACAATTTGCCGAAGTTAGAGTAACTGTGTACCCACTGAATTTAATGAATTCATCTGGTCTCACCTGGTATTATTTTAATGTAATATGTTTTATGAGACTGAAAAATAAAGCTATGAAGTAAAAATTATCCAAAGTGTCCTTTGTTATTCAACATGCTAATCCTTCTGTCCAAGCTCTGAAGAATATTTTAAAGTTCCATTTTAATTAGGCAAGAATCATAGAATCATAGAATAGTTAGGGTTGGAAAGAACCTTAAGATCGTCTATTTCCAACCCCACTGCCATAGGCAGGAACACCTCCGAATAAACCATTCAACCCAAGGCTCTGTCCAACCCGGCCTTGAACACCGCCAGCAATGGTTTATTCACAACTTCAGCCCAGGATATGGTTGGCTTTCTGGGCTGCGAGTGCACACTGCCGGCTCATGCTCATTTTCTCATCGACCAACACCCCCAAGTCCTTCTCCGCAGGGCTGCTCTGAATCTCTTCTCTGCCCAACCTGGAGCTGTGCCTGAGATTGCAATGACCCATGTATAGGACCTTGCACTTGTTGTGGTTAAACTGGGTATATAGTCCAAATCATGGTCAATACTTCTACAGGAGTTGCCGATGCTGAAATGATGTTTATTGTTTAGTATCTGAAGTTGAAAAAGGATGCTGGAAAAGGTTAATATGAGATGAGAATTAGCCTTTGTGTGATTGAATGAGTGCAAAGCTTCTCAGTGGGAAGCTCAAAATAGTTCAGTGTATTTAAGACACCAAAAGAAATCTGAGAGTTTTGTTGCATAGTGTCTAAGTGCTTTCACATGGAGAAAATATAGCCATAAAATGAGACTTCTAAGAAAAAAGATGACAAGTTTCAGCACAACGAATCTGAGGCCAGACAAATTTTCATAGGATATAAGACATATTTTTAAGAGTGAATTCCAATCAGTCACTTTAACTTCCATCAAGATTCATGTGGTTAATTCCCAGATCTCAGGATGACTTCAGATACATAGTCAGAAGATATGTTTTGACTAAAAATTGGTTCATGACATTCAGCACAGTGATAAAAGAATGAAATGTATGATGCAGTGATATATTTGAAGAGAGACCAGGTAACCACATAACTTGCTTATACTGAACTCTCAAATTATGTTTACATGACCAAATCATTTGCAGAAGTAAGAATCACTGAAGATGCATGCCAGCCTTAGGTATATGTTTTTGTTTATGTTTCACTTTTGGGAATTCAAGATGAGCATTTTCATTTTTCTTCATATTAATATCCCTTTGGAGATTTGGGTTAATGATATAATAGAATAGGTCCTAACATCTCATGAACTTCAGTAGTTAGATTTTTTTGCTGTGTTCTCTATATGCCCACACATTTTTTTCCCATGTAAGAGTTAGTGGATTTTATTTGATTGGTTGGGTCTTTTTGGGGTGGTTTCTTTGTTTTTTTTTTTCTTCTGAGGGAAATGCAGTGCTACTCCGCATCAAAAAAAAAAAAAAAAAGAAATCCAACAGCAAAAAAGTAAGACTATTTGAATGTCAGACTTTCCTATATCATAAACAAAATACATGTCATTTAATAGCTTAAGAAGAGTTTTAATTCATACAGATGTCACCTTACATTTATATTTGCATGCATCTGAATTACCTGTGAATTTTTCATGCTTAAAGAATCACATTCTCTGCAGTATGTTGTTTATGAAACGAGGCCCTGAAAAAGATTTTACATTTAATTACTGAGCTTCAGTCCTTTGTTTCAGCACTTCTGTGAAGAGTGCGGGTCAGGAAGGATAGACTGCAACAGTCATGAGAATAATGTTATGACTGTGAGAGCACTGAAGACAGTTTGTGCTGTCCTCTTGGGATAAACTCACTGGAAGGCATGCAAACCTGGGAGGACCATGGGTTGCTGCAATTTACATAGACTGTGTGTTATGAACAGAGCTTCTGCAAAACACGGATAAAGAAAGTATGTACGTCCTCCAGTTTTCCCAAATTTACTGAAACAAGACTCTGACAGGCCCAGTCCAGTACTTTCCATTTTTATGTGTAGTGTTTATCAACTTCAAGCAAGCCAAGTATTTGTTAGTTTTATTTTTCTGTGGAAAATTAGGGCACACATAGCAATCAACTGTCAATCTTTAAAGTTCAATTTGGTGGCTAATTACACAGACTTACAGTGAGAACATGGAAATTAAACCAACCTCTTGCTCGCTGCAGAGCCAATCATCTCTTACAATTCCAGCACTGGTCAGGCTTAGATGAAACAGTGCAACTCCTTACTTTATGTTGTTACTGTCTAAGTGGTTAAGCAATAAAAATTATAATTTTTGAGAAAAAACATATCAGATAAAGTGCAGCTTGTGATATTTCAGATCTTTCCAGAAAGAAATGATCTTGAACTAAAGGTTAGGCAAATGCATATGTGGGAAACCTTGGTAACTCTCTGTTACAAAATAGCATTTTACAAAAAATCATGTATGTTTATTGCAGATTTCAGAATAATAAATAAAGTTTAGTTACATTTTTGCAATTCATATATACTTTATCAAAGAAGAAGACAATATATTTTCACCAGAAGTGATCCTTTGCACCTTTATCTATGCAGATCTACCCAGGGATTTGTCTAGGTTCTAGTATCTAAGTAAAATAAAATATTTAGTTATTACTGCATTTTCAAGGGTTTTATACATATCAGAAATTATTTAAATGGTCTGATTCACAGCCTTGTGTGACAATGGTGCAATCTGAAATAATGATTAGAAATTAGTGAGTTGGGATGCTTAGAGGGCAGTATTGTTAAAACCAAAACACCTATTTTACTTTCTCTCTTATTACTTAAATGTCACTATGTGCTAGCACTGTACAGCTGGAAATAATAACCATCTTCAATTACCTCATCTTTCATTCTTGCCAAAAAGTACATGCAATAGCATGTTTAATTCATCATGTTTTGTTTGTACATTAATAAAAGGAAATTACACAGACAGGAACTGTGAATACTGTACAGCAGAAGTAATGAGTAGACAGTAAAAGGTCTGGTTTAGAAGTTCAGTGTTCATTTGCAAGCTATGTACATAAAATAAAGTATGGTTCAGAGCAAACCTTGGCTGTGCATTTAATATTTGAAAAATAGATTAAAAGTATAGTTCCTTTTCTTGAAACTTTTAGTTTACATGAGTAAACTTTTCTTCTGAAAGCAGAACTAGAACTTTCAGCTGGACTACCAAGTTGTTAGCTGATTCATTGATAAGCTTTGTGAGAATTTTATCAACAGATTCTACAAAAGAACTGGACTAAATTTGACAGGTGAAGCCACGAGCTACCACTTAGGGTTGAATTTAATGTGTTGCATTCTAAAGGCAGTTGTCCCTGTTTCATTCTGCTTGAACAATGGAGAATAATGGAGGTACTTTCTGAGAGAAAAGTATAAATCTCGTACTTATAAGTTCACAAATTGAAACTCTGTGATTGACAATTTTTGCATCCTTTTATTTTTTTTTGTCAAATTTCAATTTCATTTGCCGTTCTCAGACTGTTGAGGTCTTCGGATATCTTTCAGTCAAAGGAAAAGAAAAAGACAGCTAAGAGCAGAATTAACATTTTTCTTTATTTTTATCAAAATTCAGCAGCACCCAAGTATGGGAAGGAAGTAGAGAAAGAAAGAACTGGAAAAAAAGTTTAGGTTTTGTTTGCCTCTTTGCACAATAAAGAGCTGCTTCAACTCATTCCCAGCAGAAAATAAAGTTTTCAGCAACTCTTAAAATGGGAAAATTTAGCAGAACTGTAAAGTAACACCTGAATCCTATGCTTATAATAAGGTCCTCTGTGAACCAATCCTTCCACCTATTAAAATGCAGAAATGTTTCTTTCTTGTGGCACTGAGCAGATGCCAGCTATTGTGTTGTGGTGAACCTGGGAATCCCTGCCAGTGTACAGGAAAAGACATGAAGCTGTACCGCTGTGTCACAACTGCAGGCAGAGACTCAGGTGTAGTCTGCCACTTTGGGCTGCCTCAAGTCACCTGTGTGTTTTTTCCTTTTGCAGAGGTGCCCAGCAAACAGAGTGGAAGGAGGCACAGCTGAAAAAGGGGTACTTCTGAGAAGACATGGTCTTTGTGGTTTGAGGAGGAATTTAGCTAGCCTCTGTCCAAAGCAGCAGCAGTAGTAGTCCTCTCTCTTTCCTCTGCAAATCAAAGACAAATTCAGCACATCATTTCAAAACTCAAGTAAGTTTAGTATAGAAGTAAATTTAAGAGTTCAAAATGTGTACTGAATTTATCAACTGCAGAGTATTCCTGTTGGCTTTGGATATTTTATTGTAATAGGCCAAGGAATATGAAAACTCACAGTGAAGGGAAGTAAGGATTTCTTTATACACAACTTTTGCTGCAGATTAACTAGAATTACATTATGTTGAACTACCCTGAATCTGTTCTTTACTTTCCTTCTGGTGTAAATAACATGTCATTTTATCATAGATTATTAATCCTTCTTTTAAAGTAGGTTTCCTGAGATATGGTCTGTATCCATTCTAATGCAACTGCTTTGGATGCTGAATCCTTAAACAGCTGTCACATTAAGAGTCCACTCTTTTTTGCAGGCTACCAAGGTCAGGTTATCAGTCAATGTTAGTCATCTGTGATCATAATGCACAAGTATCACCTAACGGGTTTAAATGCAAGTACATGAACATTTGTATGCCTTCAGTCCAGAATTCACATAACTACTATATATAGCATTGAGATACACCTTGTACATGACTTTGAATTGCTCCTGATATCTGTCAGGGAAAGAGTCCATGTAAGTCCATTCGATGATCATTTACTATACACACGTGCACTAGCACCTCCAAAGCAGGCATCACAAGCAGGATCATAGTCTCTTTCTATGATATAGTAATATTAAGAACAGCAATAAAGCTTCTGGAATATCACCTCAGAGTGTAGAAATCCAGTTTCCATCCTTCCTCTCCAATATGCAAATACAAAACAGCCGTTAATTGCTCATTATATATAAATTTGCTGCCCTTATTCTTGTTATTTTCTTTTTCTCAATGTCATTCTAGGAATGAAAGAAAGTCTTTCACCAAAGTGTATTCAGCCTGGAGAAGAGAAGGCTGCATGGAGACCTCATTGCAGCCTTCCAGTATCTGAAGGGGGCCTATAGGAATGCTGGGGAGGGACTTTTCATGAGGGACTGTAGTGAGAGGACAAGGGGTAACGGGTTCAAACTTAAACACGGGAAGTTTAGATTGGATATGAGGAAGAAATTCTTTCCTGTGAGGGTGGTGAGGCACTGGAATGGATTGCCCAGGGAAGTTGTGAATGCTTCATCGCTGACGGTGTTCAAGGCTGAGTTGGACAGAGCCTTGGGTGATATGGTTTAGTGTGAGGTGTCCCTGATGATGGCACAGGGGTTGGAACTAGATGATCTTGAGGTCCTTTCCAACCCTAACTATTCTATGATTCAATGATTCTATGATTCAAAGCAGCTGATGGCAAATATGAAGAGCTGCACAGTCCTTTTAAAATGCACAGCATCCAAAGAATAAGTGTACCTGACTACAGCTACCTGGCTCCTTGGAACAAGGACAGAGAACTTTCTGACAGAGCATAAAGAGAACTGAAATGTCCAGTTTTATTGTACTACAGAATTTAGTTTTGCTGTATCCACAAATGCATTCTACAACATTGCGGATAACAAAAAATACATTTAAAAATACACATCAATAGTTACACAAAGTTTGATAGACTGTGGGCATGAATGTTAAAAATCATTTATTGCGACACATTTGAAAGATACATGTGTTGAATTTGATTAGTGCTTCCATCAATGCTCTGTAATTATCTCAACAATTTAAAGCATGAACACAGATTATATTTGATGGTTCAGCAGAGGAATTGCATCTTCTTGTAGGATGTTCAAATAAAAACATAAAGTAAGTATTACTCATAACCTTTCAAAAGGTAACAAAAATCGTGAGACTCCACATGGAGTACTGTGTGCAGTTCTGGTATCTCCAGCATAAGAACATGGAGCTGCTGGACAAAGTCCAGAAGAGGGCCACGAGGATGGTCAGGGGACTGGAGCACCTCCTGTACGAAGACAGGCTGAGAAAGCTGGGGCTGTTCAGCGTGGAGAAGAGAAGGCTGTGTGGAGACCTCATAGCAGCCTTCCAGTGTTTGAAGGGTGCCCTACAAGGGTGCTGGAGAGGGAATCTTCATCAGGAACTGAAGCAATAGGACAAGGGGTAATGGGTTCAGACTTATGCAGGAGAACTTTAGCATAGATATAAGGAAGAAGTTCTTAGATATAAGGAAGAAGTTCTTTACTGTGAGGGTGATGAGGCACTGGAACAAATTACCCCAGGTGGTGAATGCCTCATCCCTGGCAGTGTTCAAAGTCAGGTTAGACAGAGCCTTGGGTAACATGGTCTAGTGTGAGATGTCCCTGCCCATGGCAGAGGGATCGGAACTAAATAATCTTAGGGTCCTTTCCAACCCTAACCATTCTGTGATTCTAAATCTACAACAAATTTTAGGTATCAGCACGACACATGTTCTTAGCTTGCGTAACTTTTTCTTGCGTAACTGGTTTTTTATGCAGAATGTAATAAGGAACAAAAGAGATCATTATTTCAAGATGGACATAAGCATATTTCCAGGAAACAATGCTTCATTAGTTGGAGGCTGGTTTTCACCAGGTTTTCAGAATGATTTAGACATAATTTTACAGTTACATTTTTGCAGCACATAGTCCTGGATATAGTATTCTTGATCTGTAAAAATTGCAGTGATTTTTAAAAACAGAAAAGAAAATAAAGAGAGATAACTGATTCCAGCTAGAGATTCAGATACCTCAGAGGTTGAGGACTGTGGTTGCTTACATTCTTGCATAAGGCAAAGTGAAATTTTGGAGGCCATAGCATATATCTGAATAAAAATACAGAAATCCTGATAGTCTGAAACATTTTCTTTAAAACACTGTTACTTAAGGAAATTCAGAATAACTTAGGCCTCCTTCATGCTCCCCTCCAATTTAACACTGTCAAGGGTACTTCTTGGGTTAACTCCTCATTATCTGTGGTTTCAGCTCTCTGTGATGAATACTTGTTTTAGTGGCTTTTCTCTGAATATTTTTCTTTAGCTACCTGTATACACTTAGTGTCTGGGATACGGCTAATCACTTGTGGGAGTTCTCCTCTTTTCCTGATTGAGACTAACAGCCATATCTGTGCTATTTTTATGGCAAAAACGTAAACTTAATTGAGAATCTCCTTAAAAGGGTCACTTCAGAACTGTCATAACCATTTGTCTTAAATGTAAACAGAAGAATTTATAGTTTACTGAGACTTTTGGAAACAAAGTTTGAGAAACAATTGTTAATGAACAAAGTAGTGTGCAAATAGTTAAAGCTAGGATTTCTTCCTATCAAAGTTTACATCAAGTCTCTGTATCAGTCCTGAATATCCAAACTTAAAAGACAGGGTTTTGTACTTATTTAGACAGTCAAGTAATTTGGATGGTAATTGTCAAGGTTTGAATACTGCCTTTTAGCATGATTTGGTTTGGTCAGCAAGACTACCTGCAGTTTTCAACTACGAAAAAACAGCAACAAGTCAAAAGTATAATGGTTATTTGAAATTGGTGAGCCAATTATATCTTATGACATAATTCCATGCAGGTGCACTAGGAATTATTTTTGTTCCCACAGGGAACAGTACCATCTAGTATTTTGAAGCATTTTAACAATATTTAATTTTTGGGGACTACACACTGAGGTACATGTATCTCAAGATTGTTCTTGGTGTTTTTTGGGGGTTTGTTTTGGTTGTTTTTTTTTGGGGGGGGGGAGGTGCATGGTGGGTGGTGATCTTCAAAGACTGAGCTCATATCAAAATTCAGGCTTGTGAATTAAAATTAACTTGCAACAGCGACTAACAGTTTCAATTGGTACTCCAGCCAAGGGAGTTGTTGGTGGATGGCTGTTTAAAAATACCAGCCATCAAGGCACCTACATGCAAGGCAGGATGGTAGAGCTTAAGTCAGTATATTTGCCTGGAAGCTTCCAAAAGCAAAGCCAGATAGAAATAGGAAATTCAAAACTCTTTGACTATTGTAATTTTATCTTATACCTGTTGAGTACTTAACATTAAAACCTATCTTTTGAACAGCTCGTCTATTTCTCTCACATCTTATTTGGTGTAATAGTTGCAGATGATTAATTTTATGGAGAAACACATTTTTGTCTCTGAACCAAACAATCTTTGACAAAACATTTGGATTCACCTTATCCATTATTTCAACAAATAGAGAGCTAGGTATTTTATAGGTTGCTGTTGAAGGCCCCCTGTTTATACTAAACTGGAGATGTGTACCATTCTTTAAGAGGCTTGAAAGAAATTATGTAGCCATAGGGAATACCTTTTTAACTTCATAAGCAACAGGGGACCACTCAGCATGCCATTTGTTACAAACTCCATAACCTTCACACAATACATTTAAACAACTACTTGCAAACATATGTCAGTGCAATATTATTTTAATTGGTGATGAGTTTATCTCAGCCTATTTTGTTACTTCATAGTTTAATTTAAAAAAATGTGAGGCAAACCAACAACAGGAGTATATTTGCTTAGTCCAGGACTTAAAAGACTTGTATGCTACTGATAAATTTTCTTTCCAATGGCAAGTTCAGAGTTTATTAGAAATCTGGTGAGTATTATAATGCTTTTTCTCTAGAGAGGTTTATCAAGATCTGTGAAGTCAGTTGATGAATCCTGAGGATCTTTTTCAAGCAGGTCTTTGAACAAAGTAACAGTTGAGTCACTGAGTTCAAAGAGAAATGGAATATAACTAGATAATATTTTATTTCTAGTCAACAGAGGGTGAATGAATTCATGGGACCTGATGATTTCAAAACAGAGGTGTCAGAGGAACTGAATGATTGTATCCCCTACACCTGTCTTTTGCACCTAATAGGGAGTCCTCAGGGAGCTTTTTTTATGCCTACATATGCTCAGTCTATCTGTTTACAGACAATCCTGATCTAGACTGTAGAAATACTTATGGAGCAACTCTCTAACCTAATCGTATGTAGCATTCTTTTTGCTGCTATGAAGCTATATGTTCGACTGTTCAACGTTTATTCTGAGAAATTAAATTATTTTAGTCTCCATAAAATTATATTCACTGAATACATTTTTCACTCTGAAACCTTGATCTTCTGATAAACATATGAAACATTCATCAATACCATCAACAACTTTACTATATCCATATTATATACTATAGTTTTAAATACAGTGTCTATTAATCATTATCAAAAGAAATTACTCTACTGTTTGAGCTTTAAACCAGAGACCATGTATTTATTTAGTCTTCTTCAGAGCTTTTCAGACTCTCAAGGCTTCACAGATAAGTAATAATAAACAATTCTTGCAAAGACTGACAATAATGTAAAACAAATGAAAAAGTAATCATGAAGGAATGATTTGACTCTTGATTATGTTTCTATTAGTTCAATATTTACAAGAAGAAGAGAACTGATATTAATAACTTCTTCTGAAAGGCACTTACACAGATTTAAGTGTGTGTCCTTGAGCAACAAAATTCTTTTTAATGAGATGATTTCTGGCAGTTAGTTCAGACATAATCTGAAGATAATTTTATTCTCCTCTGCAAATCCTGAAATAACAATAGATCTTTTACAAGCTTGCTGCCTGGTAGTTTGCTTGCCTGGAGAAATATGAAGTAGATTTTTCACTTATTATATAATTTGAATGGAGTGTCTAAAACTTTGCACGAATTTGGGGTAAAGTGTGGATAAAAGACTTTATGATGCTGACAATTTTTCCCCTTTTATATTTACATTCTCATGTACCTGTATCTACCCCATGTCTCAGATTTTGTACTGAGTTACTACATCTATGTTGCATGAGCCATCTTTTTGTCATAAACTTGAAACTTCTTTAAACTGTTATGAAGTTTAAACATTTTTGTTATCACTGGCTTTAAGTGCACCACCTTGGTACCTAGGCATTACTGAAGTAGAAAATCGAAGTCCATTCAGCCTTAAAATGGAAAGCCTATTTAACCTGCATGGTTGCAGCATGCCAACTTATGTAACCACTAACACACAAACAAATTGTGTGACTGATGTTCATTTTGGTACATCTTTGATTCCCTGAGCAGAGCTGCCTGTTACCCACTTACGTTGGCAGATGATCTCCAACAATAATCCTGAGTATCTTGACTTAAAAAAAATAAAAAAGATCCCAGTCCTGTCTCTGTATTCATAAAGTGAATCTCTTCAGTCATTTGTCACTTAACCATTTTATGGTATAAATTAACAATAAGCAGTTAAAATAGCTTCATTATACCTACTTAGAATTTGCAAGTAGGAACAAGTTCAATCTCTTCAGCAAAGAAACACCATTAATCAAACCTGCTTACCAATGAACTGAAGAATTGCACTGAATTTCATTTCCAACTAAGAATAGCAGAGGTACAATACCAGCTGCTTTTGGTTTTCTAGCAAAGAAAGAGCTTTCCACTTATGGTCAAATTTGCCTGGCAGCCATCGAAGATATGCTCAGAAAGGCCTTACAGCACTACCTAACTTTATCCAGTCTGGAACTTGTGCTTTTTGGCATCCATCTCATCAAACATTGCTTTGTAGCATTGTGATAGCATTTTTCATGATTATCTATGTTGGTATTCCCGCATATTTAAATTTGTAAATTGGAACTTGAGTTTAAAATGGCTGCACTGAAGCAGTTTAAAATGGTTCAACTGCGGAACATCAGAACAACGAACAGGTGGATCAAGCTGCTGAGATTGAAGTGACTCAGATAGATTAAGAGTGGTAACATAAAGGGTGAATTGTTTTTAGCCCAGAGTGGTGCTATATGGAGTAAGTGGGCTGCACTAGTTACACAATGAGCTCAAATAGGAAACCCCAGTCTTCTAGGAATTCTAGAAGACATCATGGACTGGCCAGAGGGCAAAGATTTTGGAATGTCACCAGAGGAGGAGGTGATGCATGCTGAAGAAACCTCACAATATAATGAACTGTCAGAAAGAGTGAGAAGCAATATGTCTTGTTTATGGATGGGTCCTGCTGTAATCAGCCCATGGCAGATGGTAGGTCTGTGTTTCCACCCCTGGGGTAGCTGGTTCCAAGTGTTCTGCATGCTCCTCCAAGTAAAAGCTAACTGTGGCATGCACTCTGCTGTAGAAGGAGTTGAAAAAAATGCATTGGCAATATCAGCTGTGGCATACTACTTGGTTGCCTTTGACTCCAGTTCATATTAAAGTTCTAGCATGTCTGGTATGGCAGCACTCAATGGTGGTGTGACTTCATTCAGACCACGAATGCTGAGTTAGACAACAGCTAATACCGTATATTGCTTTTGATGGTTTTTATATCATACTGCATTGAACACATCAGTCAAACTGAGAGTACTGAGAAGCTTACCTCTTATTTTGTGTTTTATTTTATCAGAACTAATTAACTATTTTATGCTTTCCTTTGGAACCTTAGAGGTTCAGAGTGGCTCAGTCTGTGCTTCAGCTTTCTCCATCACTTGGTTCTGTACAAAATGCAAGGCTGTCTATCACATGCTCTTCAAGCTGCGCTGCAAGTAGAAATTCTTCCTACTCATTGCACAATAATTCAGTGGATGAAGCATTCACTGGGGGAGACCTGGGTTCAATTGTTTCCTCTGCCTCAGGAAATTCAAGATTACATCTCCCATCTCCAGAAAAAAATCATTATAACTAACTAAAACTGTTAGTTATTATAAAGATAAAGAACATAGGAATTTATAACCTCTTTTGTTGAAAATGTTCCTCTCTGCTTTTAAAGGAATAAAGAAACAAATACATGAACAAAATATTAAACTGAGCTGTGAAAACAAACCTGCATGTGAATACAGTCCCACTGTAATGGCTAAGACTTGGCCTTAGCCTATACCCCAGCAACCACTTATGTATTTTCCATCAAATAGTCATGGAATGAAATAAAAAAGTTATCTTTAGAATTGATTTTGGCTTCCTCTTTCCAAGGAGAATGTACTAATCTCTGGAAATCAACAATCCCTTTCTAAATCATTCTGACTTGCTTTCAATTCCTTTATCCAGTTTTTATCTCTATTACTCTGTGCTTTCTTATTTTGCCATTAATCTACAAAACTGCAATTTACACTGCAATTATGTTTCTTTTCTATTGCATGGAAAGAAAAGGGAGTTGCATCAACACTAGGTGCTGAAACCTTATTGTAAGGTGACAGGACCATATAGCTGGCTAAAGATAGTGTGACAGGTCCATGCTAAGCTTATTTTTGAGCAGCAGCAGGTGGCACAGGAATTGCCACTGTGCTTAGCATCACATTATTTGAATGCGTAAGCCTTCACTTTGGTTCATCAATAGTAATACCATACATATCTTCCAGTAATAGTACAATGTTTACAAGCTTAAACAAACAGATTCATGCTTTCTGACCCAATTCATTGTTCCAGTCACTGGTTCCCAAGCCTAAATAAAGAGATTAATGTTCTCTTCCAAGTTAATATTAATAAATACCCTGTTCAGGCGAGGAAAGGAGCAATCTTCCCAACGGTCACTGATGTTTGCTTATTCTGAGTATTGCTGAGGGCTGGGTTTTGATTTCTATGACCACTTGGTCTTGTTGTTGCTGGGTCATTTTGGCCTCACCAGATGAATCCAAACTTTCCATTGTTCTTCTGAGCCTCACAATGTGGCTCTGGTCTCTGTCACTAAAAAATTCAACATAGATATGTATATATCCACACATACATATATATCTTACAATTTACTTTTGTGTATAAATGCATGTTTTATTTATTCTTTTTTTTTCTTTGTTTGATGAAACCAACAAAATGGTGCTGCTTTCTGCAGAAAAGCCTCTTTTTCCTGTTTTTACCCACTGCCAGATGCCATTCACTCTTCTACATTTTTGCATTAACAATTAGGAAGAGGCTTGTAACTGGGAAAATGGACTAACTGTATGAACATTTCATAACTTATTCAATTTTTATGCTATAATGTAGTTTTAAGAGATCTGAAGTAACAAGATATGAGCATCTTATAGCTATTCCTTTATTCATTTTTAAAAGTCTATTGGATTGTTGTGTTTTATTATGTTTAGATCTACCCACAGTTGTACTATTGACTTTGACAGTAATGTGATCTGGACATTTCCATGACTAGCCTCAAAGTGCACTACCATTACAGTCTGGATGTGCTTGCATAAGCACTTCTTTCGATTAAGTGCAATGATTATTTTTTCCTTCTTTCTTTCTAGGATGCTTATGTTTAGCCTCAAACTTACATACTAGGACCCTCTCATGAATGGGCTTTTATACCACTTTCACATATAATTATGAGGTTTTGTCATTATTATTTCAATAATGAGAAGAAATGTAATTAAATACTGCATTAAAGTTTGCCATATTCCCTATAACTTCTGGAAGCTTCTGCTTTTAGTGGAACTTCTTGCCTATATGTCTGAAGAGAGGGTTCTCTTAGAGCATGAAAATATGAAGTCATTGAAATTATAGGTTTTTGTGGGAGAGATTCAGACATTCTTCATAACATATTTAGTACAGAAAACATCACCCCTACAATAACTCAGACGAAAAATGATACCCCCTAATGAAGGTGGGTAACTCTCCCCTATAACTTGGGATACTTAAATATTGGTCTCCCACATCTGAGCACTAAGCCTGAGTCATTCTGCTGATGCCTTTCCACCCTTTCCCTCTTCAAATTGCTGTGGTGGGTGCTCCCTACCTTCTGAGGCCCCCAGAAGCCTTTGCTGTCCTTTGCCTCGTGATCATTTTGGAGCTCCAGATTCAGTGGCTTTACTGACTGCCTGAGTCATAACACAAACTAGGTCGTCTATACCTAAGCTGAATGTCCTAATCATTGGACCAATGAATCATCTCCTTTAATTTTCTGGCCCAATGTCTCTGTTCAATTATTTACGGAATCTCTGACCTTTTCTGCCACAGACGAGCATAGCTGGTGATAGCGCATTTTGCTGTAATGAAGGAAACTATGGTTGAAGACCTTTGGCTTGATTCAGATTTGTTCTTATTTATCTGTTCTTGTATGCTGTGGGATAACTTCTGTCCAGTTTTGTTCCCACAGATATTTTTGTCTTCCTCACCCTCAAGTCTCAAACTTATGTTTATATAAAAATATTACCAGTTTTAATGAATATTTGCTGAGGTAGTAAAACAATTTCCCTCACTTCCAGTCATCAATGTCTGATAAGCAGCACCTTCACTTTCTATTAAAGGTGTTAATTTTGTTATTTATATTATGTATTCTGTTTTACAGTATGTTGTTTTGATGGGATAAATTTAAGAAATTCTTGCGTGCTCGAGAAATATTCTTTTTCTCTATAATACTCTTTGAGTTCCTATTTAATATGATGCTTAAATTATATGGGTATGATAAAAATAATTATTTTTAAGTATTTTAAAATCACTTTCTTTAACTGAAAGTATTCTGACATATAGTACATTGCAAAAAAAAGAAAAAAATCACTATGCTAATGTTGCTGTCCTCAAGAATCTAAAAGTCTGGGTAAGCCCTCAAAATCATGAAATGTTAAAAAATATTATTTTTTGGTTCCTTTTGTTAAATTTTTTAATATTCTAAATATAACTCAGGTTACATTTTCAAGCCTTTCTTCAACCTCCTTTCAAGCCTAAGAATCTGTGCTTATTGAAAGAAATTAACAATGACACTCATGTATTAACATAAGCCCAGAAATCTGGACAGAACTGTCACTAAAATTTG
The DNA here is from genome assembly GCA_017639245.1 of Myiopsitta monachus. NCBI lineage: Eukaryota > Metazoa > Chordata > Aves > Psittaciformes > Psittacidae > Myiopsitta > Myiopsitta monachus. Next base: position 16,799,425 of record CM029941.1, on the reverse strand, counting down.
CAAAACTTGTAATAAAACCCTAAAATCTGCAGGTTCTGTTACCCTCTGTTACCAAGGTTCAGAAAATTTCTGCTGTAAGGTGGCTCTGCTGAGGAGTTGCTGTTATTTTGTTTTGCATTATGAGTTAGCATAACATTGCTGTTCATTCATAGTACTTTGCAAGTAATGCTCATGTAGTACTGTGGTACTGAGTATAAGCCTGCTTATTCCCAGAACATATTCCCCCTAACATTACTGGACTGTATTTTTTCGTGTTTGTTTTAATTCCAGAAGCACTCAAAGGCTAGATAGGCTCTCAGCACAGAACAATGAACTAAAACTACTTTCAAAAAAGCTAACGGTCTCATCCTGAAATTTTTCTTTATGTCCATCAACCTGTCTGAAGAGCTACTGGGCTGGGTGTGATCAGGCAAGCTGTTCATGACAAACTGTGGGTCATGTACAATTTAATGCAAGAATATGACTCGGGAAATCTTGGAATACCTGTTTATATCAGGAAATTCAGTTAGAGCTTCTGCATGTACTTTGACTACAGACAAGCTAACTGATTTTAATTGCCTTACATTGTTTTATTTTTGTAATATGTGTAGGTTTTTTCTCCTATTTTTTCATATTCATCATCTTTTTATTTTGGATTTCAATTTTTCAGACAGTTTGGTGTTTGTCTTTAATTTAATCAAAGCTTTTTTTTTTTTTAGCTCAGTGATAAGCTAATATTTAGTACAGTGATGTCTGTATTTTATTGTCAGTCTTTAAGTCTGAGTGCTGCATGTTCAGGAATAATTAGATTCAGAAATGTATATTAAGACAGCATTAGGTCTGGAAGACTGCAGGAAGAAATACAAGGGAAGGCTTCAATTTAGATTCTATCAGCATCATTTAACTAGTTACACTGCACTTCTTATAGGCCATTTTTACACAATAGTAAATGCTTACTCCATCATTAATGTTAACTATTCCCAAGCTCTGTTTTCTTCCAAGATCTAATATTAGCTCTCTGTTTTCTAAAAATAACATCCGTAGAAGTACTTGTGCAGCTAAGATTGATACACAGTATTTTTGAATGTCAATCCAATGAGAAGCCTTACTTTTGACATCCGGGTCTGCAAATCTTGATTCAACTTTCCTTGTTCTCACTAAATTCACTAAGAGCACTGTGGGCTCTTTCAAGTCATCATCAACATTTAGAAATGGGTAATATGGCTTTTGTTTTATTAATACTCAGTTTCTTTGCTGACTGACACTTCAAAAGTGGTGTGGCTGGAAAACAAGCCCAAGCGACATACTGACTTTTTTTTCTTTTTTTTTTTCTCCCTAATTGCATACTATATTGAGAACTTGCCAGATAGTTTCCTGCCAGCTTTCCATACTGGACATGTCATTCCCTTGTTCTGTCAAAATGACAAAAAGTCAGTTGTGGGATTTAGGGACTGCTGAGTAATTAACATCATCTCAGCATTAACTGTGTAGAAAATATTATGTTCTTAATCTGCCTGATCTGGAAGGTCAAGCTGTGCCCACGCGCTGCCTTCTTCTAATGACTCAGCACCAGGAGCACTGGTTTTGACAGAAGTAATAAATACAGCAAAAAATGGCTTAAATGTCTTTCTAATTCTGTCTTTCCAGCTGCCTACCTACATATCTAAAGTACCTATCACTACAATGTCATGGTGCCAAACTTTGTAAATTACAGAACCACCCAATAGTTTGAGCCTTCATATCCATTATTTTGAGCTGGATTAATTCCTCCTCCTGTTTTATTTCTTTTAGGAAAATAACATAATGCAAATAATACCTTACCAAGGAGTATGGGATTTTACTATGTGAAAATAATTCCTTCAAAAAAAATGAACTGTGATTTTGCTGTTTCAACTTTCATATTAGCTTGTCTCAGTGGGGAAAGAATTTACAAAAAACCATCTACCTGTTTATATAATTTCCTTTCGGAAGATCAACTATCATACAAAAAAAAATGGCAGGAAGAAAAGCAGCTCATGCCACATTTTATAGTAGAAATGTTTCCTCAAGCAAGGTGAAATCCTGTATGAGCAATGCTTTGAAAAACAACTTTCACTTTAAAAGAGTTGTCTTCATGAGGGTGAAGCCAAATAAAAATTCTGATCTGAGCCTGGGTTTCGGGGGATTAAATGAGGTTATATATGTATTTTATTTAGCAAAAATGTATCTAGGTGAACAAAGATGTCAGGGGAGGCTTTCTGTGCATTGGTATCAGAAACAAACCTGAGTTTTGAAAGTATAAATCTCTGCAATTTTATGCAAAACAGCAGTTAATTCCTGCTTGCTTGAAGAAAAACTGACTCAAAAAAAGCAATTATTAACTCTTTTGTAGTCACTTGGATGAGTAATATGCATCTATTTCTGATAACCTAAGAGAAATCTACCCTGACATACTTCAGATGTGAATGTTATAGGTTCTATCCATAGGGGAATGTAGCCTTGTGTTTTTGTCCAGTTGAAATTAGTTGCACTAAACAAGGTGAGGTCACCCTGCAGGGGACACAGTATCAAACTTCACAGTGTATTAAGGAACTATAAAAGTATATACCTACCCACAACAAAAATTCTACAAGCCGTGTGATTCTTATGCATTTACTGATTATCTTTATTTGTATTGTTCCTTTTTCAGTAGCTGATATAAATTACATGCCATTATGGTCCAGCTGCAAATAACAAAATGACACCATCCATGCCACAGTGCCGACTGGCATTCATATAGCTAGAGGTGTTAAGAGAAAAGGCAGGGTATTGTAGCTGAGTGCACTTTATGTTGGAAGGCTCTAATAGAGATTTAATATATTTATCTGTCTTCTGAAGCCAGCAGCTATAACCACTGCAAATGGCTAGCTGGCCACAGTTATCATCTGAGCAATCTAAGTAGTTATGTTTAGAGCTACAGGGTGTTGAAGATAATAGTTCAGTCTAGACTGAATGCCTACATAATGGTAGACTGCCTTCTCCTTTCTACTTGCTGGTCAAGCCCAGTTGATGATGATTGATTTAATGAGAGTTGCCTGGCTCATAACCTAAGGAATAAGAGGACTGTTTACACAGAAAAACAGTATCATGCTCCTTGGGGGAATTTGACTGATTTTGGTAGTTTTGGGGCTGTTTAACTCTTTGGACTACTGTGGCAACTGCAGCAAAGTGTTAGTTAATGGTGTCTTCAAGGGATTACCAAAATCACTTGTATCTTTTACCTAGTAATAAATGAGCAACTGCCCAAGATGTGCAGTACATTCATCTATTACCATCCCTTTTCTCTCTTCTTTCCCTGTTTTATTCCTACTAGTATGTTTTGTTTAAATCTAGATTCCAATAAATGTGTTCTCACTGAATGGTGTTCTTTTCCCACTGTTGCAGGCAGTGTGTGTATGTGTAAGTGCATGATCCTTTGTTAAAATTCTTCCCCATACTTTATGTTTCAGGGTTACCACTGCATATTTTACTGCCTAAAACACCAGTTACGCTTTCCTGTTGGGCTCCAAGAAAGTGGTTATTACTCCTTTAAGGGATCCCTCCCCCTTCTCCTTTGTTTGGCAGAAGAGGTCAGGGAGAAGAGGCATCACCTGAACTTAAGGGGCTCAGGTTAGGCTTTCTGGGAGATTTTATGTAAGCATGACTAAAATGTTTAGCAACACTACTCAGGTTTGCATGGAGCAAAAAAGTCAATACTCTGTCTACACCATGTAGAGATCAAAGATATTATAAAGAGCCAGACATTAAGAGGCTAATGTTTGGGTCAAAAATATTTGGAAACAAAAGAAAAATAAAGTGTCACAGTTATTTTCCCCTTAAACTTATTATTTTTGCTGGAATGGACTGACTAGATATACATAAAATTCAGCCTACTACTGATGTATAGCTATGACCAATACAGTACTGACTAAATAAATATAATTCTATCTAGCTGAAATTCCAAAAGCTAAAAGCAACAGCATATAACATGTTTCTCCCACCCAAAGAACCCTTAGTAAGTTATGAAGATAGACTTTGAATACAGAGGCAATGTGAATAGCCTTCAAAGCATCCTTACTCTTGACAAGATAATAAGATTCACTACGTGATGCTAACAAGCCAGACTACATTTTGATAAAGCTTTGTTGACTTCGATAAGTTAACAGCATAATTAATTTAACCCCCAGATTTTTTTTTCTTCCAGGAACAGGAAACATTGTTAATTATCATAATTGTTTACTTTCTCTTGTTCTAGCATAACTACTTTTTGACCTTATCCTCATTAAGCTGGAGTAAAATATTCTACTTACCCTTAGGACTGAACACATTTCACCTGTGAAGTGAAGGACATTCCTGATTTTCCACCATTTTTGAAAAACATTGCTATCTTTTCCCCAGTTCTATCCTATCTTTCTTACATTCGCTAATGATCTCAAACCAGTTTTCTCCAGGGTACTGCAGTCTTTTATCTCCGTGCTTCTTTTCAGGAAAACACATTCAGAAGTGAGACCTCTTTAGACCTGTTGTACTGGGGATCAGGAGAAATATTTAAGACAACTGTTCTGCTCCTTTGCTCAATTATGCCCTCACGAGAGTTTTCCAGAAATATGGGAAGAAAAGCAAGTTGTAGTGAATGTGTTTGGAACAGCCAGCAACTCTATAAACATACCTGAAAGCTGTGGATAATAATGTGAATGGTATGAATCTGTATTCTTCCCTTAAATATTGCCACTAGGTAAATAGATATCTTTATCTCCATGGCCTTAATAGAGCTAAGCAGGTTAGACAACAGAGTTCATAGAATCATAGAATAGAATTGTAGAACAGTTAGGGTTGGAAAGGACCTCAAGATCATCTACTTCCAAACCCACTGCCATAATCAGGGACACCTCACACTAAACCATATCACCCAAGGCTCTGCCCAACTCAGCCTTGAACACCGTCAGCGATGGAGCATTCACAACTTCCCTGGGAAACCCATTCCAGTGCCTCACCACCCTTACAGGAAAGAATTTCTTCCTCATATCCAATCTAAACTTCCCCTGTTGAAGTTTGAACCCGTTACCCCTTGTCCTCTCACTACAGTCCCTCATGAAAAGTCCCTCCCCAGCATTCCTATAGGCCCCCTTCAGATACTGGAAGGCTGCAATGAGGTCTCCATGCAGCCTTCTCTTCTCCAGGATGAACAGCCACAACTTTCTCAGCCTATCTTCATACGGGAGGTGCTCCAGTCCCCTCATCATCCTCGTGGCCCTCCTCTGGACTTGTTCCAACACTTCCATGTCTTTTTTACGTTGAGGACACCAGAACTGCACACAATCCTCCAAGTGAGGTCTCAGGAGAGCAGAGTAGAGGGGCAGGATCACCTCTCTCAACCTGCTGGTCACGCTCCTTTTGATGTAGACCAGCATACGTTTGGCTTTCTGGGCTGTGAGTGCACACTGCCAGATCATGTTCATTTTCTCATTGACCAGCACCCCCAAGTCCTTCTGCGCAGGGCTGCTCTGAATCTCTTCTCTGCCCAACCTGGAGCTGTGCCTGCGATTTCTCCAACCCAGGTGTAGGACCTTGCACTTGTCGTGGTTAAACTTCATCAGGCTGGTATCTGCCCACTTCACAAGCATGTCAAGGTCCCTCTGGACGGCATTCCTTCCCTCCAGCATATCAACTGAACCACACAGCTTGGTGTCATAGGCAAACTTGCTGAGGGGACACTCAATCCCACTGTCCATGTCATCGCGAAAGATGTTGAACAAGACCAGGCCCAACACTCATTGCTGAGAAACACCACTTGTTACTGGTCTCCAGCTGGACATTGAGCCATTGACCACAACTCTTCGCATGAGGCCATCCAGCCGGTTCCCTGAAGTCTGTTCCATTCCTTCACTTGGTACTTGAATACTGCCTCTTAATACCACTTTCACTGCCAGTTTTCTCTATGTCAGGGAGGGTTAAAATTTTATTGTCACTCCTCTGTACAATGGGATCATTTGGTCACCAACAGATCCATCTGTTCAGAAGACGCTTTTCCATCCTACTTGCTTACCAGTTGAAGGGGGAAAAGATAACTCTAAGGGTGCTATTTATTGTTCTCTGTCCAGAAAGAAGCAGAAGTTATGAGAATGTTGCCATGAGATTCCTTATCATGGGTTAAAAGCTAGCTTGTCAGAAGGCAAAAAAAAAAAAGATGTCTCTTTGACTTGCCAGTTGAGGATACAAATTCCAAAAGCTTTTTGCTTTAGTACTTTCAAATTCAATAATCATTCATTGGCTTGTTTTCTTTTTGTGCTAGGGAGGACAGGTAGTCAGAGCAGAGAATTACAGATTGTTTCAGTCGATTCCTGTTCAGCTGATGATAGTATACACAGCTGTATGTAGCCAGTGCCTGCCAGCAGAGGCCTGACCCAGACAATTAACCTTATATTAACGCCCCTAATTGTGATCAACTCTTGCCATATGCCTGCAGCCTGAGCTCTAAGCCAGCAACGAGACCATTCACTCGTCAACTCTTATCTGATCCTTGATACCAATCTATTGAGCTTGAGTTGATTTTAAAATGGATAGGGAGCTGATTTTTAAAATATTTATTTGTGGTCTGGTTATTCTATGGAAGAATAAACCCCCCTGAGAAAGATAGTAATTACCTTAGGAAAATCTATGAAACCCACTTACCTGGAAGCAAATGATCAAAGAGATTATTCTGAATAACTGCTTAGGTTGTAGTAGCTCCATATTTTTCCTTAGCTCCATATTTTTTTTTATCTAGAACTATATTCGAAGGTAAAATCAAGGACAAGTTAAAGAAACTCCTTTCCTAGTTTATTTGTTTTCTGGACTGAATGTGTTTGCCGCCCTGGTATCAAGTATAGTTATCGTTCTAGGAGTAGCTATTGAATCCAAAAGCAATTTGAAATACCAAGCATGTGAAGTAATTTTTCTTGTACTCAAGTTGTGATATTTAAACTTATGTGTGCTAAGACTAGTATTTGCTGCACCACTGCTGGTGTTAATCCTTGTTTATACTGTGAGTAAGCTGCCTTGCAGGTGTTACATTTTTATTTCAAATCTCTTGCTTTCTTGGATTTATTTTTTGTATCCTTGTATCCTAAACAAGCTCTTTCTTTTTTTTTCTCTCCACTAGCAACTCAGGTTTGAGTATCTACAAGGGCAGCCACAGTGGAAATCTGCTACAACATACAGCCTTTCCATATCATTCATACAATCAAGAAAGTAGCACTGAAGCAAACAATGCATTAATAAGAAATAGAAGACAAGTGGGTGTTTCAAAAGGTGTGACTTGTTTCACTAGCTAAAACAAAAGCCTTTGGCCTTTTTTCTTATCCCCAGTACATATTTTATGTATGATGCTCCTATGTACCTTTTCATTCTGTATGTACACAGCAGATTATTGATTGTCTGGCAAGATATGCCTACTGCTTACTACTTTGCCCATTATCGTAAAATCTGGAGGGACGGAGAGGCTATTATATATTTGCATATATTCTTGGATAAGTACAGAGAAGTTTTATTAATAAAGCCCATTTTAAGTTTTGCTGATCAGTAGAAGGTAGTGTGACTTAACTTGCTACAGCTAAAAACTCAGCCCTACAAAAATTATTGCATGTTAGATTTTGAAAGTAATATAAGTATGCTTGCTTACACTCCCTTTTCAGTTTTCAGTATTCACCAGCCCAAAGAAGCAAAGAGGATGTTGCACACAGTACAGATAAGAAAGCTTTACAAATCAGCCAGTAGCAAGAAAATATACATTTATATGCACTGCATATAAAAGTCATCCAGTGTATATTAAGAGTTTTTAAAATCAGTTCCTGCAGGAATAAATGAAATGTATGCTATTTTGCTCCCTAATCCAGCTAACACACTTCTGAGTCAGTGTTTACCACCATGAATAGTACTAAAGAGACATTAAGAATGAGGTAGACAGGATTTTCAGGACTGAACCCTTATAGCACTATGTTTTCCCTTTTGCACACATATTATATTTTTTGTCTAGTTTTGATCCTTTCAGATATTATGTTCTCTCAGTTCTTTTTAGCTTCTTTGAGAAAATGGCATTCAGTACCTTGCTGTTCCCATAAAATATATCAGGATTAAGATCCTGTCTCCACTAAATTCAGTGGCAACATTCCAATTCCCTATAAGCAAGATAGCTTTCTCCACAGATAAAAGTCTTTGCTGCAGAGATAAAGTATTTGTGGATCTTATGCACACTGCTTATATCATCATCACAAGCTGGAAACCTAAGAGCCTATTCTTAAACTCTGTTCTAGAATACACTGTAGGGAAGTAGGAATATTTCAATAAATATGTAGAAGCTCTGAAGAAACATTTACAGAGTGATTGAACTCAGTCTTTCAATGGAGAGCAGAAGCAATATTATAATTTTCTAATTCAAATTCCATGCAAATAAAATTGGAATGGAATGAGTCTGATAATCTGTAGAAAAGTAGAATTCTTTCTGAATATTGTTCAGAGTGTTCATCCCTGAAACACTAACAGGGAATCCTTGGTGACTTATGAGGTGGGATAAAATTTTATTATTCAAACTAAAAGCTCAGCTCAGTTTTTAGCTTGTCAAAATGTGGTGGTAAAAGAGAACATCTTGAGCTGTCAGTCGGCTGTTAGAATTGGTTTGTGTGTCTGACAGAATATCACAGCTGGCTACACAAATGGGAGGATTACTTCACAAGGAGGAAAATTTTATTAAGTTCCTCTAGGTCATTTTTGTTAAGGTCTCCATGATGATGACAGAGGTGTGGTAATTAGATAGCTAGGAGAGGAAAGGGAAAAAGTATGCTTTCATATTAGGGTAAGTGTAATGAAAATCTGGAAGTGAACATGTCTGACAAGATATTGAAATGGAATACTTCTGGTTTTGGCAAAGCACAACAGAAGTGAAAGTTTCTAAGTCTGAAGTGATCCAGAAAGGTACATCTGAAAATATCACAAAAACTTCTGTGAACAAAATTAAATATTATATATTGTATTTGCTTACATTTGAGCAGTAACCATAATACAATATACAATTATGGAATTAGTAAAATACTATACTTAAAAAAAATGCATTAAAGAACTGTTTTTAAGTTTTTCAGGAAAAAGGACTTTCCAGTTAGCTTGAATATAAGGGGATTATTGTGCAAAGAGGGGAAACCCACTTTTTTATTATTAGTCTGATTCTACCCCAGAACTAAAGGAATAGTGAAGTTCTACCGGTATTTCCACTGGAAAAATCAATTTCACAAATACTTTTTGTAATTTTTTCACCATAACTGCTGAAATACAAAACATTCAGATATTTAAAAGTTTCCATAGCTGTGTGACCTCTCAAATCATAACTTTAAAATTCATGATTATTCAGGCACATAACTTGTAGAGTTATCTTAAAATATCTTTTGCTGTCAGGTACTTCAGTAAGCCTATGACTTACAGTTAAACCCATATTTTCCACGTAAACTTTGAGTAATTTAGATGTACCTGGAAGTGAGACAGATGAGTTCCGCTGGGAAAAAAATGGCAACAGTACCAGTAGATGCACAGGACTGGTATCTCTTTTCCCCTCCACCACTTTCCCACTATTTAAAAAGGTAGTGGGAGAAAAACTTGCCTTTCTCTGCTTTACTTGTGCCCTGAATATAAATAAATGTGCATCCTTCAGTGCTCTGGGGCAAGCATGAGGTCCTGCTGCTACAAAATGAAGAACACTCTCATAGAGACGATCCCATGGTCGTGATCTGATTCTTCCACAGGGTGTTAAACCTTGAGGAAGCCCTTCTACTCAAATGTAAAATTCACCACTGAGTTTTCAGGGTGACTTCCAGTCATACATTTTTATTTATCTCTTTTAAAAAAGATGTAATGCACCCTAGGAAACGTGTAGCCATTCATCAGAATGAATAAACTCTGGTATATGTTGAATGAAAGCCTGAAAACATCACCAGAAGTACTACTGAATGGAATGAGAAATCAAGGAGGATGCCAATTATGAAGCCAGAGAATTTTTTATGTGTGCAATTACTTTACTTTTGACACTTGCTTTATTTCTGGAAAGCATATTTTACTCACTTATTTCCCCTGATTTAATGCTGACTTGAGTAAAAACGAATCTTCCAAGGTTTTCCTTACTCACTGAGGACTGTTTTCACATGAATTTTAAGGATGTGGTTCTGAACCTGGCTGTGTTTCAGACAAACAGACTTCCTCCTACCCACACAGTGAACCTGTCCATCTAGTTTGGGCTTCTGGAAATTTTTTGATACATGATCTGAATGTTCTGTGTAGATTGCAGTCCTATATAAGATGGGGTGCACTGGGGAATGAGTAACCAAATTTCCTTTCTCTGTTAGTTTTCTTTGCAAGGCAAACTTATTTTAGTATGTTTTTGCATTTAAGGGGCTGCATTGTTTGCAGAGAGACAAAGTGAGGTGTATTTAACACATGAGGGTGCTTCTGAAAATACTGAAGTAAATGATACTCTCATCCTAGGGACTAGCTTCTTGAATATAATCATACATAAATACTGTGGTTTAAAAATCCATTTTATTCTATGCCATATCCAAAAGTACCTTTTCATTTGACTTCGGCTTTCCATATGTAAAGTAACCTTGTTACAGAGACAGTGTGTGTTTGAACCTTTAAGGGACTTGTTCTAAAGGTACCGCTTGTTGAACCAGATGCAAATGGTGATCTGTTTTCCAGGGTTTGGGATATAATCACTAGCCAAATCACTATCTTGTATACTGCTGATGACAGAAAACTGGTACAGCAGGTGCATGCTAGCCTCATGTACCAGCTCAGAATCTGAGTATAGTACTTCATCCTTTGGACCCTTTATATGAACTGTACTAACTATGAATGAAATAATATAATGTATCAACACCTGTCTTGCCCCTCTTCTAATACACTGTCTTAAAGATTATATATATAGGAAAAGAAATGCAAAACCATGTTTATGCAGCATCAAATTTGCAAATTTCAAAAAATTGAGGCCTGCAAAGGCTGAAATTTTGACAACAGTATAAATTTGGTCATAAGAATCATGTTGGCTTTTCTGTTTGTGCTTGCGTGTACACTAAAGAATCCTATTGACTGGTAAGAAAATATAAATGGTGTATTTAAACCTATGCATCTGTACATGTGGAATATCACAAAGTTAGAAATAATGTGGGAAAATTAATTGAATTTTTCTTTTGTCATCTGTGCAATGAACTTCTGTGTTTCAAAGATACAGAATTGTCATACCTATGTAGACTTTACTGTAAATGTCACTCTTTGAATAACGGTCATCTTCATCACAACTGCAGGGAAATTTAGGTTTGTAAAAGCCAGAATTAACTCATAGGTTGTCTTTGTACATGAAAAAATTCTAGTAAATCTATCTGTTTTGTGTAGAATGAGGACCATAATTTTCATTCCATGACATTTATTCTTACTCAAAACTGCTTTTTCAAGTTCTAAGTAATTAGATGTTATTTTTCCTCTATGAACATAGAATTAACATCTAAAAATGTTCCAACCCCCATATTTCACTCTATTTTGAAATTGTCTATTTTGATAGTTAGGCAACTAATAAATACAGAAAGTTAGGATAAGTTGTTGACCACAGCAGAAATGAAGAAACCAAGCTATTTAATCTAGAATGTTATAAGTTGTTAAAAGCTCCTTGTGCAGGCACATATTTAAAGTTCAAGTGAGTCTTTCCATTGACTTTGGTAAGCTTCATTTCAAGTCCATATGGAAAATATGCCCCTCTAAATAAAGCTATTCCATTTCTGTCATGACATTGTAGTAGTCACTGTACTTTTTTCAGACATTGTTTGGTAAATCTTGCTGTAATATTTCTGTCTAAGTAAGTTCCTATTTTAGTCTAATATTTAGAGAATCTTCTCTTTTTCTATTTGCAATGTATCACATAAACATATATTATGCTAGGATACGGGCTTAAAGGGTCAGCAGTGTTTTAGAAACAGTTGTCAGTCTCAAGTAAAACACCTGGCCTAAAGTCCTGTTTCCCTCCCTTTCTCCCTTCCCCCTCCTTTTCTTGCTAAAATATTTCCAACTTCAGTACCACAAGCATACTACAGTTTCTTTTCCTCTGTCTTTAAAATGCTGCTATGCAAGAACATAGTAATTTAAAACTGCTAGGCTTTAGGCATAAACCCTGAATTATCTTTCAAACTCACATTTCCATTTTTAACTAACCCTGCATTTAGGAGAAATAAACAGAAAATGAGAAGAGGTAGCTTTAAAGAGCTGTAAAAGGATTTACACTATATTAATAAAACTTCAAAGACTATTTAGAAAGCAAAAATACAATAACTAGAGCTTTATAGCTCTAGAACTGTAACTGGAGCCACAGTGAACAGTTCAGGAGAGCTTTGCAACTTTAATAAGCTTTGGAACCAAGCTTTAAAAATCATGAGCAAAATAGCACTCTCTTGTGAGCAGTTAACATAAAAAAAAACCCATAGTGTTTACCTACCAACTTATCAGAAAATTTGGCAAGCCAATTTGGATCTCAGGGTGAGCAGAGCTTCTGAATCAATACAATTATCTTCAGAAGGCTTAATATGAGAGCTCTTTCAGATCTCTTTCAAACAATTGGTATGTGAACTGAAAAAAGCGTACAAGAAGCATAAATTAACTGCTGAGATAACATGAGTGTTTTTATTTCCTCCAGTGTTAGTTGAGAGGGAAACAGGAAGGAAAACAAGGAAGTGGTGGTGAGATCCTGAAACACTTAAAAATTTTAGGTAGTGTCATTTGTGCATAATCTGCATGTGCTGAGTAAGTAGAGGTAATTCTAAAAAGAAACTGCTGGAAACCTGCCTTTCCAACCGGAATGTAAGTCAATTAGGTCATAAAGCATGAAATGATTGTGACAATAATAGTTCCTGAGTTATATAGTGAATACTCAGAAGATATTTGGGTTACTTCAGGTGGAGTTTAATATGACAAAAGAGGCTTAATTGACCACACGGTAACTGTTCATCCTTTTATCCAAATAGCAAATCATGCTCCAAGTCAATTTCCAAAGCAGTAATCTCAGAAATAACATCAGAATATAGAAGTAATTTAATGGCATGATAGGTTAAATTTCTTAATTACTATAGGTGTTCATTAATGAGGAATTACGATGTGTTTTCTTTTTCCGCACTAAGGGAAGTCACTGAAATGGCTTTGCTTTAGTGCTAACTAACTAACATATTTGAAAATTAAGAAAACTTTTGTGGAAAAATAAGTGGTACCATTTATTTGTTATAATTATGAATATCCAGTTCTACTATATCACTTTGTCTCCTTTATGTCAAATTACTAAGAACATAGGATTAATAAGGGTTTACTGTCATGTTACTCAGAAAGCTAAATCTTCAAGAGCAGAGTCAGGAATGTCATTACACAGCATAAAATCCGTTTTGCTAAACTATTGCGGTGGTATTTACAAAAGCAGACAATAACGTTTTCTGAAAGGTGTACATTCTGAAATCTATAATTTTAATTATGCAGATTCATTTCAGATAAAGGAATTGGAAGAAGGTTGCTAATTAAAGAACAAAACAGGTAGGAAAAAGAACCTGTGTAACTGCCAGAGTGTAAATCACATGTTAGCTAACAATTTCCTACAAAACCAAAAACAGAACACAAGGAAAAAGGAAAAGAGATTTATATTAGAGAGAAAGATTGTGGCGCCATTGGTCAGATAGTAAGACATATTTTAACTAGTGGGAAAAACAAAGGAAAAGGGAAAGCTGTTGTAAATTTTGTTTTGTGGATATCCCTCATCTTTATATAGAAACAAACAGATATTTACTGCATTTGTGGGAAAACGAAGTTATGTGAGCTTTTTGATCCTTCTTGGCAAAGCTTTATTCTGGCTGGTTTTTAAACCACTTGCTGCTTTAGAAATATGTTAGCAGAAAGCAGATAAGCAAGAAGCTGTGAAGATAAAGTAGATACCTCTCAAAGCCAACATTTTTCTGCCAGAATGAATTTAACACCAAGAACAACAAATACGCAGCTAACCACTTTACAGCTCTCATGACAAAAGATGTATGCCTCCTTGAAGCAGTAGCTACGCCCTATAATGCTCTTACGATATTAAAAATACGTCCACACTGTTGAAGCTTTTTAAAAAGCAATATAACGATTGTTTGTGTTTTTTATTAAATGGCACATATTCAAAAAGGCCATACTAGCTGTTATAATTATTTACTATCCATTATATTGGTAACATTATATTGACTTGTGTTGAACTAGAAAACCCTTTGTTACATAAAAATAGTTTACATATGTGGTATTTGCTAGATTGTGTCTTAACGTGTCAAAGTTAGTATCAATCAACCAGTGATGAATCAGAACCAGGCTACATTAAAACTAATAAAGCAGGCTGTAAATTATGGCTTGAAAAACTACTCCTGTAATGAAATTTCAAGTGCCCTTGAGTAGGATACAGTCACTGGTTGTGACTATAATTAAAAAAAAAGGTTTTTTTATCTGGAACAAACTGTAACTACCTCTCTGAAAGACTTTCTCCCTCCTCCTTGTCTCCCTTTCACCACTTTTTTATTTTAGAATAGATAGTATACAGCCCCTAGATATGCATCTGTATTACTTTAAGGCCAAAATATCAATCAATTAGCTCTCTCACACACATATATGTACCATTTACAGAACTATAAACTTAATCTGAAGATAGAGATTCAGGGACATAAGAAGAATCTTTTTTTTTTTTTACACTGTGGCTCAGATATCATGCACTGACTGAATCTTTCTACTTCCTTCTCTGCAAAAAGGGGACATAATGGCCAGTATAAGCCTTAAAATACATTCTGTTTCAACTTGACAGGTGTATAGCTTCATTTTAGTTAGGAATATAGCTAGATTTTTAGATACTGCAGTCAGTGATTTCTGGACTAAAAAACTATATTGTATAGTATAACAACATAACTTTTTTAGGGATTTGTGTAGTATTAAATGTCTTTCAGCACTACTTATAAAATCTGCCTTTGTTATAGCTACTAGAAGAAGTTCACTTTCAGGGAAAAAGCCGAGTATAACAATTCATAGTACTAATACATGATTACAAGCTTTTTTTGTCTGTTCTTCAAACTCTACTTCTATTGTCAATGATTATACTGATATAAAATCAGCCAAAGCAGGTAAAATAAGAACATTTATGTGAGAGGATCGTTGCATACGATAGATTGTTTTGGTTGCCCTTTTTGTGTTCTGAAAAGATTTTCTGACAAGGGGAAGATTTTCAGACTTGGTATGTTTTTGTGAGGTTTGCAGGAGATGGACCTTACTTTTAACAGTATGATCATGCATTTTAAAATGGACAATGTACTTAACAGAAATTTCATATGGATTTCCACCAGGAAGGGAATCATCTATAGCATATTAGGATGGACTTGGATGTAGTTTTTGACCCAGTATAGAAACCCCATAACATGGAGTCATGCAATAAGATACTGATGTGGTATGCCAAGTGTTGTCAGAAAACATGTTTATTGGCATTTCTACCCCTATGCAATCTGTATTTTCATTCCAACTCACCATCAAATCTAGAGTGGCTTTGTGGAGGAGGATTTCCCTAGGTCCATTTAGCATTTCAGCCTTCTCTGAACTTTAAGAAGGGAGAAGTTGTTTTGTGATTGACTGACAGCAAGTTATAGAATAAGAAGCTTAATAATTTCTACATACACAGATGTATTTTATCATTGTAATAGCACTTGGCTACACATACCACAAGCACAACAATGGGACTATGGCCAAGAAAAGGGGTGACCTCCCAGTCCAAACCACCGTATGTGGAGGAAAGCAAAGGAAGAGCTACTTGATGAAGTGACATGGCAACTTGATTTCCAGACAGGGAGGCAGAGTGCTGAGAATTCAGTGGAGAGCTTTTTAAAACCAGTTTGAGAACTTTTTATGATTTAATTGGCCAGTAATGCAGAATGAAATCAACTGCCTTCAGCAAAACTTGAATATATTCCAAAAGCTTCTTAAAAATTCTTTCCTTCCTGAATGTGAGTTGTTTGTGTTTATCAGTCCTATTAGAGAGACACCAGGCTTAATCTGCACGTCATTTTAATCCTTTAATCACACTACCACGTAGCTGAGACAGCTGCCGCCTTCTCTGCTCTGACACTTGCACTTCTGATACACTTGTAGGCAACAGTCATGTTCTCTACTTGGCTTTAGCTTTCCTAGATTAACAAAGGGAACTTTCATGATGTCTTCTTGCAAAGTAAATTGTCGTTTCTTCCATCAGCCCATCACAAACTCAGGGTTGAAAGCGGACCCTTTTGCCATGAGGATGCCTTGGCACTAGAGAAATTAGAATTGGAAGTGGATGTAGAAATGTGGGGAATCTGCTAGAAACCTTGGATCCTGAGTTGAAGCGCTAGTTAATCACTGAGATTTGCTTACTCTCTACACCATTTCTTCCTTCGAGTGACTGAAGGAATTGGAGGCCTGGCCAATAGTTTCCCACCCAAGGAGTGTACAGTGTGCAAATAGGAGCTAAACGCAAGTAAAATAAAAGTCTGAAAATGACTAAAAAGTCTGGTAAAGACATTAGATACAAGGATATAATGTCTATCTCAAAAAGTCCCAAGGCTGGAATGGCACACCCAGAAAATATTTTCACATTTCTGCCACAGGTCCCCACTATGAAGAAGTAGACAGTTGAAGATGGCTGCAAAGATCAGTCTATTTTGGATCCTAACCTGTATTGCAATTCCTATGTTATGGTAGACTTCCAGAAGTGGGCAGTATGCTTTACAAAGGCTAGTATTTGAGACCTAAAAATCTTACACTACAAAACCAGCTTGAAAGGCAATAATGAAGATGGCCAATTGCAGAAATGTTGCTCTGCCTCAATTGCTTTTCTTAATCTTATTCATGAAAGCAGGACGCGTGATTATGTAGGCAGGAAAAATGACTGTTAGATAGTTCCCTGATTACTAATAAAGTTATAACCTACTTATCTCACATTCCCATATGCTGATACTCTTTTCATGTTGTCAAAGGCAGTTTTAACTGGCCAAATCCAAGGAGTAGCCTCTCATTAATTGCATGAGAGAAGAAACTACTACTTGCAGTCTGCAAAGCTGAAAAATATGTAACCCTTTCAAGAAATCTGCCCTAACCCTGAGGAACTTTCCATCTTCCAACGTGCTGGACCGCATCATGTCCGCAAGGCCTCTGTTCCTAAACTACTGCCAGAAGTTTCTGCTTATTCTTTTCTCCACCAGGCCCTTCCTCCATCAGCTCACATAGACACAAATTTTCTGCCTGATAGACATTACAGCACAGAATACACTGAGGTAACATAGCCATTATAAATATTGATGCAAATATTGGGGGGTTTGGGTTCAACTAGAATAGAATTATACTAATTCTTCATGAAACGCTTACAATAATTTGAATTTTGAGCTACTACTCAGTGAAAGCAAACGTTGTAAAAATAATTATTTATTATCATAGTCAGATAACTATTTTTGGATAAGATTAGTATGAACACCCATATTGGTTCATTGACTTTTAATGGTAAAATTCTAGGGAAGGTGGTTTGGTTAAGTAGTCATTAACAGTGCTTAATATAGATGCTTCACCTCTGTTTTTTTTCCCTCCCTGGCTCTCATTCTAAATTATCTATCATAGCAATTCCTGATTCAGGCTCTCCATAGGGCTTTACCCTGGTTTCCATTTGAAAACCTACATTTCAATAGATAGGCTGAAATTTTCTGTACTTCCAAAATTATCACTGTTACACTTACGGAGCCCTGCAGATGGTATATTTCTTCACTTTCATTATTGAGCACAGCAACAATCAATGTGCAGAAAAGAAACTACATAAGGAAGCAAAATAATGGTTGTTGTGGGTTTTGGTTTTCGTGTTTGTTTGATTGTGCTTTTTTTAACTTTGTGTTCCTGTTGCTGCTATGAAACTTTCCTTTCCTTTTGACTCATGATGAATAACATGATCAACAGACATGATATAATAGTTAAGAAAAAGCTGCAGAAAGATTATTGCAGAAGACTAAATCTCAAGTCAAAAGTAGGACAACTAAACCACAACACTTTAGGTATAAAAAAATCAGAGATGAAGAAGCATTAAAATGGGAATATGAAAGAAAAGACTTTGAGGAGAAGCCATAGTCATGAATTTAAAAATAAAAGGCAGCTTTCACTGAATTGGCTTTAAACATATTCTTAACTACTTATTAAAGGTATAGTTTGGTGGTTTTTTTCTTTCCCAATTGTTCATTTCTTTCATTGAAAAATCACCTTCTGCTTTCAACATTCTATGTTGAATGTATATACACCCAAAGGCAGTGTTGAATCTAAAGTCTGATAGGACTTCCTAAATTTTGACAATCTAAGCAAGGCAGAGGAATACCTGCAAAGATGAAGACATGAGTAAGAAATATTTTTTTGTCTTTCTGTAATTTGTTTCACAGGAAGATTACCGAACTTAAACTGTTAAGCTTAGGCAGGAATCTAAACAAAGGTTATCCATTTTCACTCGGGGGGTCAGCCACAAACAGATCACTTTTGCTGTTAATAGGAACTATATGAGCTCAGGCCTCTAAAATCAAACTAGTTTTACTTAAAAAACCGCTCAAAGGATATCACAGAATTAGTCTCACAGAATGGCTGGAGTCAGAAGGGACTGCTAAAGGTCAGCTTGTACAGCCCTCCCTGCTCAGGCAGGGCTGCATTGAGACAATTGTTAGACAAAAAGGTTTTATAATTTAGCCTCAACTCATGTACATGTTTCTTGATTAATTTTTATCTATGTATTTATTACATAGGTTTGCATAAAGAAATTGAGGCTTAACTAAATTTTAAAATAACCTGAATGTAATTCTGAGATCCCTAATATAATTTAAATAAATGCTATCTTTAGCCTGTGCCTCTAACTTGGTTTTTATATTAGTGATTTAGGTTGTTTGTTTTTTTTTTTTTTGTCTGGAAATATTTTCTGAGACTTTTGTATTTCACATAAGTAAATGTCTAAGGCAATATTGTTTACTTTGATACAATTTCAGTACAAATACCAAAAATTAAAGTGGCAGAGGTATCAGTCTGAACTAAATATCACAGCTTCTACTTTAATGTCTAAAAAAGTCTCTGTAGCAGCCTGCAGAATGGCCTTGAATCATAGCATCTCACAATGACAAGCAGAGAGGATGCAGAACATGACCACATGTTCTACAATAGAAGAGAGTGTGAAAGGTATTTTATCAGTTTGATTAGGGTATATCTTGCATGTATCTATATACCATGAACAATTGATCCTGTGAGTATGTAAGAGCCAAAATCTTCTCCTTTCTGTCAGTTCTGTGAACTTAAACTGGATTTGACTAAATGTGCAAAATTGTGATCTCTACATTTTAAGGTAAAATAAATTTATTTTTACTTGGACACTATTTGCAGTTCCTCTGTGATTTTCAGATGGGAATAACTTATAAATAATTTCAGCCTAAAATACATAATGTGACTCTCAGTAAAGGTTCCAAATAAATTTCCCTCTCTCTTCTTTCCTACATTATAATGTTTGTGCTTTTTTAAAAAATAGAGTTGTAAAGCATTCTTTAAATTTTATTTGTAGCTATTTTCCACAGAAATAATAAAATAAGACTGCTTCTTTTTCCTCCGAATTTTCAGAAATACCATATGGTGGTTTTATTACCCAATTTTAGAGCATCCTGGAGTTGCCAATAACCAACAGGAGAGCCATTGCAAGAGTCTGGTCAAGGAAGTTTCTAATTTTTATAAGTCAAAGTCTTGAATTGATTTGTACTATATTATTTACTCGCTTTACACCTCTACATAAATATTCATGCAAAAAATAAAATGCAGTGTTTTATACTTAGTCAAGTAGTGTTTCAGTTTTCTACCAAAAAAGTGAGCTTTTGAATTTTAGTTACCTTTTCCAGTACTAAATACTCTGTCTTTAAGCTTAAGCATGTATTCAACTGCAGTTGAGTGAAGTAAAATTCTTAATAAAATTCTTAGAAACACAATTTGCTTATTTGCAAGAAAATTCATTTAGTCACAAGACTATTCAAAGAATTGTTACAAAACCATGTAAGAATGACATTATTTTATGGGTTCAGTTTTAAGGGTTTGATCATCTGAGAAGTACTGCTGTACTTCTGATCACTTGTTTTCATGTAGAGGTCCTTTGGCAGCTTGTGGGATAAAAGCACAAAATTCGTTATGGCATGCATTTGTAACAAGGTGTATGTTCGGTTCCAGGTATATAAGAGAATGAGGAACTTTTATAACTGAGCCCATGCCTTCACTTTATGTCATTCTCTTATGTCATTACTCTGTATCAAGTTAATCTTTTTTTTTGTAAGAATTATTCCCAAATAAACAATGAAGGTTCTGAAGAGTTAATATTATAAAATAAAACCATACTACAGTCATTCAACTAAAACTCTTAAAATTCATATATTATAAAATAAAACCATAATACAGTCATTCAACTAAAACTCTTAAAATTCATACCAAAACAGTGCTGTGTTTTATTGCAAAACCTTAGTACAAGTAGATTATTTTTCAAACAAACTCA
Organism: Myiopsitta monachus; assembly: GCA_017639245.1. Taxonomy (NCBI): domain Eukaryota; kingdom Metazoa; phylum Chordata; class Aves; order Psittaciformes; family Psittacidae; genus Myiopsitta; species Myiopsitta monachus. Next base: position 16,778,841 of record CM029941.1, on the reverse strand, counting down.
GGCTTCATAAATTAAAGAATTTCAGTTCAGCTTTGATACACCATAGATAAATACATTATAAGGCCATAAACTCCCCAAAAATTCAGGAAATACAAAATAACTTATTGAGAAGATTGGGCCTCCTACTCACTGGACTACATGAGTGAAGTGATAGTCTTTGAAAGCAGGTAAGAAGTGAAAGCTTAGTATGGCTGAGATAACAAGTTGGGGAGTGCATTGTTTGTCTACTGGCGCCAAGCAGTGTTCTTAAGATTAATGGTCCTAAATCTTTCATTCATGGCATTACAAACTGACCATCATAATCCATTCATTAAAGCCATACCAAAGAAAAGGATAAGAAACTAAAATGTTTAAAACCACAAAAGCTCAGACTGACAATTTAAGTATTTAAATGCTCACGACATCATATTACGCAAATGTTTTGCACTACAAAGACTTTTGCAAGTTAGAATTGCTTTGTAAATGACCATCTCTCTCCCTCCTCTCCCTCCTCTCATGATACACACACCATAACAAAAGGGATTAGCTAAGAAATCTAAACTGATTCCACTTTAAGAACACAGTTAAACTGAGGGTAATTAGAAGTTGGTGTCAGGGCATGCCAACTACTGTGTTTGAAACTGGTCCTTAAAAATGAATTCTTGATTTCCCAACTTCTGTTAGGAAATAATATTACCTGATAGGAAGAAAAAGTTCCTGTAACATAAAATCATAAAAACTACCCTATTTTTTAGGTGTTCTCTCACCCTCTCTAAACTGAAATGATTTCAGGAAGATTCAAAATCGGCCCTCTGTTTTACCCCAGTGAGTGGGAGCAAGCCAGTTGCCCAAACAAGCCACTATCTAAGTGTTTACCTGTAGCTGAGTATAGATTTTTTCCAAGAAAGATGTATACCTGGGCTCATCTACAAGGGGTACTCCGTGCCTGTGCTTGTTACCAGTATTCTTAACTGTCTAAAAAATTAAAGCAGACTTATAGGTCTTCATGCAGCATTAAGCATTCTCAAGAGAAGGTGTAGTCTTGCCTACCTTCACTATAGCAGAAGCCTGACAGTAATGGGTTGAGAATATGTGCCTGGGAACTTTATAAAGGTTTCCTGTGAGCTCTCCACGTGACCTGATATCATATGGGTTATGCAGAGACATAGTTATTCCTAGATCAGCTTTTGGGGAACTGTGCAATTATAACATATGGGAATTTAATCCTCAGCTCCCAGACTGGATCTTGGTCTTTGAAAATTCCAGCCCAAAGTGCTGAAAGCAGAATATATTTAACAAACAGATTTGTCCTAGAGGCAGTGTTATGATATTTTGGTACTAAACAAAAAGCTGCTACAAAGAGCTTTACTTTCAAGTATCAGCTAGAGAAGTGAGTATGAAACTAGAAAGCTGTATGAAACTAGAAAGCTATATGAAACTAGAATGCTATATGAAAGGTATTTTGACTCTTCTCCAGATCAGGAAGTAGTGCAATCCCTGCAAAAATTACTAGTAAAATAGTTCTTGTGCTTGACAGTAATAAAGCAACTGACTGAAGTACAGTTTCCTGACAGCATAATTTCATCATCTTTCCTAGTTCTTTGTGCCTCACCCTTTAAAGGTCAGATTTCTATTTATAAGTCTGCCTAATTAATTCTAGTTTCATTTATCTATGACAGATCCACATGGGTCACAACGAGAAAGATATACACTAAAATGAAATACCTAGATTTTGGATTTTATTGTACTTTACCAAAAATCCATGCAAATCAGTAAGCATATGGACTTTTTAAAAAATCAGCTTCTTTTCTAAGGATGCATATGTAAAAATTTCCTGGAAAATGGACTGTTTCTTTGAATTTGGAATTGAGTAACAGTAGTGATGGGAGAAAGTTCTGGGATTTTACTTTGAAAATGAAAAATTAATTTATTTCATTCTAGATAGCTTTTATTTTGAAATTAAGCTAATTCCAGTAATTAATCATTAAAGATAAATGAAAATGAATATTTGAATTGAATAGAACTAAATATTTTTCAGATACTTGGAAAAATTTCTAACATTTTGAGATTAGAGTAGGGCTTGATTATTAAAGATAGTTCTATAATGTCTATAGATAACTATTAAATAACATTTGAAAATCAAACTATGGTACAGTGGGCATAAAAATTCCACGTTTCTAATGTAATGTTTATTGAATCCTCTTAGAGAAAACTTTAGTTCCCAAATCAGCTCAGTACTAGATTCTGCTGAATAACTCATTCTTAAAGTTTTTTCAGTGTTAATCTTTCTGAACTGAACTGTTGTCTTAAAAAATTTCAGACTAATGAGCTGACTAGCTTTAGTGATTTCTAATCATGATAGTAGCTAAAAGCTGCCATGCAGTTATCCTGTTTTTTACTCAGAGTAGATACAGGTTGAAACCCAGGAGAAGATTAGCCTAAGAAAGAGCAGACACTTATTTACAAGCTTATGCCTTTTCCTTTGATTCATCCTATCTTGCTGGATATACAAGCAGTGTAGCCAGATCCAAGGACAAGATGGATGGACAGATATTGTGTATGTACAGGCGATAGCCACATGATAAATTGTGGAACCAACCCATTTATTTATATTCACCTTTGACCATCTCACCTGCTCTTTGCTTACCAATTTATCTTCACCATGATGACTTATAAAATTGCAACTCCTTGAGAGATTTCAGTTCATTCTTTCCTGCCTTTCATTTTCTATTTCCCACCTATTCCTCCAGCAAGATGAGAGAAGACTGCTACAGCCTGAAAAAGGAATTATACAGATGTGATACAAAAAGTCACACCCCCACCCCTATGACTCCCATTCCCCCAAAGTACAAAATTTGAATCCTAGCTATCTACCTTTCTTTACTCTGGAGATCTTTCCAAAGATGGTAGGACAAGGGGTAACAGGTTCAAACTTACACAGGGGAAGTTTAGATTGGATATGAGGAAGAAATTCTTTACTGTAAGTGCAGTGAGGCACTGGAATGGGTTGCCCAGGGAAGCTGTGAATGCTCCATCACTGGCGGTGTTCAAGGCCAGTCTGGACATGGCCTTGGGTGGCATGGTTTAGTGTGAGGTGTCCCTGTTGATGGCAGTGGGATTGGAACTAGATGATCTTAAGGTTCTTTGCAACCCTAACTATTCTATGATTCTATGATAAAAAAATAAAATTTGAGAAATTGACTGTAATTTATTTCATTTCAATTATTATTAGTTCTAGAGCTGGGCATTTTAACTTCTTCAAGTAACCAAACGAGAGAGAAAGAGCAACCTACAGGAGAATGAATTTCATCTGGTTTAGACTTACTTAAAACAACAAAAACGACAAAGAAAATCAAAAAACCAAAATGCTTGCATTCACGCAGTCTGCGATTACCATAGCTTTCCCCCTATATAGTTCTTTTAGGGCAGATTTTTCACGAACAAGAGCAAGTCATGCAGTTGTCCTGTGTTACTGAGGCCCATCATCTGAAACCTGAAAAGAAATAGAATTCTTCGGCTCTGTTTATCCTGGCAGGAGGATTTGGAATACTGATATGAAGATAATATTGCTGTAATCTTTTATGTGTGAACTACTTAATCTGATATTCAATTCAAAAGGAATTGGTTTAGTTTCTTACTAGTGAAGGTTCTAAGTAGCAGGATGCTCTAGGAGAGGTTTCTTCTAACAGTCACAGTCCCAATCTTTTCTTCAAGAAAAAATGAAGAGGCTCAGACTGTGAGCTTCCAGCATCATTCACTGGTGGCCACAGCAAAAAGGGGTATGAAGACTTTGATTCAATGGCTGTCAAAAGCTTAGACTTTATTTCATGTTTTGCATTTCAGTTGCTCTTTGCTCTGTTATTATTAGAGTATACAATTAAGTAACATTACCATGAAAGGTGCGTGGAAAAATTGGCATGGAGATTTCTTCTTGCTCTTGAATAAATCTTGGAATTTTTCTGTTGTCATTTCTAAGGAAAAATATGTCAAATTGCTTACAGGTTTTGAATAAAGACACAACCTACGAACTTTGCCCCCAAATTATATTTGTTGATCATGAAAACTTATACATTTGAATTTCATCTGTTAACATTTTAATACATGCTTCTAAGTCATGAAATATACATGAGTTTTTTTCCCAGGGAAGAATTTTGTCAGTCATATTGGTGGCTACATGACTTTCCATTTGGACATAACTATTGCAAATATGAGTTAATATTTTTGTATTTATTTGTTTGAATTAAATAGTTATGTAAGGTGCATTGGCTATGCAGAAAAAAACTATATATTTATATTTGAAGAGTTCATTCACAAAAGAACTTACAGTGATAAAAATACATGTTTAGATTCAGAGGACTCTCAGCTCATACTGGTTTAACTTAAAGCACCTGTAAGCAAAGTTCCTTCTTACATTCCAGACATTCACTAGAAAAGGTATTTTTCTTTAATGTTCATTATGGCGTAACATTATTCCTATTGGGTCCCATGGAGAAACTCATGCTAATTTAGGTGCTAATTTTAAACAACTAAACATGAAAATTCCTGCTAGAGTAACATAGTGGGTCAGATCAAAATAGGAAATATGTTAAACACAGTTGGTTGTTCTACTGAGGCTCTGGAAAATAAAAGTAACATATTAAATCTTTAGATTGACTTCACTTCCACAGAGGGCAAGGAAAGAACATACACTTTTTATCAATCATGTTCACGGATTGTCATCCATACAGGCAGAACTGCACGTCTGTCAGGGATGTCAAGGTATGAATCTTGCACATGGCCAACTCACATATGGGAGGAGGCAAACTTACTGAACGTGTAAAGCATCACCGTAAGATTCAGAGTCCTTAGGTTTCATGGTTATTTAAGATGTCAATGGACAGGCCTCCAACTGCATTTCCCCCATGGTGGCACTTAACCTCTGTCTGCAAATAAATTTTGATGTTGAAAACATCTTGATTTTCTCCTGTCCACAAATGATATAGAGATTGATCCCAGAGTCACCAGTCCTGGAAAGGGAGCAGCATCTCCCCAGGTTGGAACAGTGGTGCCTTGGCCAATATATTAGTTTTGAACTGGAACCTTCAGAATAAAACAAGTTGAGGTGACTTCACTTGAATTAAATGTATTCAACCTAAACTTGAACTAGATTTTCTTTTCTCTGTGAACTGGGTAAAAGGAGACCTGTCACAAGATCCAGCAGAATGCAGTATGAAATGACTGTCTTAATGACAAAAGTAGAATATATTAGTCCATAAAAGAATATTTTTTAAACCCAAAATCATCTTTGAAATTTTAGCTAACTTCAGAAAAATAGAAAGATCAAGCAATAACGTAAAGACTGGTTATGGTCTGTGCAGCAGCCTGTATGCTAAGATGTGCAGAAGATCTTAATTAGTGGAAGGAAATCAGACAGCATTTTGGGATTACTGTGCCTCCCATTTATTTACAGTATTTCATGAGTTCTTCAGCGTTCCCTTGAGCAAGCAATGCAGAAAGACAAGAGCCTCTTCCTTCTGAAGTTCCAACTTATTCCCTTTTCACTGATAAGAAACATCTTTGACTGAAATCTAAAATACAGGGCAGAAGCTTTTTATTCCTTCTTCCCCCCACTGAGCAGACAGAGTAGGAGCTACGGGCCTATCAGTATGTGCAAGTGGGAAAAATGGAGCCATCACAACAGCAATTAAGTGCATGTATAATTATAAATGCCTAAACCATAAGGATAGTTCTGCTTTTTTCATCCTCCCCAGACACTTCAGAGTAAAACTACCTCACTCTGCGTGTAACATTACTATTGTTAAATGTAATAGTGCATCCTCATCTACGCAGAAAAACTGTTTATTTACATGGGCAAAAGACAGAAAGATGAAACTAACACTCAAACATTTGTTTCAAGTATTTGTCTTAAAGCCTGCTATTTAGGAAATTAAGACATTTAAACTCAGGTACGTACAAGACAGTTCAGACAAAGAACAGTCCAACCTTTTGTCACAGTCAGTAGTATTTCCAGGGGTGCCTGAAAGAGCTACAAAAAGAACCTGACTGCAGCTCCCCAAGACAGACTGAGCCACTGGTGCCAGAAGGAGGTGGAGAGGGGGACAGAGAGCTGCTTTCTCTGGGAGATGGGCTTTCTGCTTGAGGAAGTGGGGCAAGTACAGCCACTATCTCCCCTGCCTTGACCATTCTCTGCACATGCCACTCTGTCATTCCAGCACCCAGGAAAAATCAGTCACAGGCATAGCTATTTCATCCTCACAGAGCCTGAGCAAGTATCTGCTTCACTTGAGTCAGCAGCGCAAATATAACATCAGGCCACATTCCCATCACATTAGTAAAATCCTATGAATCAATGTAAAACCACTGTTTATAAACCAGAACCTTATATACCACATCTATAATTATACTATTCTAACTACTTTTAAAGATTAATTTAATAGAAAAATTTCCAATCCTTTCCAGTTAGAAAACACAGTTCCAATTAGACAGGTTGGTTTGCAACAGACATTACTAAAAAGTAATGCCACATCACATACGTAATTTTAGATGATGTGACTGATCAGCTGTATGCATGACAGGATAATCTGTTTTCATTAATGACTATTCATCATTAAAGAACATTTTTTTCTTGTATATATCTGTTTGCTTTTCATCCATTTGTAAGCATGAAAATATAAAGGAAAAAATCAGCTTTTGGAAAATGACATAAACCTCACAAGCTATATATTGTATTCAGGAAGAGATTTAACAAGGTAAAATATCATGCTAAGAGAAGCTCTAAGAATATCAGAGTGCTAGTACTGTGAATATGACTGTGTGACTTAATTTGAATATTTATATCACATAAATACAGTTATCCTATTTTGAAATTTTAAAATAAACTTTAAAGTTTATTTTAAAATCCGGTAAAAACATTATTGAAGCTATTAAGCACAGGAAAGAATAAAGTTATTAGTGTAGTTCCTGATGTAACAAAGATTTTTGGTTTAGTTTTTACTGAAGAATGTAGGTTTGTCTTTCAAAAAAATTTCTCCCACCCAATGAAAGGAATTATATGGTCAAAAAGAAGGAATCAAAACTGACTGAAAATTTATAATCTCACACCTGGAAGAGCAGTTCTTTTTAGGTTACAGAAAAGGTGAACAGGAGAAGCAAGAGTAAAACATTTCTGGTATATTTTTTTGCATTGAACAAGCAAATTAAAAAAGGACAGCACTGATGTGCAAAGGCTTGTGTATAATACTGCTGTACAGTTTTAAATTATGCCTGGAAAAGAAGCAGCCTGTATGAGTCAAAATGAATGATTTAGTTAATTATAAAACCAGATCTCAGAGCTATGTCTGCAGCAGGGATTTATCATTATTTCCAGAGTTCCCTAACAGTTATCATTATTTCCAATATAAAAGGTATCTGTTTCACTCAGGGTCTTTCCTTGTAGCTTCAAATCAGACTCCAGCAAACTCAGCTGTGTGTATAAATGAGTAAATAAATGAACAAAACTTTTCAGGTTGTGAGCTGTTAGACTCTCTGCAACCTTTACACTCTTGGAAAGATAACTGCAACTAACCTTTATAAACACAAGATTCCCCTTTCACAGTTCATATACTGCCATTGTTTTATGTTAGGCTTTTCCAGCTGCCTTTCTATGGTGGCTAGCTGGTCTTACACTGACTGGAAATATTCTGGGAAACTGACAATACCTTCAAGCACTGTTAGAACAGGTTTTCTGACCTGTTATCACAACTTGCCTGAAATAAGCTTTTCTGTTAGCTGAGCTGGAGAAATACTATCCTTTTAAACGCTGGGTAATGATGATGACACTAATCATTATTTTGCCTTTTCTTACATCGGGGAGTGGATGCGGCTGCATCACACATTTAAATGTTTCTGGGTCTTCACTTTATATTTGCAGCATTTATCTCTGACCAGTATGTGAGTTTCAAGGAGATCTAATTTAAAAAGCCCATTTTTAGGATGCCATTAAAATACATAAGCTTTTTTCCAGGCTAATCATTTGGGAGGTGGCCCATTCACTTACGCTGGAGGCAATTGGTGACATTCATCAGCTCAGGATGCCAGGGCTGGGCAGGTGGCTGCACTCCTGACACAACAGCTGAGCATTAGCTGACTTGCAATCTGTGCAAAATGGCCAGGGTTAAGAGAAAGCACAACTAGATTAAGGCAAAGGCATTTTAACTTCTGCTGAGGTGCTCAGATCCTCAAATAATTTAATCCTGCAATAATTTCTGCCTGCAATAAAACCAAAAGAACAACAGTTGCAAAGCCAGGCTTGAAAGCAGAAGTCAGATGATAAGGGCCAGCAACAATTAATGCCTGAGTCTGCACGCAGCCCAGTGCAAAAGGATCGATCAGGCATTTATTTCTCTATAATGCTAAACCTGGTACCCACTGTTCCTCATGATTCTTGAAAGTGAATATCAGTACCATCCTGCAAGCGAGATATCTGACAGAGATGTACCACAGGCTCTTCTGCAGCTCTTGGGAAGAGACCATGAATACAGATAGAAGCAGCTGCAGCCTGTCTCTGGGGGAGGAGGAGACTGGGTTGTTGCTTCATGGGATGAGCTGAAGAAGTGAAGGATATCAGTGTCACACAGAACAAAGTGGAGACAATCCTTGTGCCTATGAATTTATTATGTCCAAAGTAGTAAAGAGATATGATAGTAATTTCAAAGCAAGAGGCAGTGCTGTGGAATGCTTCTTTTCAGTTTTGCTCATAGGACCTGTTCCCAATCAGGTTCAAAGCATTACCACATTCTGCTCATGTTTTAGAATTTCTGACTGAAAATAATTTTTCAGGGGAGTTTTCATTTTTTAATTAAAGGTATGGGTAGCATATTGTAGGAAACACACATCTCTTAGGCATTTCAAAATTGACTTCATAGAATCACATGAAGTAGAACAGATTACTTTTGTGAACACTGGCATTGATACTCAGTCTTTAGTTTCATTGAAGAGAGAGAAACCCCCATAGAGCCCAAATTTCTGCCAACAGTAAGGTAGAAAAAATTGTTAACAGCAGCAGACTTGTAAATCAGGACATTAAATATTAGCTACTGTGTACAGTTACATGGTTAAAGCCAGGCAGGCCAAAGGCAACTCACAAAAACGAACTAGCCATCTGCCCACATGGTCTACCAGGACTTCCTGAAAAGGCCATCCTGAACCTGAACTCCAGAGCACAACACCGGGGGGAATCGGACTTTGCCAGCTGACCTGGATCAGTCTCCATGTCTCAATCTTCAACTTAGCATGGGCTGTGCCACAAGCCCAGTTTGTCAGCAGGTGCCCAGAGCCCTGTTCTTCCAAGCATGAGCCCAACAGAGACTGGGTAGCAGAGATGACTGCAGGACCGAATAGATTGTGCCAATTACATTCCAAAAATGTCCAAAGCAGGGCCTGAGCCCTGACCTTTAGGATGCTGTTGAAGAATCAAGGAAACTGTCAGGAAAAGATTTTCCAGCTAGCTACATGCTTTGCAGAGTCATTAGCTCATCCTTTAAATTTATAAATGCAGCATGAATATGGGAAATAATAAAAATGTCTGTAACCTTTGAAAGCTTTTATATTTGTATTTCACACACATAAACATTTTGTAGTGAAGTACAGGCATCCCTGTAAGACATTTCCAATGAACCTACAAATGGCTTATGTTTCTTAGTTGTCTTTCAAAGGCCTTTACTGATGGGAGGAAACTGTGCAGCAAAATTCTTAACTTCTGTACCAGTGCATTAAGTGCTCAGTTTGAATATTTTTATGTTGGTATATTCACTGAATTTTCTGGAAAGCAAAAAAATCCTGGTCAACTATTAAACAGCTCTGGTGACTACTCTAAACCAGCATTCACTTTTAGCTGTACTTTGCTGTTAGTCAAAATTCAGCTCACCAGCATGGGGATGCTTGCCCTTCTCTTGTCTTCACAAGACCTTCATTGACCTGGCTATCATTCATCTCTTCCAAACAGTGCATTTGCATATACTCTCCATAGTATATTAGTAACTAAGCCAAATTTCACAAGTGTGTTTTTAATAGTATTTAGATGAGTTATTTATGAATTATCTTGTACATACTTGAAAGGTTCCAGAGGCTTTCAGAAAAGAGAATGTGTGTGGGTTGGAAGTTAATGTGCAAGAGATTTATCATTTATGCTTTTTGCAAGAAGCTTAGGAATATAAAATCAGGTTTTAAAATCTCTTTTAGAGATCTTAAAGAAAAAATAAGATTTCTCACAAAAAAAATCAATTTAGAAAAGAACTGCAATAATTTAAATGTAGATATGAAAACAATATTTTCAGAAGTGTGATTTTAAAAAGGCAGTTTTATCCTATTTCTTAAACAGGTTTATTTTGCAAGTCTTTTGAGATACCAAATTTGAATGTTTAGCATGGCCATTGTTTATGAACAATTGCACATGTGCATAATAAGGTGGAAGGAAGATGGCTATCTAAACACATTTTCTTACATATTAATATTAGTGTAACTATGCTAAATTTAAAGCCTGATGCTAAGTTAACGTGAACGTGTGACTAGTTCAGTCTCCAACAGAAACCCCTGTCCCCAAAGCAAACCCCAAAATACCAAATATAGTGAGTCTTAGACTGGATTTAATATGTCAGTTAGGTGAAGAATACATCTTATATAAATTTAAGTAATGATTGGGAAGGCTAGAATTTCTAGACTTAGGTGGAAAATGACACAGGATGTGTTAATAAGCTAATCTTTTTTGTGTCTATTAGAGAGTAGTGTATTCAGACAACTTTTTATCTATTTAGTTGCAAAGACATGGCCATTGTTTTTCACGTATTCCATCTGTCTAGTAGCAGAAAGGCAAAGTTGCAATGAATCCCACAGATGCCAACAGTTTACAGCATTTTGTAATATTTTGTGGAATCTATTAGGTAAGGTTACTGGAACTTTCAATTTTTCTGCTTTAAAATAAAAACGACATCTACACCCTCATTGTTTTAATGTGTTTATAGCTTCAGGAAGACTGTCTTAAAAGTTGCTACCTTTTCAGCTGCATTATCATTCCAATCAAAAGCGTTCCTAGTGTTGAGAAGATTACTGTAGATTACCCTGTAGATTCTTGCTTTTCCAGGTTTTGAATGCTATTTGTTAGGGGACTACACAATGTAAGCATTGATTAACAATGTCTTTTTACCTACCACAGAGGTTAAGCACAGATAATAGTAATCAAAAGGAGGACTAAAGAATGCTAGAAAATCTGAGACCTCATGTGACAATCTAAATGTTAGCATGAACTTTAATCTGGATCTCCAGCAAATGGGGTTAAAAGTTTCTACGAAGATAGAATGTAGTAAATTGTAAGAAAGCAAATATGTGAGCATTTGCAACTACCAAATAAATATCAAGAAGCTGCACTGCTTTGATCTTTCATTACTATTTTTTTTGGTCAGAAGGGAATAAATAGCTCTACTCTTCCTTGTTGAGATGGATGAAATACTGGAACTGCATGTAAGTAGGGAAAATGATATTCCAAAATATCGCATTCTGTTTAGTCTTTGGTTGTCCCTGCTTAGAGTTAAAGATCATGGGAGGATTTTACATGTGAGATCCTAAGGTTTTGAAATCCTTAGTTTGAGTGGCTGGTCCTAGAAGCTGAATGAAGAAGAGCATAGTCCTTATTCCATCTTTTTAACAATTCTGGATAATTGCTGTGGAACTATGTTTCCAGGCTGTACAGAACAAGTGGGCTGTCCAGCTACTGCTAAGCAAAGATTTTTCTTACACAGGCATGTAGTAAACATGTATTGAACATTTTCCAGCTGGTTGGTTTGCATGGTATCCTCCACAGTATAGTAGCTCCTCTTTGGTCTGGCCAAATACAGAGCCCTCATTAAGTACCTAGATAGCTAAAGCAATTTTTAGGCTTTATACTGTGTCATTGGTAATCTTACAATCCTTATGTCCATTTTCTCTATTTTTAGATACAGGTGATCCTCAAATCATGTGAACCATGAAGAATAAAAGTCATAAATTTTCCACATCACTTGGGTCAGTAATATAATATTTAAAATGTGTTTTCTCATTCTATGTACAAATCAACAAGATATTTCTATATTGCAATCCTGGTAGCCAGAAAAAACTATTAATTACAAATGACCTCTAAATTTCTGGTTTTCTCAATAACAATTGGTTAAAAATTGGGAAAAATAATAATTCTTCATGTAGCCTGAACCAGTTTTTGACTTCTATCATGACTGGGCCACTATTCTTCCAGAACCTTGTTTGCTTTTGGTTGCTAAAGTAGAATATATGTGTCAGTAAATAGCCAGATGGGTATCACTGATGAACAGATACTATCAGACCCCATAGCAGTTGACCTTTTCTAAAGGTGTCATGTAGCTATTAAACAGCCTGAGGACAGGAACAAAATCACTAGTCTGTTGCAAGATACAGCTCTAAGCGTGGATTCGACATCATTTATTAACATTTCTGAATTTCTGTCTTTCAGATATAACCTGAACAACTATAGACCATTTCTAGAAATGTGAGCATTCAGTAACCACAATATAAAATCAGTTTGTTCTTTATGGTCAATGGCATACAAATAAAATGCTAATTGATTGGGAGAGGCTGTGCTTAATTGTTTGACAGTGTCAGGTCAGATATCAAATGAAAAACTTTTTTAGCTGAGAATATAAAATATGAGAGGTGTGTGACTAAAATCGTGTCTTAATGAGTACGTACAGAATGGGCAACCAGAGCTCTTATCCAACATTGCAGGCTTGCAGCAGACAGCCATTTTTAAATGGTGCAGTTTATTCCCTATGTGCCCCCAAAAAACAAGAAGTGCTTTAATTGTAACAAGATTTCAAAACATTTGATTTTTTTCGTTGTATTATTAGCAGTTGAGAATGAGTTTATTGCTTAAAATACATGAAAATACTTTCCATGTTAAATGCTTGTTTAAATTGCAGGTATTACACCTATCAGTCAATAAACATAAACTTCGATAAAAATATGTAATGCTACAGTAGACTCAATGTCACCCATGGTCTTATCAGTAATTTCTTGTATTTGCTATTAAATACTTAAGAAGATACAGCTTGTAATCTCTTTTAAGAAATGAATTACAAGGGTAAGACAGCGTTAGTTTTGGTCAACTGATGTTGGGTTGCAATGAGTTAACTGTGATCATTGTTTCTGGGGCTGTTCATATCCCCAGACTTTTCACAGCCCTGGCAGAGGCTGACTCTGTAATAAGTCTCACATTACACGTGGATTAGATTTGTAGAAATCCTGTAACTCAATAGGTACCTGCCTATTCTCTCCTGGCGTCAGGCTGCCTGCACTACTTTGCTCTGTAGACATACCTGACATTCCACCCGTGCCTCCTTGCTGGCTAAGTGGGCTGGAGCCTGCCTACCAAAACATTGGGGTATTGTTGGGAAGGGGAGACCCCCTTGACAGATGAGCGAAGTGTGAAGTTAGTCTTGCAATGCCTTATTACCTTCCTATGAAGTATACATGCAGCTCCTTTAAACCTCCTTTATGCTGCAGTAATGTGGGAAATCAGATCTGCAGAAGCAGTTGGGAGTAGCAGGGGGTGGAGATGTGCTGTAGACAAGGACAAAGCCGGTCCGACCTCAAGGTCTTCCGGCCTCCCTCAAGACACCACCACCACGTTTGTTTACACTGTTGGAGGAAGACAACAAAAACATATTTGGCAGTGCATCAAGGGTGTGAAATAGCTTGATTTCTGGGAATTGTGCCAGGTATTATAGAACATTTTGTTTTAACACCCGTTCTTCATTTCACTGCATACTGTTTGCTAAGTAATTAGTGGGTAAATGAATTACAATTCACAAAAAAATTTGAATAAGATTAAAATACCCATTTACATCATTTAGGACTTTCAAAGTGAAGCAGCTATATCGTTAATGAAAACTGAGTCGTGAAGTTTAAATTACGAAGGCAAATTTCTCAAATTGTCATTAACAGGTTATGGTTCCTATCCTGAAAATCTTATTCTTTAAATCAATTACACTGAAACTCACAATAAAGCTTACAGAAGCAACATCAGATCAGCCGATTGGCCAACGTACTAAATTTTCATTGTTTTTTTTTCCATATTTGGTGGGGAATTTTTTTTTTTTAATGTGTAGTGAAATTTGAGATCTACAACAACTCTTTCCTCCTCTTTCAGCAGTTCATCATCTCATCCTGGAAGATACAGAAAAGACTCCTAGCGATTTCATGCAGATGTGTATGTGATTCTAAGAACTCACAGCATTTAACATTAAATGCTAATAAAGCCTAAGCCTTATATTACCATTAAAAGGTACTATTTTTTTTAATGGAGAGGAGAAATCTGTGTGATGGATTACCACTGCAGAACGTATGATAGTAATTTGTGCACATATCTGCCTTAGAGTTTTGATAAGTGTTTTTACAGGCTAATGTCTTGAAGTTCATGGCTATGACTTCTAAGGTTAGTGAGATTTTGCTTCAGTCATCAGAGAAAATGTTGGAATGAAAATTGGGAACATAGTTCTCTTTTCCCATGAGCTAGCAACTACCTTAGTTAGGCATTTCCAAAAGCTGCAGTGTAGGTAAATTTATGCCATTCAACTGGACCATCCTGCCTTACCAAGTGGCAGTGACTTGCAAGGATTCTGCCTGAGAGATGCACCCAAACAGCTTCCATGAGAGACAATGACTGTAGAGTAAAAGGGCCTGCAAGGAACATGTGTTGATTTAGGATTATTCAAGTGTGTTTTTCTGCAGGTTTTTTACCACTGCAGTCTTATATATTTTTACAAAGAAAACTCCTTTATAACTGCACAATATCTAACAAATATAAAATACTCCTAAGCCTTGTACTGTGCTGAAGAGCTTTTATCTTAGCATGGATGGTTTCAGATTCAGTTTTACCTATGAGATTCTGAAACATATTTTTAGAAATAATAACCCATATATAAGAATTACTTGTAATACCAGTGAATTTTTTTCTCTTAATATAATTGTATCTCTTATTACCCACAGCTCACCTAGAAAATAAAACTATGACATCAACAGCTTTTAAAGGAGAATAACCCCCAGTTCCTTTTGTTTTTTTTCAATTGAGAGCACTCTAATACAAACAGAGGGAGGGTGGATTTTTTTTTCCTTGTTTCAGTTATATCCAAAATACTTCAGTTTACACAGTCCTTTTATTACAGTGTTTAACTTCCTTCTGCTATAAGATATTTAGGGCTAGATAAAACTAAGCTGTTGGTGAGCAATGCAAATAAAAAAGCCTGATTTCTTAAGGATTTCTATCCTTTGGCTACAAATTCTTTCATTTCCATCCTCAAACCGCAGTAACTCCTTTCCCCTCCGTGGTTCCTGGGATGCCTTCGCTCACAGGTAGCAGCTCATGCTGCAGCTAGTTCCAGAGCTGGGTGCTGGTTGATTAGGTGGTCAGCACCCCTGTGCCAACTGGCAAACAGCCTGCTGCCATGGAGACTGTATATCAATGCATGTTCCTCAATAGGAACACTGATTTGGATCTTTTTTCTGCATACACTAATTTTAATGAAGTTTACAGAAACACAATTTTCCTTTAGTTTTGCATCACTACTTTTGAGTTTGCTTGAATATAACCAATAACAAAAAGAAAAAAGCCCAAAACATTAGGATAGGGAAACTAGAAGGTAAGTAACACAGCTGTGTAAACCACATTTCCAAGGAGAATCAAACTGAAAACCACATATGGAATAAGGAAGATCATGCAGTGGTCTCAGTCTGAGCAGTTAACATGAAGGTGTCCAGAATTCCACCAGTTTCAAGGAGATTTTCTTTCTCATTAGTTCAGTGGCACAATTTTGGTGCGGTTTCCTGCCAAGCAAATTACAGAGGGCTTGTACCACTGCAAGGGTTTGAGCCTGACCTCTGGTGACAAGCTTGCTGCAGCTCCAATCAAAGCTTCTAAAAAAGAAAAAATAAAGCTGCCAGTTGTAAGAAATGTGAAGTGTCTCTTTGACATGAAACCAATGCCTATTAAAATGAGTCAAAAATATGATGGTTTCACAGAAGATTCTTTTTTATCAGCTGAAGACTTCTCAGCACATCTCTTGGGTCAAATTCAAATGTAAAATCATGGTACATGAAGGAAACAAACTGCTAAGAGTCTTGTATAATAGACTCTTTTTCTCAACAAAGCTAGTACTTATGTGGTTTTCTTGATAGCAAAATGTAAAGAATTTTCTGAATTTTGACAATGGCAGATGAATGCAGAATGAAAAGTCTTTTTTCCCATTTCAATACTTCTGCTGAAATAGCTTTGTTACAGTTTATGAATTCCTTTAAATATCAAAAGTCTATGAACAGATTTTTTGAATGAAGTATTTCTTCAAGGTTGAATGCTAGCTCTAGCCCAGCACAAATCATAGAAATTACTTCCCAGTAGTGTGCCCAATTACTTGTTAACTATTTCAGCAACATGATGTGATGATTCTTTAGGCTTGTTGTAGCCCTAATAGATGCTTTCATGTCTCTAATTTCTGAAATCTACATCATCAGATGCATTTTTCTGTTACTGAATTCAGTTCAAAAGCCAATAACTCACTTAAATGAGTACAGTTGAGTACATTTTCCAAGTCTGTAGTTGCAGTTTCCAAATCTCTAGTGTTTATTAAATGTTTGTGAAAAATTAAAAAAAGAAATATACATGTAATTAATTATTAACATGGTTGTTAAGCTATTATTGGAAAATTAAAGCAACTCTGGATTCTGTGTTTTCCCAGAAATCCTAAAAGAAAAACTAACTCCTCCATGGATATTCTAAATTCTGTGCTTTTAATGTGTACTTGTACAGAGGTTGAAATAAAATGCATTGAGCTAGTAACAATGATCTTCAAGAATCTTGTTAGGGAATGCTAGAGGCAACTAAATTTTTAGAGGTATCTTTTTTTACTGTATTTTCTTTGATTATCTGGTTTTGTACCTTTGCATTACTGAGAATCTGTACAAGCGGCTTAGTGCTTTAATCAGGACTGAAACTGCAGTGCATTAGCTACAGGTCAGAAACTGCCACCTGAGTCTCAGCTTGCATCTCCCTCACACTTTTAAAGTCCAACTCTACATTACAGCATTTCCAACTTGACTTTCCCTGAGGAATTCTAGGGCCACATTTTGTCAGCCTGGGTTGTCTCACTTCTTTGAGGCAGGAAGAATTACGGCAAATTACAGCTGATCACTACTCCTTCATTGTAAGCTGCTGCCACTCAGTCAATACTGTTATCAGGGAACTGGAGGAAGAATGAAGGAGGGAGGGAAATTCCTTCTCCCATCCTGTTTCCTGGGTTCCAGAATCCTTTCAGTGGGGAGAGTCTGACTTAAAATATGATTTATACAAGTGATTCTTCAGTTTATGTTACAACACGGTTTTAACCTTCTTTCTCTTCCAGCACGTGCAACAGACATTGTCAGATTCAATATTCAGACTAAAAGCTGACACCACAGTTTACACAACAGGAGAATAACTTTCCCACCCCCTTGCTGTAAGGCTGAACAGCACAAGCTTTCCTCCTTTTTGAAATGAAATGTAAGAAAACCTGGGAAGAAGTTGTCAGTGAATCAAGGAAAGAACAATACTGTTTGTGTCAACAATAGCTGTGAGGATTAGCAGAAATTTTCAGAACAAGCCTTTTAGAGAACAGAGAGAAGCAGAAGCTTCCTTGAAAGATCTGCAACACTGCCACAGTTGGGGCCTTTCACGTAAATATTGTCCCACTGACAGCTGTCCTTTCATGTGCCACCATATGTCTTTGACCCTCAGATTATGGTTAATCAGGTTAAATCTGCATGTTAAATTCAAGAGCAAAACACAACAGTAGTGACTCTGGAGCAAACAGCCTACCACAGTCCCTATTTCATGTAGCTATTTGAGGAGGGAAAGAAAGTTTATTCACACTGTCTCAATACCTGAGTTAGTGTATTAAGATGAAGGGAGTAGTAGTCAGCAGAGACTACCTTCTGCACCTGGGGGTGTCTTTATTTTTAATAGTAAAACACTGGACCACACCCATAGACTCAAGCATGTGGGATCTTGACAGTCTTCAAACCTGCACCAGTCATTTCCCTCAGCCTTCGTTCCAGGCCTGCTGGAGGAGTATGAACCTATGTGAGCTGTGAATGACTGGGTTGTAGGATCAGTACAAAAAGATAGCCAAATCACTCAGTAGTGTAGGTAAATTCATTGATATCTAGCTGCATTCTCTTGTATAGATACTTCTGCAACTACTTATTCTAAGTCCCAATTTTATTTGCTCCACTGAGAAGTGTTACCTCTAGAGGCATCTTAGGGAATCTGTACAGCAATATTATCTTTGCTATCAAGTCAGCACTTTCCATTTCTACAGTTCTTCAGACAGAATGTACTGTTTCCTGCAGCTTCTATTTTTTGAAATGGACATGGCATAACACTCTATTACTAATGAATATTTTATTCATAAAATGGAGCTAAAAATGTGTTCGTGCCTCTCTAGGGCCAAAGAAGTATCTCCATTTAAGATTAATTGTATTGCTGTAACATTTGGAGGACCTAAGCGAGACTAAAACTTCTCTGTTATCCATGCAGTACACTGAAGTTGTCAGAGTTATTTTCTTCCCCAGAAGCATTAAAGAAATAACCAGGTGAACATAAATCATAAAGGATCTTTTTGACATTCATGGAAAACACTTTAAATACAAATATATATAAGTGGATAGACAGACAGACAAGTGTTCATATCTCCGCTTGGATCTTCAGCAATGATTTAGAAAAGAATGGGGAATAACATGAACAAACCAGGAAAAATGGGGGGGGGGGGGGGGGGGGGGAGGAAAAACATAAAAGGGATCATGTTTCAGCTTGTTCAAAATTTTATTACTTTATTACATTATAAACTATTTGCCCTACACATACTTCATATAATCTCTTACTTAATGTTTTGTGACAGCTTTAATACAACAAAATTAGACATGCTGCTGCAGTAGTCCTGACAGTTACCTGGTTTCTGTGCATTAACACCATTGGCTTCTTGCCCAATACAAATAAACTTGAAAGGCTAGAGAGCACATCCAGTGAAATCAAGTAGTCTAAAACTAAAAGGTAGAGCTCAGCATCGCAGAATAAAATATTGCAGTGGAAACCTTTGATGATATCGTTAACTGAAATATTAGGAACAAACACACAAAAAATTCTTGAAACAAAGACATTTAAATTCTACCTGTATATAGGAGAGTATATGAAAATGTTACTGTATAGTTAGAACATACAGAAACCTTGTGTATTTTATTAGGGGATTGTATTTGCATATCACACTTTCAAAATTCCTTTCCAAACAGAATTTGGTTAAAATATGCCATGGTGTACATTGTGAGTGCTCAAAAAACTCAAAGAACTACATATACCTGCCTTATGATATATTTTTATTTTTCATCTAATACTGACATGTGAGTGCATATAAGCATATGCACATTCTGAGCTATAACAGAGGGAAAGCAAATATTCCACAACAAATTACATTTGACCACCGCATAAATATATATGAAACTTAAATCTCTTAATTTGCTCTCACACCCTGAAACTATCAAATCAGTTATGTATTGAATAAAATTTGGTAACCTTCATATTTTAAAATAACGGTAATTTTTATAAGTATTTTGTCTCTATTTTAATTTGGAACTCTTCCAGCCATCTTGAGTTCTTCTATTTCTCTGTTTTATCATTAACTAAAGGGTCCTTTAGGCTTTCCCCTGTTTGATCAAAATATGATGTCTGAAAATCACATGGAAATCATAACACTATGAGAAGTATAATCTTATCTAGAATACCAACAAAGGGCTAAATTACTGGTAAATGAAAAAAAAAAAAAAAGACCTCGTAAGTGGACCTGACTTTAGCAGGCTCTGGTTTAGTAGAAAAATATTTTTATTATGATCTAAATGGTTGCATTACTAGTGTCATGACAGAGACACAGATTAGCTTTTGTCTGATTTGGAGAAGTCCCCTGCAACAGTTGTTTCCCCATGCCTGGGATGCAATGAATAAAGACCCTGATGCTGTCCTTACTCAAGGCACAGAGATGATCTAACAGTGTGCTGTCTACTGTTTTTCTCCACCTTCATATTCCAGCATGAGGAGAAATGAGTGCAGTCTTTGAGTCTTATTGTGTTCTGTATTTGAGTGGAGGATGGACCTATCATTAGCACTGTGGCTGCACAGTAAAAGCAGGGAAGGTATTCCTGGAGTTTTGTTTGTTGTCAGAGGTTGATGTCTTCTCTGAGATCTGACTGTTGTACTTCCATTACTGAGTCCTTATCACTGGAAATGAGAAAAAGCATCCAAAAAAGTTTCTGGTAAGCATCCAGGACTGGTGTTTTGCAGTGACAATATGAGAAATATAGAAAAAAGAAAAAGTTATTAGAAGCTCGGAGACTTTTGTTGGTTAGAAATAAAATAAAAATAAGAAAGCAAAAATTAATGTTCAGCTACATATGGGAATATCTTTGCCTTCTTCATTTTCTTCTCTCTTAATTAGTGGGTACAAAGGATGCATATTCTGGTAATCATTTTGCCTCTTGTAACTTTCCTGAAACAATGGAAGGTTTGGCCCTAATTGAAAATATGGATCCTGCTTACAGACTTTGTGGAAGGGGCATAGGTTTCCAATATTGCTAATAGTTCTGAAACCATTGTCAATATTTTCAACTCATTACCTCTCTCATTTCTATCTCTTTGTGGAAGTTTGAATTACCTCCACAAGGCTTTTACAGCACAGTAGGAAAAAAGCAAAACCAAACCAAACAGGTGGCACTGGCACTGGGACAAATTGCCTACCGCTTCAGAAAATTTCCTAATTATTCTGATGAAGTAGTGATGAAAGTTGCTGATATGAGCTTGAGACATAAAAACTTACAGGAATAGAGTATCTCATAAGCTGCACCATTTTCTCATCAGGTGTAAGCATATGTTTATTCATCCTGCCTTCCCTAATGTAAACACGTAGACCTAGCTATTGAAATTCTAAAATTATAAAATATTTTACCTTGCACCTTCTCCAAACAAAGCAGTCCTCTAAGCATTTCACTTCCTTGAGTGTTCCCATGAGTGAACAAACTATATGTGGCAGATGTTATCCACATTCCTAATTGCACAACTGGAAGCTGATCTCATCATATAACAATGCATACAGAGGACTCTAGAAGAATCTGCAGAGAAAAGAAGTGGTCATCAGAAAATATTGCACCAGTTGGTAATTTTTTGATCCCCAAAGCAAGTCGCAGTGGCATCTGGAAGGAAATCTCTCCACTAAAGACTTTTAGGCTACATAATTCTCTGTTCTTCCTAATGCTTAAAAAGTGCAAAAGAGATTCCATTTAGCTAGGAATCATTACTATCCACTGTTTGAAAATGTCTTGCTACTTGAGTAAAAGCTTCATGTATGGTTTGTATTTTATATCAATATCATATTGTCTTAATGTATCATGTTAAAATGAGATTCTGCTTCCTCAGCTGCTAAAGTGCTTTACTTCTTTTAATCTAGTAGTTTATATAATATGTTTTACCTTACATTGGCATATCTGGGTGAGTTCTTTGGTTTATTATAGACCAGGATGGACTCTATGCCCTAGTGGCTCATTTCAGCTTAAAAATAGATGTGTTTCATAGAGGTATGAATAAATATTTTGCATTTGATTGAATAAATCTCAAAAAGACTCAAATTCAGGAAAGAACATGAGAGCTTGTCCTGGGTTCAGCAGTATCAGTCATTTTTCTCCTTCTTAATAGCTGGTGCTGTGGTTTTGACTTTCAGTCTGGGAACAACGCTGATAACTCCGATGGCTTTGGTTGTTGCTAGGTAACATTTACTCCGATCATGGGCTTTCTGAGTCTCATGCTTTGCCAGGGAGGAGGGGAACGCAGGAGGAAGCAGAGACAGGACACCTGACCCAAAATAGCCAAAGAGGCACGTCATGCCCACTATATAGCACGTCATGCCCACTATGTAAACTGGGGGCAGTTACCTGCAAGGGCTAGATCACTGCTTAGGTCGGGCTGGGTTTCTGTCAGCTGGTGGTGAGGGGTTGTATTCTCTTCCCTTATTATTTCTCTTATCATTGTTATTACTGGTGGTAGAGGCAGTAGTTTGTGTTATACCTTAGTTACTGGACTGTTCTTATCTCAACCAGAGGGAGTTACATTCTTCTGATTCTCTTCCCCATCCCTCTGGGAGTGGGGTAAGTGAGAGAGCAGCTGCATGGTTCTGAGTTACTGGCTGGGTTTAAACCATCACAGTTCTTCTAGGTGCCCAACGTGGAATGGTGATAATTTACACATCAGCCCTTCAAGGGTTGAGATAATGGCAGATCTGACCAGAGTGTGTCTAATAGCATTTGTGATAAGCATTCATTGTTTTGGATTAATAGTCACTCGTCACATTGCTGATTTGTTGACTCTCAAAGTTGTTGCTCTTGATCTCACAGTTTCAGCATGTTGTTCCTTACTTACAGCCTGTATTTTCTGTTTTAGTGTTTATTGGCTGGGTGTCCTGGGCTAAATTTCTTGTTTCTCTGTACTTTATGGTAATGACTTGTCATACAATAGACTCATTGATCATGAAACCGATCTGGCTTTTGTTCCAGTGTAGTCATCACCTCTATACTTTGGGGGGTATATAATAGAAGTGTTTAGCAATTACACATCTTTTTTTCCCTCCTCGGGTGGTCAACCTATAAAGGAGACATTCTCTTATACCCTGAGCTCCCCCTCCCCCCCCCCCCCCAAACTATTTAGGTCGTTTGAGAGTTCTGACTGTTTTGAATGGCCTCTGAATACCCTTGAGACATGTCGGCTGATTGTGATGGGATCACCATGTTGGCACGCATACAGAGTGTGTTTTACCCATGACCATTTTGTCTGATCTCGAAAGTTAAGCAGAGTCAGGTTTGGGTCTTATCTAATGTTAGAAGACAATATAGGAGGACCCAGAGATTTTCAGAGGCTGGACAGTCATGAGTGGCAGGGTGTGTGGGATAGTATGGGTAAGTATCTAGACCAGGGAGCCTGTCCAGTGCTTTGGAACTTCACCACTGAACAAGTGCAAAATGTGGAAAAATTAGTAAAACACTTAAATGAGGTGTGTTGTTATTCTGATCATACCAGAGAGGGACAAATAATGGCAATGTGCTGGGGATTGGCCTACTCTCACAGAGCCCTATTCAACACTATCCAACACCCTCAAAGGGAGAAAGATGCCTCTGGATCTGACAGCAAAGCAACAGATAATGCAGCTACTCCAACTTCAAATACAGCAGCTACTCCAACCCTAGTGACAAGTACAACAGCTGTCCAAAGTCGGACTACAACAGACAACACAGCGGATAGTGCTACTCAATCCCCAAACACAGCAGCTGCACCAACCCTGACAACAGGTACTGCAGCCTCCCCAGCCACAGTGGTAGTCACTGCAGCTAAACCCAAGGACCAATTCTTGCCAATATCAGTTGCACCTCCATGCAAGGGAAAAAGCAAACAAGAGGCACAAAAAGCAACCCGTACAGTGAAGAAAGATGAAGAACCAATGCATGTACTACATAGGACAGCATCAAAACAAGAGTTATTATTATGTGGATCAGAGGAAGAGGAAGAGGAAGAAGAAGAGGTGACTTTTCAACCCCAGACTACAACAGAGCTATGGAATATACAAAAGATTTTATCCATCAACCAGGGGAGCACATCATCACCTGGTTGCTCCGATGCTGGAACAATGGAGCTGAAGGTCACCAACTAGAAGGTAGAGAAGCCACGCAGCTGGGATCACCTGGTAGGGTAGGGGGAACTGGCAAAGCAAATGCAAGAGAGAAATGGTTCCTCAGCCTTGGGAGGCAGCTCTTGGCATCTGCAAAGGAAAGGTTTCCCTACAAGGATGATATTATGAGTCGTTCAGCCAACTGGACCAAGATAGAGAAAGGCATCTAGTCTCTGAGGGAATCAGCCATTGTAGAGATGCTCTATCACATCAAGCCGAAAGCCGGGGATGAACCCATAGATCCAGATGAAGTCAAATGTACACAACCCATGTGGTGGAAATTTACACGGAATGCACTGTCATCATATGGCCACTCATCGGCATCAGCTACCTGGCATGACATAGTTCCACCAACAGTGGATGAAGTGACTCATCAACTCAGAGTGTTCAAAGACAATCTCACCCCTTCCATCATTTCAGCTGTGGAAAAACTGTCTCAGGAGTTCAAACAATTGAGAGATTATCTATCTGATCTATCCAGCTCCCCATGTGTACCAACCCACATCTCAGCTATTAACAAAAGGCCTTCTACTGCTCAAGAGAGAAGATATAGGAGGTATACGCCGGGGGGCACCCTATGGTTTTACCTGTGGGGTCACAGAGAAGACCTGAGGAAGTGGGATGGAAACCTACCTCAGCTCTGGAGGAATGGGTGCGTGAATTGAAGAGAAGAACAAACATCAAGGATGATCATCCCATGAAAGCTGTGGCTTCAGCCTCTGGTGAACAGGTTCCCAGATGGAGTGGAAGAGCTGATTTTACTCCAGATCCTGCAGTAAAGACTAATCCCTGTCAACAATTTGTAAGTGAATAATATTGTGATGACTATTAGAGGGTCTCTGCCTCCAGCCAGATGAAGTTAAGGGACAATCGGATTTACTGGACTGTGTGGATCATATGGCCTGGCACATCAGTCCCACAGAAGTATAAGGCTCTAGTAGATACCAGTGCACAGTGTAACCTGATGCCATCAAGCTCTCAAGGGGTGGAACCCATTTCAATTTCTGGAGTGACAGGAGGATCCCAAGAGTTGACTGTACTGGAGGCTGAAATCAGCCTGACTGGGAGAGAATGGCAAAAGCACCCCATTGTGACTGTTCCAGAGGCTCCATGCATCCTTGGCATAGACTATCTCAGGATTGGGTACTTCAAAGAACCAAAAGGGTACCGATGGGCTTTTGGTATTGCTGCTTTGGAGACAGAGGAAACTGAGCAGCTGTCCACCTTGCCTGGTCTCTCAGAGGATCCTTCTGTTGTGGGGTTGCTGAAGGTCAAAGAGGAAGAGGAGTCAATTGCGACCACAACAGTGTACCGGTGGCAATATCGCACCAAGCAGGACTCCCTGATTCCCATCCATAAGCTGATCCACAGACTGGAGAGTCAAGGAATGACCAGTAGGACCCGCTCACCCTTTAATAGTCCCATATGGTCAGTGCGAAAGTCTAGCGGAGAGTGGAGACTAACAGTAGACTATCGTGGCCTGAATGAGGTTACACCATCCTTGAGGGCTGCCGTATGAGACATGCTAGAACTTCAATATGAACTGGAGTCAAAGGCAGCCAAGTGGTATGCCACAATTGATATTGCCAATGCATTTTTCCCAATTCCTCTGGCAGCAGAGTGCAGGCCATAGTTCGCTTTTTCTTGGAGGGGTGTCCAGTACACTTGGAACCGACTGCCCCAGGGGTGGAAACACAGCCCTACCATCTGCCATGGACTGATCCAGACTGCACTGGAAAAGGCGCAAGCTCCAGAACACCTGCAATACATTGATGACATTATTGTGTGGGGTGATACAGCAGAAGAAGTCTTTGAGAAAGGGAGGAAAATAATCCAAATCCTGCTGAAAGATGGTTTTGCCATAAACCGGAGTAATGTCAAGGGACCTGCACAGGAGATTCAATTTTTTGGGAATAAAATGGCAAGATGGACGTCGCCAGATCCCCACAGATCCGACCAACAAGATAACACCAATGTTGCCACCAACTAATAAGAAAGAAACACAAGCCTTCTTGGGTGCTGTGGGGTTCTGGAGGATGCACATCGTGAGTTACAGTTTGATGGTAAGCCCTCTCTACTATGTGACCCAGAAGAAAAACGATTTTAAATGGGGCCCTGAGCAACAACAAGCCTCTGAGCAAATTAAACGTGAGATAGTTCATGCAGTAGCCCTCGGACCAGTCTGGACTGAGCCAGATGTAAAAAATGTACTCTGCACCTCAGCAGGGGAGAACAGTCCTACCTGGAGCCTCTGGCAGAAAGCTTCAGGGGAGACCTGAGGACGACCCCTCGGCTTTTGGAGTTGGGGATACATAGGATCTGAGGCCAGCTATACCCCAACTGAAAAAGAGATACTGGCAGCTTTGAAGGGGTTCAAGCTGCTTCGGAAGTGTTTGGCACTGAAGCACAGCTCCTCCTGGCACCCCGGTTGCCCGTGCTGGGCTGGATGTTCAAAGGCAGGGTCTCCTCTACACATCATGCAACTGATGCTACATGGAGTAAGTGGGCTGCACTAATTACACAATGAGCTCGAACAGGAAATCCCAGTTGTCCAGGAATTCTAGAAGTCATCATGGACTGGGAAAGGGCAAAGATTTTGGAATGTCACCAGAGGAGGAGGAGGTGATGGGTGCTGAAGAGGCACCAGCATATATAATAAATTGTCAGAAAGTGAAAAGCAATATGCCTTGTTTACAGATGGATCCTGCTGTACTGTGGGAAAGCATTGTAGATGGAAGACAGCCATATGGAGTCCCCGACAACAAGTTGCAGAAACTGCTAAAGGGGAGGGTGAATTGAGTCAGTTTGCAGAAGTGAAAGCCATCCAACTGGCCTTGGACATTGCTGAATGAGAAAAGTTGCCATTACTTTATCTCTATACTGACTCATGGATGGTGGCAAATGCCCTGTGGGAGTGGCTGCAGCAATGGAAGCAGAGCAACTGGCAATGCAGAGGTAAACCCATCTGGGCTGCTGCACTGTGGCAAGATATCGCTGCACGGCTATAGAACCTGGTGGTGAAGATATGCCACATAGATGCTCATGTATCCAAGAGTCCGGCCACTGAGGAACACCAGAACAACCAACATGTGGATCAAGCCACTAAGATTGAAGTGGCTCAGATGGACTTAGATTGGCAAGATAAGGGTGAATTATTTTTGCCCTGTGGACCCATGACACTTCAGGCCATCGGGGCAGAGATGCAACATACAGATGGGTTTGTGATCAAGGGGTGGATTTAACAATGGACTCTCTTGCCCAGGTTATTCACAAGTGTGAAACATGCTGCAATTAAACTAGCTAAACAGTTAAAGCCTCTTTGGTATGGAGGACGATGGCTGAAGTACAAATCTGAGGAGGCCTGGCAGATTGATTATATCACGCTCCCACCAACCTGCCAAGGCAAGCGCCATGTGCTTACCATGGTGAAAGCAACCACCGGATGGCTGGAAACATACGCTGTGCCCCACACCACTGCCCAAAACACTATCCTGGATCTTGAGAAACAGATTTTGTGGTGACACGGCACCCCAGAGAGAATTGAGTCAGACAATGGGACTCATTTCCAGAACAGCCTGGTAGACAATTGGGCCAAAGAGCATGGCATTGAGTGGGTGTATCACATCTCCTACCATGCACCAGCCTCTGGGAAAATCGAACGGTACAATGGGCTGTTAAAAACTACACTGAGAGCAATGGGTGGTGGGACTTTCAAACACTGGGATACACATTTATTAAAGGCCACCTGGTTGGTCAACACCACAGGATCTGCCAAGAGGGCTGGCCCAGCCCAATAAGAGCATTTACATACTGTAGAGGGGGATAAAGTTCCTGTGGTGCACAGAGTTTCCTGGGGAAGACAGTCTGGGTTATTCCTGCTTCAGTTAAAAGCAAACCCACTTGTGGGATTGTTTTGCTCAGGGACCTGGATAAATTTAGTGGATTATGCAGGAAGATTGGGAAATTTGATGTGTAGCTCAAGGGGATTTGATTTTAGGGGAAAACAGCCAATGAACTCAACCGTATGTTGTTGCCTGCTTTGTGGCACTCTTATAGCCCACCAGCTAGATGTCTTCAGGTCACCAGCGACTGATTCTGTCTGCCCTTTGAACATCATCCCAACAAAGAACAAACTTTGGTGAAACCAGATGAGTTCAACTGTGACCAGATGAATTCTGCGGTATCATCAGCAGGCAACAATCCAACACTGCACACTGCCTCTCCTGCTCTGAAAGACTGTTACGAGAGCTGGAGCCAAACATCATGGACCAGATGAACTCAGCAGCTTTACAGTCCATGCACTAAAGAATGGTATTTCTTTCTTTGTGTGTGTGTGTATGTGTGTGCATATATATATATATATATGAGAAATAAGCGATGGTGTATTGAAAAATGTGGGATCTGAGCATGAAGTGAATGGTATGGAATAAAGAATGGATACTGTCCTGGGTTCAGCAGTATCAGTCATTTTTCTCATTCTCAGTAGCTGGTGCAATGCTGTGTTTTTGACTCTCAGTCTGGGAACAACGCTGATAACACCGATGGTTTTGGTTGTTGCTAAGTAACATTTACTCCAATCAAGGACTTTCTGAGTTGCATGCTCTGCCAGGGAGGAGGGGAAGGCAGGAGGAAGCAGAGACAGAACACCTGACCAAAACTAACCTAAGAGGTATTCCATACCACAATACATCATGCCCACTATATAAACTGGGGGCAGTTACCTGGTACTGTTAGATCAGTGCTTGGGTCGAGCTGGGTATCGGTCAGCTGGTGGTGAGGGGTTGTATTCTTTTCCCTTATTATTTCCTTTATCATTGTTAATATTGGTGGTAGCGGCAGTAGTTTGTGTTATACCTTAGTTACTGGACTGTTCTTATCTCAACCAGCGGGAGTTACATTCTTCTGATTCTGTTCCCCATCCCTCTGGGAGTGGGGTAAGTGAGAGAGCGGCTGCATAGTTCTGAGTTACTGGCTGGGTTTAAACCATGGCAGAGCTCAAATCCCATTTAATTCTGGGAAACTTAAGAACTTTTCTAAAATGAATACAACAAATTCTACTATGTGCTTAAACCTAACCATGATATAACTGCTTAGAACAATCTACTGGCCGCTTTAATCTGTTAAAGGGTTGTAGAATTTTTTTTCAGAGATGAAAAAAAGCTATTACATGCAATTTTTATTTATAAAAGTAACTTAAATGCACTAAGTCAGCAAAAATAGTAAGAGACCACTGTTTGCAGAGGAGAATAATGTCAGGCCAGTTACTTTAGTTCTGGGTTTACATACTACTGGTCTCCCACAAGCTGAGACTTTGGATCAGCCTAGGTGTCTCAGGGCAGTTTCAGTTGCATATCCTCCATCCTCTACTATTACAGTCATGCTAGGATGTACATAGTTTTCATTATTTGGCTTTATCACCTGTGTTCATGGCCTTTTACTACAGTAAACTGAAGTTATGAGGAATAGGTTTTGAGTCCACAGAAAAAGGGCAACCTACCAAATATTTTCTTTGGGGAAAATGCGTACATATAGACAGCTATCAGAAAGTAATTGATGTGCTGCAAGTTAAAAAGACTTGGATTTTTTCCTATTCTCTGCCCTTTCAGTTAGAAACAAAATGTTCTTTTCTCTCTGCAGTAAGCTGGCCCTGAGTCCACCCTGGCTTTTATTTTCTCTAAAGTACCGTATTTGGACTGTGGCAGCAGCTAGGAACTCTTGTCATGGCTCACAATTTCGATACAATCATAGCCTCATTGACACAGAAACTGCACAAACATGCAAACCCCATTCTTTCTGCCTGTGTCCCATCTGCCATCCTGCTCTGTCAGTTACACAAATGTGAAACCCTGCCCCACTCCCTATACAATGTCTTTCAACAGTGTCTCATGAGTTTTTTCCAACCTCTACTCACTTGCTGGCTCCTGTATGTGAGGTAAAGCTTGGAGGTTGTTTTAAACTGTTCTCCAGCTGACTTACTTTACAGTGAATATGCAACTAAAACATCATATGCATATATGTATATATACATACTCATACAACTTACGTACATATGCATGTACCTATTTATGTTGATTATGTACACAAAAAAATATAGAATCATAGAATCATAGAATAGTTAGGGTTGAAAAGGACCTGAAGATCATCTAGTTCCAACCCCACTGCCATCAGCAGGGACACCTCACACTAAACCATGCCACCCAAGGCCCCGTCCAACCTGGCCTTGAACACCGCCAGTGATGGAGCATTCACAGCTTCCCTGGGCAACCCATTCCAGTGCCTCACCACCCTCACAGTAAAGAATTTCTTCCTCATATGCAATCTAAACTTGCCCTGTTGAAGTTTTATCCCATTACCCCTTGTCCTCTGACTAGAGTCCCTAATGAGGAGTCCCTCCCCAGCATCCCTATAGGCCCCCTTCAGATACTGGAAGGCTGCTCTGATGTCTCCGCGCAGCCTTCTCTTCTCCAGGCTGAACAGCCCCAACTTTCTCAGCCTATCTTCATACGGAAGGTGCTCCAGTCCCCTTATCATCCTTGTGGCCCTCCTTTGGACTTGTTATGTATATATATATATACACGCATTCACGTTCTTATATGCACATATATACGCACTTATTCTTATGTGTGTAGTCTCCCCCATGTCTTGCGCGAGATATCCCACTTTCTGCAGACATCTCAGGTGCCCTAAATAATCAAGTGGCCCTGGCTTCTCTGTTTCTGCTGCTGAGTCCCACTCTAAATGCAATCACACAGGGGACGTATGTGCTCTATCCTTTGCATCTACTAACTTTCTGGCTCCCTGCCTGATACAGCTGGCCACCAATTAGCCCTTGTCACATGTGACTGCACAGCTCACTCAGGCTGAAGATCCCAATCTCTCATTCTTTTGACTTGGCCAGGAATCACATCAGTTACCAGATGATGTAACCACAAGAAAACGTACAACTATGAGATAAGGATCAAAAAGACATGCTTTGCAGAAACTATTTTAAAAACAGTAGTAGGTGTGGCTGTGAGAACAAAAGCTGTCCAAATGTGTATTAAACAGTGTCCTCTGCTATCAAAGATGACCACCACACAATGCATAAGTGGAGTTTCAAGGAGAAATATGAGCTGGCTATATACCATGTGTTTGTGTAGGCTAGAGAGTATCTTAAGCCATATGCCGAAGAGATGTAGAAGCAGGATTGTCAAAGCTGAAACTGGCAGTGAGAAGTTTAAATTGAAGGGGTTTGTAATCTGGAGAAAGAGGCACTGTGATTTTTTCTTACACACTGATTTTTTCCAGAATACAATATTCTCAAGACATCAATTACTTAGGAGTAAGGGGGACTGAATTTAGACACCAACTAAAAAGTGCTGACTTAGAATGTCATCTTTATATCCTAGTTAACTATGACTGTGATATCTATACTAGTGTAAGTGTATAGATAACATTTATAAGAATATACATATATATATATATATACTTTATTAGACCATAAGTATCCTGAAAGTATTTTTCTTTATGGTATTCTTCAAATATGTCAAAATATTGCTATCCTGGAACAAACTTGTGTTTCACCTAACTCTTGTAATGCTGCTTAGGAAAAGACTTAAAGACACACAGCAAGGAACTCTTTTCCTTGTAGCATTCCCACCAGCATTATTCCTACCTTTGGCATTATTGTTAGAGAGGATATTACACACAATGACACAGCTTGAACCATGCCATTTTAGAGTCTCCTATTTTTCTTCCTTCCTCCTTCCTATTATGAATAATTCAAGGCTGATTTTGAGCAGAGAAAATAATTTAAACAGGCAATTTTCATCTTTTTTTTCTCTCTCTCTTTTTTTTATTGGTTTAGTTTTTTTTAAAGTCTGCAGTTACTATTGTGGGGGAGAAAACACCAAACAACAACAAAATCCCCAACAAAAGGAGACCAGCAGACATAAACCATATTCATGAAATCAACAACAACAACAACAATAACAAAAATAGGGACCCTGAGAGGTCATTTAGCGATTCCCTTGTACCAGCCTCTAATATCTAATTTGAATTTTCTCTGTGATGCTTAAAACTGCTGTATGTATGTTTTCTCATGTTCTATTCTTTCTGTAGCTATTTCAAGTCATTTTACTGATATAATTATTTATAGCACTAATACATCTCAGACAGCTAGAATATAAATCCTAGTGACTATTTTACATGAAAATGTGCCCTGATGCTTGGCTTCCTTGAACTGTCCCTTATTGTCATGCTGTCCAGAGCATAGAGAGTGGCAGAAAAGAAAATAAATCAGCTTTGTTACTAAAACCTTTCATCCTAATTAAGCACTTCTTATTGAACATCCATCTTTTGCCATACACCTGGTCAGTAGATGTTTTAAGACTTTTGCATCAAGAGAAATCCAGGTTGCACTGACAGATGTCAGGGCAAGGCCACTTCTGCAGTGGTTGCTTCTGTAGCTCATGAGCCCCTTCCTCTGCCTGGCAGATGGTTCTGTCAAGGGGTGACAAGGGTGATTTCCCAGTCTGGAAAATTTTTTTTCATCCTCTTCTGTTCCTTGAGGGCAAAAGGCTAAAATAATATTGAGATTTTGATCACTTTAACTGAACTTCATCCCTCGTAGGAAGGTTCTGCATTTTTAAGCAAAAAATAAAATCAAAAATTCTGATGATAGACCCTTGGCCTATATGCCTGGAAAGAGCTTATGAAAAAGCCAGTTCACAAAGTATAACAATAAAGAACAAAAATATTCACTAAAGCACTGTAGCCCTGCCTTTTATATAGAGCAGGCAAAGAGAGGAATAGATTTATTCTCCCCCAGCTCAGAAAACTATAAGCAATCTGAGTATTTTGCGTGGAATTTTGTTTTCCTTGGCTGTGTTAATAGCATTAGATTCCGGTGGAGGCAAACTTCAAGCTATATAGAAAACGGTTTGTGGTCAAATATGACATATTATCTGCTAATACACAGAGGTAATCTGGTATGATTTTATGAAAAAAGTCTATATTCTTTTCACAAAACATGCATATTATGTCAAGCAGAGATGACCAAACTATATTTGCACAATCTACCTAAGGCACAAATCTTGAGCAGATGAAAAAAAGGCTTTGGATGGAATAATTTATCCCTCTGAGAGAAAGTGATTATATTGTAGACCCTTGGAAAAACAGAGAAAGAAAGAGAAGCAGGACAGGTAATATGAGGAGAGGTGCTGTTGAAAGACATGGACCTGTTGGAGCGAGTCCAGAGAAGGGCCACAAAAATCAGAGGGATGGAACAACTCTCTTATGGAGACAGGCTGAGAGAGTTGGGGTTGTTTATCCTGGAGAACAGAAAGCTCAAGGGAGAGAGATCTTGATTCCTTTCAATATGTAAAGGGTGCATATAAGAAAGATGGGGACAGACATTTTAGTAAGGCCTGCTGTGGTAGAAGGTAGTGGTTGTGAACTAAAGAAGGGTAGATTTATTCTAGATTTAAGGAAGAAATTTTTTACAATGAAGGTGGTAAACCACTGGAATAAGCTGCCCAGAAAAGTGACAGATGCCCCATTCATGGTCAGGTTGGACACGGCTCTGAGCAACCTGATTTAGTTGAACATGTCTGTGCAGATTGCAGGGGGATTGGACTAGATGTCCTTTAAAGTTTCCTTCCAATCTAACTATCCTATGGTTGTATTCTATGATCCTGTCATTATAGCAACAGTTCCTATAGCAACACTTCCTATACCCTTCTACAGAGTCAGTTTAGTTACAAGGAGAAATGACTGGTCTCATGTGCTGATCTATAGTTTTTATGATGTAACTGGGACAGGTGTAACTGAAAGTGCCTCTGCTAATTTCATTGGGAGGCTAAGAATGGCTCTATGAGGTTTCTCTGAAAAGAGATGAGCTCCCCTCTACATATTGTGACCCAGTCTCTTGCTGATGTTAATGTTGTAGGGAGTACCTGAGGATAGACCTTGGATAAACTTAACAACTAATCTGTGAAACTGAAGAGCTTGTATGGAGAAAACAGAAAGAGCTGCTTTTTTCCAATAGGATGATTTTTTAATGGTTCTTAGAAGCACAAGTTCAATGAAGGAACACAATGTACAGTAAGTTGTACCTATGTACTTGCTTTATTTGTGCATTTGCCTATGAATGAAATAGCTAGTAATAATACATAGACACTGAGCCCTGTCTGTGTGGGAATAGTAAGAACAAGAACACTTCCTAGTTTCCAGGTCTGTGCTTTCACCAGATTCCCAGGGACAGCACCTGCAAGTCCTATTCCTTTCTTCTACCAGCGTGAGCCACCATGTGCAAGCCACAAATATCTGCCCAGTAAACCAGCAAAGGCCCCATCAGGGCAAACCTGAACTGGGGAACCAGGACTGCAAACTGCAACATCAAACCATAATGATCTCAAACTCTAGACGTAGCTCAGTCAAAATTTATGGAGAGATCAGAGCTACTGAAGCAGCGGCATTCAGCATTAACTGAATGTAATTTCCATTCAAGCAATACTAAGTAGAATGTTTATATTTCTTTTATTTTTTAAGTAGTTCGATCCCTAAATCTGAAGCATTAAGAAATGTGTGGTTTTTTTGTCACAAAATGAAAAGCTTTATTTACCTAATGACTTCTTTGACTCAGTCGTCACTGGCAAGTGCTCTGACCACACCACCCAAGTCTTGGAAGGCAGATGCAGGGACTGTGAGAATGAAGACCTTAGGATCACTGTAGATGATCTGGTTCAAGACCATCTTAAGAACCTGAATGTCCACAAGTCCATGGCACCTGAAGAAATCCATCTGCAGGTCCTGAAGGAGCTGGCAAATGAAGTGGCTAAGTCACTGTCCATCATATTCGAAAAATCATGGCAGTGGGGTGAAGTTCCCCATGACTAGAAAGAGGGAAATATATTTCCCACTTTCAAGAAGGGGAAAATGGATGAGCCAGGGAACTACAGAGCAGTCAGCCTCACCTCTGTGCCTTGCAAAATCTTGGAGCAGATTCTCCTGGAAGGCATGCTGAGGCACATGAAAAACAACAAGGTGCTTAGCGACAGCCAGCATGGCTTCACTGCGGGGAAATCCTGCCTGACCAATCTGGTGGCCTTCTATGATGGGGCTATGGAACTGATGGACAGGGGTAGAGCAGCTGATGTCATCTACTTGGACTTGTGCAAAGCATTCGACACTGTCCCACATAACGTCCTTGTCTCTAAATTGGAGAGACATCAATTTGATAGGTGGACCACTCGGTGGATAAAGAACTGCCTGGATTGCCGGACACAAAGAGCTGTGCTCAATGGCTCAATGTCCAGCTGGAGACCAGTAACAAGTGGTGTCCCTCAGGGATCGGTGTTGGGACCGGTTCAGCATCTTTGTCGGTGACATGGACAGTGGGATTGAGTGCGCCCTCAGCATGTTTGCTGATGACACCAAGCTGTGTGGTTCAGTTGATACGTTGGAGGGAAGGAATGGCATCCAGAGGGACCTTGACACGCTTGTGAGGTGGGCTGATGCCAACCTGATGAAGTTCAACCATGCCAAGTGCAAGGTCCTCCACCTGGGTCAGAGCAATGCCAGGCACAGCTCCAGGTTGGGCAGAGAAGAGATTCAGAGCAGTCCTGCGGAGAAGGACTTGGGGGAGTTGGTCCATGAGAAAATGAACGTGAGCCTGCTTCAGTGTGTGCTTGCAGCCCAGAAAGCCAACCACATCCTGGGCTGCATCAAAAGGAGTGTGACCAGCAGGTTGAAGGAGGTGATCCTGCCCCTCTACTCTGCTCTCGTGTGACCTCGCTTGGAGTATTGTGTGCAGTTCTGGTGTCCTCAATGTAAAAAGGACATGGAAGTGTTGGAACAAGTCCAGAGGAGGGCCACGAGGATGATGAGGGGACTGGAGCACCTCCCGTATGAAGATAGGCTGAGAAAGTTGTGGCTGTTCATCCTGGAGAAGAGAAGGCTGCGTGGAGACCTCAGAGCAGCCTTCCAATATCTGAAGCTTATAAGGATGCTGGGAATGGACTCTTCGTTAGAGACTGTAGTAATAGGACAAGGGGTAATGGGATAAAACTTCAACAGGGGAAGTTTAGATTGGATATAAGGAGGAAGTTCTTTACTGTGAGGGTGGTGAGGCACTGGAGTGGATTGCCAAAGAAGTTGTGAATGCTCCATCGCTGGTGGTGTTCAAGGCTGAGTTAGATATAGCCTTGGTGGCATGGTTTAGTGTGAGGTGTCCCTGCCCGTGGCATGGGGGTTGGAACTAGATGATCTTGAGGTCCTTTTCAACCCTAAGTATTCTCTGATTCTATGGTTTTTCCCTTCTTTTGTTTGTCAAATCAAAATTAAAATTAGGAAGAATTCATTTTGAAAATCTTGACAGAAAATGTTTTCAATGTTTAAGGATTTCCTCTTTACGTTTTTCTTTTCCATCTGTTGGTTGTTTTGGTTTTTTTTTTCCTCTCTTTTTTTTTTTTTTTCTCATAACTACCTTATGGAATAAGCAGTCATTTGCTTGTGATGACTGAAGAATATCATTCTGTATATGTGAATTAGCATATGCAATACTAGGCAAATTTGCTACACTCACAGCCCTGGTCATTACTGGAAGCAGACAGTCCTTACATGAGATACAGTGATCCTGCTCCCCAGGAAGAAGTGACTGAAATCTCTGAAGACCCTAAGGCTGCCTGGAGGCTGTGGTTGTGCTTCCCATGCTGTGGGATGGACCTGCTTTTCTCAGATACCTGGATATGCTAGGTATTAGAAATAGCTCATGCACTCTGACTCACAATAACACAGAGCTGATGTCTGAAGTTCTGAGTAAGCCAGTAACCTGAAATGTAAGTGCGGTTTAGGGAATGTCACTTAACTGCATCACTTCAGAAATGGACCCAAGTTTAAGATTATAAGCCTGCTAGAGATAAGTCCAGGAAAAACACTGCATTTGTAATGCGTCATGAGTGTTTGTATATATGCAACCTAATGATGCACCAATTTATATTCTAAAATAACTTCTTTTGCTTGCTCCATCAATTGCTCTAATAATCTAAAGTTAATGGCCAAGAATTAAAGGAAGACATTTATAGTGTCCTGTTTACAGTGGACCCTGTAAAGTCAGTGTTATCTACATATATTTTAAAATGTTTATGTGCAAATGATTTTCATTCCAGTATCTTCATCATGCATGAGTAAAAATATATGCTTAGCTATCAAAAGATAATTAGGTGAGACATGTATATTTTTGTCATAATTAATATTCTGTCAATAGGCTAGGTAAGAAAGCTCCAAGGGTTAATGCTTTCCTGCTCTGTATCTAACATTGCCAGTGAATTTCTCTAGCTCACTCCATTAATCCAGTCAGCACAATGGATCAGGTTAGAGATGTGTCTCAATAAATCACTCTCAAGTGCTGGGGGTAGGAATACCTAATTAATCAGCACTGTCATTATGTTTGACTTGTAGCTGCCTTACTGTGTATGGGATGAGGATTCAGTGTATTTAACCCGCGCACACTCTTAAACAGATCTCCAGTAGTGATGTAAATTTTAACCCTTGTATGGAAGAAGCCATCCCATGTTTCTATAGGTGGCAGACAAAATGTTTCTTACCAATAAACTAATCCACAGGTAATTTATTCTTCTTTTCCCCCTGCCCCTGCCAGAGGCCATTAACATCCTGCATGTTATCTACTCTAACACCAAGCTTCTAAAGTTAAACACACCACTACAGTTCATTACAGTCCGAAGCTGTACCTGTTAGCTTTCCCCCTCCCACTTCCCCATCCATCTCTTCTCTCCTCATTCACACTGCCCCCTTGTCCTCAGGCCATTGCTCCCCATGGGAGGACTTCAGCCCATGCTGTCACCCTGGCCATGCTCTCCTGCCCTCACTTACAAGAGCTCTGTTACATCAGTTGCTTCAGTAGCTACCAGTCTCTTTTTCTCCATTCCCTCTCCTTAGCATCTTTATTCCCCAGGCATGCCTGGAAGATACACACACCTCTCCTGGCTCACTCTCCTCCAGCTGTAGGCAGCGCCTTGCTACCATAACCCGGATTTTTTACTCCTTCAGCTTTTGAACTGTTGTTTAACATTATCTTCCTAACTGAAAACAATTACATATTCTGTCAAAATAATTGCTCCAGTATGACTCCTTTCCTTGTGAATATTTTCTTCACCTCGGAATTCAATGAATTTGCACAGGTCAGTTTTGTGTTATTTTAAGGTCCAGGTGGGACCAGCCAAACTGGCAAGGTGATCTCTAGAGGTATTGGTTCAGCCTGATGGAATAAGTATTAGCAGTGATGTGGTGCTGAGCTCACGATAAATTCCTGTCCATGTGATTTCTGCTCTATACCGGCATTCAGGTCGCAGCATGAAAAGTGCAGCTGCACTACAGAGTGCAACATAGCAGAGCAAATGGTGTTTCTGCTGCTGGCAGGGCTGGCCCCTGGCAGCCTGCAGGATGAAGAGGCTGTGAATACAATTAGCCTGTGGCATTGAGGAAACTGTAAATAAGGTTCCTCAAATATAAACCTTAGACTAAGGCATAAGGAGGTGTAACAAGAAAACACACACTATCAGTATCTCTAACCTCATCTAAACATGCACTAAGCCAGTCACATGCAGGTCTGTGAATTTTCCTCTGCTTACAACATAAACAGTATCTTAGATAATTTAACTCTGGTATAAGAAGGCAATTTTTGTGGACCTCTGAAGAAACTGTATATGTTTAGACCAGCCTGAATCTTGATCCTTTTTCTATTGTATAAAGAAGAAAAATATCCACTTTGAAAATACCTACACTAACAATAATATTTTTCAAGGCGCTTGATTTTCTTTTTTTTTTTCTAAATATCTGTGGCTACCCTGCCACCTTCTTTCATGTGATGATGAATAACTGTATTAAATCTATGTTGTACTAACTCAGTGCTTATAATTTTGTACCTGCTCAGGCAAAAACATCTACGTGACAAAGACTACAAAACACTACGAAAATACAGACCCTAACTTTTCAAACTAGATCAAACTGTGATAAAACTGTATGATGTGTCACTAATACAATTGTGTTTTGGTTTCACCTACTTTAAGAAAAGATATGTCACCTTTTAATTTTAAAATGATATTGAACAATTATTCATTAATGTCTGTGGACACTTCCTGCTAAAGTCTGATCTTCGAGGAGAAACTTAAGAGAGAATTACAATTCTGTGTATTGAATTAGTTGTATTGCGGACACTAAATGGTACATTAAACAATGTGCTGGATGGTTCTGACACTATAGACAAGGCTTCCTTCCTATCCTGGAGCTGCAAAAAGTGTATGTTTTGTGAAAACAGCCTGTTTCTGCAATGAGCAGTGGTATCACACAAAGGTCTGTGTTCAGATTGCAGTCTTTGAATTTCTTAAGTTTTGAAAGCTTCACTTGTAGAATCATAATGATCTTTTAGTGTACATAAGAAATTGTAAGCATAAAGTGATATTTACATATTACTCATCACTTACTTACAGCTTCTGGCTCACCCTACATTAGCTGCTATCACCTTCCTACCACTCTGCAACCTGTGTATCAGCAGGACACAGGCCACCCAGGCCCCAGCTGGGGGCTCCATCTCCATCACCTGTCTGCTCACTGCACAGAGGGGTAAACCCCAGGAGGAGCAGCAGGGCCAGTGCTGCTAGGGGAGCTCACAGGCTCCAAACGGTAGCTTAGGCTACTGACACTGATGATATTGATGACAATTAGTAGAGTGAGATGAGAATGGAGATGAGGAGAAGATTCATCTGTTACACTATCCATCATCTGTGTGTTGCCCCAGGCAATGTGAGCTGGCTGCTGTTTCAGTGGAGCTGCTTTTATTACAGACTAGCATTAGCCTTTCTGTGAGATAAAACTGCTTGAGTAACTTTTTGCCAGTAAGTCTCAGAAAAACAAATTTTTTGCTTTCTGTGTTTCTCAGGGTCAGACTGAATGCTTATGTAAGTAGATCATTAAGTTTCTAGTTTTCATGTGATACATTTCATACAAAAATCCGTTTCGTATAAAAAGTCAGTGCTAACCTAAGTGGTAAATTGAAAGTGTCAATTAAAACTACAAAAACCTAGTTTAATTCCTAGCCTCCTTCAAGAACAAAAATGAACAATTGAAAAACAAACTACCTGTTGGCCCATTGTGAGCACGTCACCTTCCTAAAACCATAATTAATTTTCCATTTTTCAATGAGTAGCTACATTAATTACTTAACACATTACAGAGATATTTTTTAATCCAGTGATTTGTAAAAAACTCTCAGCTATTGATAATATCACCATGAGCCACCAGTTTCTATTTTATTGTCCACGTACATTTCTCCAGAAAAAAAAGTCATGCATGTTGTTCATTGCAGATGATGTTTGTACGTACGTCACTTGCTGCACACATGCATACATGTAATGCGGACAAAGCTTATGCCGCATATTTTTGCATACAATGTTAACTTTAGGTTTCAATAGGAGATATCTTTCCAGTATTATTTTCCCCTAGTACTCAATAACCAGGACCAGAACCGAAGAGTAAGATTTCATTGAATTATTGCCTGCCCTACAGGCATTGTTTATAGTTGGGACTCAAACTTTACTCCTTGTTTTTAATGGTGTTGCTCATACAAGTTGAAACAATGTGCAGAGTTTGCTGAACTGGATCCTTCTAGGAAAGACTAATCAAGCTTTCCTGCACATACATATCTTATTTTATACTCCCAATGATGATTCTTCTTTCCCAGCAAAAAATCCTTATTATCCTTATTAATCCTTTTTTCCTCATGACTTTGTGTGCTTCTAGTCCCTTCTTTTTTTGCTTCAGAAGATGTGTTATGCATTTGTTACGTCCATTCATTATTTGGTTCCCATCTTTACTTTTGGCCAAAAAACCTTACACAGATTCTTGATATTTTAGGAAAATGTCTTCAATTTCTGTTTCAGATCTCATTTTTTTTTCCTGTGGAAACTTAATGGTGGAGAGGACAAATTCATTTTTTGTATGTGGGTCTGACAACTGATCTTTGAGTCTTAACTAGGTAATAGCTGTTATGTGGCTGAAATGTAGAATATCCTTAAATACATTTGAATCACTAGATTGTAGAAGTTTTATAAATCTCATTTTCACAGACTGTGTAGAGCTTTCTAGTTCATTAGCTAAATGTGAGCTTGCGAGGCTATCTGCCATCACCTCCACTATGCAGTGTCCAGTGTCACTGGAGAATTCACTTAGTAATTCACTTAGATTAGATAATATTTGAATTGTAAGTTTAT
The DNA here is from genome assembly GCA_017639245.1 of Myiopsitta monachus. Taxonomy (NCBI): domain Eukaryota; kingdom Metazoa; phylum Chordata; class Aves; order Psittaciformes; family Psittacidae; genus Myiopsitta; species Myiopsitta monachus. The sequence goes on along the minus strand of CM029941.1, from coordinate 16,737,776 downwards.
CAGAGGGAGCAGGCCCAAACTGTGTTCTTTAGAGGAAATACATACAACGTAACTTGAAAATAACTGACTGTCAGAAAATCACCTGAGGGATCATTCTGTATTCTAATTAAAGATTAGCACCATAATAGCAAACAGGGCAGACACCAGTACCTGAAGGGGGCCTATAGGGATGCTGGGGAGGGACTCTTCATGAGGGACTGTAGTAATAGGACAAGGGGTAATGGGTTCAAACTTAAACAGGGGAAGTTTAGATTGGTTATAAGGAAGAAATTCTTCAGTGTAAGGGTGGTGAGGCACTAGAATGGTTTGCCCAGGGAAGTTGTGAATGCTCCATCGTTGGCAGTGTTCAAGGCTGGGTTAGACATAGCCTTGGGTGATATGGTTTATTGGGAGGTGTCCCTGCCCATGGCAGAGGGGTTGGAAGTAGATGACCTTAAGGTCCTTTCCAACCCTAACTATTCTATGATTCTATGATTCTATGACAGGGTAAGGTAATTTTCTTCCTTACAATACTGTAAATCTCAAGGAACCCTGCTGGAATTAATTACTCTAGATTTACACTAACCTTTTGTAATCCTTTCCTAATGATAGATCCTATATCTATCCTGAAACCAGTTTTCTTCTCTTCTACACATCTTCCTCTTAGAGCCGAACAACTAAAGGAGAAAGAGAAAACTTGCGTAAACTATGTATGTCCTATCCCCTAAGGAAAAGGAGGCAAAATTTACCTATTTAATCTAAATACCCACTGATTTTCAATAATGAAAAAATGATGCTCAAAGAAACTAAAGCAGTCAGGCAACAGGGAATAGAATCAACATTTTTAGTACCATGTTAGTTAGAATAAATATATCATGTATATATATTTCACATTTTAGTTTAGATTTAATAATTACAAAAAAAAATGGCAGAGATTGTTTTAACTTCTAGGAGCATTTATCTCATTACTATTTTTTTTGTGTATGTTAGAATTATATGATTAAATCTTTGAGAAAAGTATTGTTATGTTGTTTGTCATCTTGGTGTCTTCTACTACTGGTTAAATTAACCCAAGTAAGAAAAATCGTTAACTGCATGAGACATTTCTAGAAGACCCTTTAAAGTGCTTCTCATTGTTTGTTGTTGCAAAAGAGTATTTTATTTTAACTAAAGAACTTCCAAAATGGCATGAAAACAGACTTCAGGATGAGAAGTTGCCAGTTACTTTGCAGTAAGGCTCATAAGGTCATAGCACTTGGTTGTGCTATTACACTGAGAAATGAGAGATGAGATGTTGCCCAGTTATCAGCCTCAAGAACCCCGATTCCACCTACTCATTGAATGTAATTTATTCCATTTGTGTATCAAATCTGGCATGCAAGCCAAGGTATGGTTAACCTGGAAGACATAACAGAATTCACCTTAGACTGGAGCATTGTTATGTTCCAGATGGCAGTCTTATTATAATGTAACTACAAAGTCTTAGTCTAGAGACCAAAAAGATGTATGGGCATTTTCTTACTTGTTAAACTAGAAATTACAACAAGAGAGAGTTACTTTTGATATATAATACAAAGAATAATTGCCAAAGTCTGTTGAAAGCTCATATTTAGCTCAGTTGCACTTCGGCGCAAGAGGTGCATCTGCACTAGCAGTTTGGTAAATAGGATTATTACTTTTTTTTCCCTGGTGCCAACATTGGATCTGTACTTGGTATTTTGAGGTACCTACCGGAGCTCTTCAAAACAGCAGTTTCCATCTGCTGGAACCAAAGTCATTCACCCAGGATCTTCTTAACATTTGCCACCTGTCATGCAGACACAGGTTTCCAACTGCCACCACTGTACCCTCTGTACCTATGAACAGCTACAGCAGTCAAATTCATTTTTTTGAGAAGTGTATTGTGGATATTTGATCCTATCACCAAAACAGCTGCAAATCAGACCAGGGACCGTCACTCTGTGGGTACCTGTATGTTACGGAGCGGTACAGTATTATGTGCTAAAGTTGGGTACGAATTCTTCTGCTATCTTAACAAAAGTGATTTCTATTGAGTTTTGTCAACAATGCAGAAATTCAAGAGAAAATGCCCACTTGGACTATCTCTGACTGTGCGTTAAACGGTATCATAGGACAACTTTATGGATATATTAACCAAATATGATCAGTGAAAATTCTTCCTTGGAAATATACAGGGATCAATTTTTGTTCTTCCCTCCCTCCCTCCCTCCCTCCCTCCCTCCCTCCCTCCCTCCCCCCCTTCCTCCCTTAAGTTTAGTTGTTGATTTTAGATAACTGACATACTGGAGTCCTAACTACACATAGGGAGCACATAATCATAGTCTAACAAAAATCCTGTTTAGCCAGTTGAAATATTACAATAATAAGTAATATGAGTAATAAGAAAGCGAGTGAATGACTTTCCTTCCAGCTTGGTTTTCTATGATTTTACAGCTGTTCCACATATAAACAAGAACTTCAGTGCATAAACAACGACTAAGAATAATAGAATGGCAAATTAGGTCCCTCAGAACTGATGATGTTTAGATTTCTTATTCATTTTTATTAGTGTTGCATATTGCATTTCTAATCCATACTGAAAGAACTGTGAAAAGTGGCTAACAATACTGGCCTCAACCATTTGCCTGGCAAAATAGTTCAATGTATAGAGCCCACAGAAAACCTTAATTTGCTAATAATTCTCAGTGAATAGGGGAAGAATAGAAGAGAGGCAAATCCAGCAATGACTTATTGAATTACAGCTGGAACAAAACTGTTTCATATTCAAGCAGCTAATTGCAAGGAAAACAGTACATTTCAGTCTTTAAACTCTGATGTCTTCGTTTTCCAAATATTTATTTATCCTGCACATGAGAGGCTTTATGAAGGAAAGCATGTTAAAAGCTGCAGGAGACATTCAGGCTGAACAGTAGTTTACTTATAATTTACAGACTTGTAGTACTTAATATATAATGCAATAATCTATGCTGTGCCATTTGTCATTTGGACTAGGCAGCAGATTATAGCTTAGGGCAGTGCATCTGTGCACAGATCAGGCAGGAAATGGCCTAAAATCTTGAACAGCTGAGTGTGATGTCTCAGTATAGTTGCAAAATTCAACCTCTGCTCCAGAGGTCACTGCATGCTTCAGTCATGACAGCCCAAATTGTTAAGCATGTGACTAATATGCATACAGAACACAGGCTGCCTGATGTCTGCTGCAAGCTTGATGGCTGGTTAGCGGCTAGTCTTAATTTTATGTGACAATCCTATGTAGGAAGTGCCGGGTGGGTGACTAAATGGAGCATATTGATGTCCCACTGGGTGTAGCCCCTGTTGTTTTGACAAATTCTCCTTAGCATTTATCAATCAGGCCTACAATGGGGAGTGTGCTGAATATCTAATTCAGACATGCTAGTCAGGACTAATAGAGCAAGATAGCATGTTATTCAATTTGTACTTGTTAGCGATGTCCCACTGTCACTGGGCAATTTACCTTCACACTTCACAAATGAAAAGACAAATTTGCTGGGCTTCAAATACTTACATGAGTTACAAGCAAAATTTTAATTAGCATGTCATTACAGCAATAATTTATTGCTTTTTTCTAGTTGTCCTAGCATCCAGATTGCACTTTTTCTTTTTTTCTTTCTTTAAAGAGAGATGTGCTTTAATATTTATGGGACAGGTACTTAAAACAAAAATAAAAAACACCCTGCAGCAATCGAAAAACTGCATAATAAGATACATATCAATACGCTTTATTTTACAAAGTCTGAGACAGATTTATATGTTTATCACTTAAAGCAACCTTTTGAGTTCTCCCCTTACCAAGTATTAATGGATTAGTAAGCAACATCATATAAAAGTCTGTTTATTTTAATCAACATTTAAACTAGGATAATATTTTTAAATGCAATTTTCAGCTGTTGCCAGAGGAAGCATAAAGAAAGTGAGGGAAAGCAGAGACAGATACATACTCTAGAAAACAGTAAAGCAAAATCACAATTTTGTTATACCTAGGTAAACATTTGTAGTGAATTTGCAGCAGGCAACCCCTGTGTTATCAACCGAAGAAAACCTAGTTCTAGTAAACAGTGGAAAGATGGATCCTTTAGTTGAAGTCAACAAAAGAATTGAATTGACTAGTCTTTAAGGGTGTTTGGGAAGCTAAGAGCAACCTATATTGTAATATAAACTGAAAAGGGGCTGCTTAGCATGTGGCAGAGGCGGTTCTTATGGACTTTGGATGTTATTGTATTTATCTGTATATATTGGTCCACATACTTCTTCTGTATTGCAAACCACAATAGAACATAAAGTTACCCAATGCTTCCTGAGAACTAAAAGAGGAAATGCAAGCAATCTGTACAAAGCAGGGAGGAGTTCAGTGAGGCCTCAATTCCTCCAGACAAAAGCCAGTGTAGTTTAGTCAGGGTGACTGATATGCTCTGCATTGCAGGATGCAGGGCAGCTCTTTGAAGGCAAGCTCACTGTCTCTGTGGGACATTACTAAGAAACATGGGCATGCTCCCATGAGCTATCTAGTAGCAGGTTCTCTAATAAACTGATGAATAAACAATTAAAAGAAATGTGAGCAAAAGTCACCTTGGATGGTTTTTAGACATGGCTGCACATGATAAGACACCCTTTCAGATTCTCAGGGAAGCAAAATTAGTTTGATTCCAAAAGCATATTTTTTATTAGTGAATATACATGATAAATGAAATATTCTTATTGCCTTTAGGCAAACATTCTATGAAAAACAATATGAAAACAGAATACTGAACAGAAAAATGGCCTGCAAGATCAGTTCCAGTTTGTATATGTAGAAGCACCTTAAAGGAAAGCTAATGAATTGCAGAGTTTAAATACACCAGGAAATGTTCATTTCTGCTGCTAAACATGGTGGTATTTCATCACTTTCAACACTGAAAGAAAAAAGTGTGATTTCACAGAGAGCTTATAAAATTTAAAGAAAACTTTAGCTCTGCGTAATTTTTTGTCAGTAACAATTCCTTGTCATGGGCAGGGACACCTCACACTAAACCATGCCACCAAGGCTATATCTAACTCAGCCTTGAACACCACCAGCGATGGAGCATTCACAACTTCTTTGGCAATCCACTCCAGTGCCTCACCACCCTCACAGTAAAGAACTTCCTCCTTATATCCAATCTAAACTTCCCCTGTTGAAGTTTTATCCCATTACCCCTTGTCCTATTACTACAGTCTCTAACGAAGAGTCCATTCCCAGCATCCTTATAAGCTTCAGATATTGGAAGGCTGCTCTGAGGTCTCCACGCAGCCTTCTCTTCTCCAGGATGAACAGCCACAACTTTCTCAGCCTATCTTCATACGGGAGGTGCTCCAGTCCCCTCATCATCCTCGTGGCCCTCCTCTGGACTTGTTCCAACACTTCCATGTCCTTTTTACATTGAGGACACCAGAACTGCACACAATACTCCAAGCGAGGTCACACGAGAGCAGAGTAGAGGGGCAGGATCACCTCCTTCAACCTGCTGGTCACACTCCTTTTGATGCAGCCCAGGATGTGGTTGGCTTTCTGGGCTGCAAGCACACACTGAAGCAGGCTCACGTTCATTTTCTCATGGACCAACTCCCCCAAGTCCTTCTCCGCAGGACTGCTCTGAATCTCTTCTCTGCCCAACCTGGAGCTGTGCCTGGCATTGCTCTGACCCAGGTGGAGGACCTTGCACTTGGCATGGTTGAACTTCATCAGGTTGGCATCAGCCCACCTCACAAGCGTGTCAAGGTCCCTCTGGATGCCATTCCTTCCCTCCAACGTATCAACTGAACCACACAGCTTGGTGTCATCAGCAAACATGCTGAGGGCGCACTCAATCCCACTGTCCATGTCACCGACAAAGATGCTGAACCGGTCCCAACACCGATCCCTGAGGGACACCACTTGTTACTGGTCTCCAGCTGGACATTGAGCCATTGAGCACAGCTCTTTGTGTCCGGCAATCCAGGCAGTTCTTTATCCACCGAGTGGTCCACCTATCAAATTGATGTCTCTCCAATTTAGAGACAAGGACGTTATGTGGGACAGTGTCGAATGCTTTGCACAAGTCCAAGTAGATGACATCAGCTGCTCTACCCCTGTCCATCAGTTCCATAGCCCCATCATAGAAGGCCACCAGATTGGTCAGGCAGGATTTCCCCGCAGTGAAGCCATGCTGGCTGTCGCTAAGCACCTTGTTGTTTTTCATGTGCCTCAGCATGCCTTCCAGGAGAATCTGCTCCAAGATTTTGCAAGGCACAGAGGTGAGGCTGACTGCTCTGTAGTTCCCCGGCTCATTCATTTTCCCCTCCTTTTTGTTCATTTTTTGTTTGTTTGGTTTCTTTCTAAATTCCACTCAGCTTACAAAAAATGTTCATGTGCTTATAAACTTATTGTCTTTTCTTTACCTGTCTCTATTCCCATTCCAGTGTGTCTATCCATAGAGTGCTCTGCTTCTCTAGTCATTCACTGCTTTAGAAAGCTCACAGATACAACCCTTGCCAAGATGATATTTATTATTATTAGGCAGTAATTTATATATTTTACAACTCAGCAGGTTTTTTTACCACACTGTGTTCGTTTGCCTTACCTCTCCTCTACAGAATTTTTAAGCTCTTTTAATGTATTTTCTTCTATTTTTGTAGGGGAACATCAAGCCCTAATCTAACCATTGAATCATGTAGCTATTCTTAAACATGTTGTCTATTACATATGTGTATATTTAATTCCCATCTCATCATCCTAAGTCTGAAGCATTTGCACAATTCAAATGTTTTTTGTTGTTCTTCATTTTCATGAAGACCTGTCATTTGAATCCACATACTGATAGTTGAAAGCAATTTTCCATGAGAATAGTGCAGGGCATTTAGATTTCCTTTATCCAGGAAGCCAAGCATCTGACAGTTATTTCCTGTTGATATATATAACCAGAGATCTCACTGAAGGAGAGCAACTTTCTTTTCTTCTGAAAGAATCATTCCACTAAAAGCAATACTAAATATTCTGTTTAAGGGAAAGTAACACAGCCAAGAGCTCAAATGTGCCAAATGCAGTACTCTGTTTTGCTTCTGTTGCTGCGTATTTGGTGAGATTACATTCAGAGCATGAGCAACCTACGTCCATGCTATTAAATCTCTTCCTCTGCAGAAAAACATGGCTTAAGCAATCATGCCAGCTGGAGCTGGTGCGTGGTGTATGCCACCTTCTGCCCCTCTGTTGCCAAAGCCAGTGATTTCTCCACTGGTTTACCAGTGTAAGCGATCATTTTCCAGCACTTGTAAATATTTCCTGGGACTGTTTTTTTTACTGAAATAGATACAGTCTTGGTTTCCTGGATACTTTATATTGTCTTTGGCAGTGTTCAAAATCTAGATGAAAACAGACACAAAATATTTTCCTTTATTATGTAAGTCAAGATCAAAGATTTTTCTGGAGGGTATGATGTCACTCAAAATAAATTATGGACTAGAACAAGAAAAAAGAACCTGAAATTCTATTGCCCATGTTATTCATGAAGGTAAAGCCAGTCATTATGAATCCCTTTCTTGACTTAATACCTCTGAGTATATGCAGTGTTGCTTCTGTTGGATTCCATATTACATGAGTAACATCCATCTTCAGCTGGCATTTCATAAGAAACTTAGTCTAATCCCTTTAATGTCATACTGCAACAGCAGTGTAAATGGTCATCTGGTAGTTTTAGAAGAAATTGCATTTAGCTCTCAAAATAAATTAAATCCATATTGAGAAATTGGGAACTTTGCACTTTTCTTAAACCCTCTTGCATACATGATGTGATTAGAAAAGATCAGTGTAGATTTCGCCTCATCATCATTAGAGGTTCTTATACTCTACATTAGATTTTCATCTGAATTAAATACTATCCAAAGCAATCAATCAATGGATATGGTGTTACTCACTGAGAACTTTCAGACTTGACAGGTTTTTTCAACATGACATATATATTACAAACATAACAGGTTATGGATGTCACCCGGGTATCTTGCACTGAGGGACATCTGTGTAAAATACAACAAAATGAAGGTCAAAATATAACACAGCATGCTTTTGTGGACATTTCTATCAGATATGTTGATGACAACATTAGGCAATCCGTCACTTTTTTTTTTTCTAATGGAAAAGCCTTTATTTTAAACTGAAAGACATTATTACAAAAATCCCCAAACTCTGTGTTCTAACAGATTATACAGAAACAACAAGATGTACAGAAATGTTGATTTTTTTTTAATCCCCAGAAAATATTCAGAACTCCGTTAATCATTTCACTATTTTATATGTTCTTGAAAATTCCCTGCTTTTTTCCAGAAGTCATGATTTAGCTTAAACACCAACTGAGCTAAAACTGTAAAAGGATTCATGAAGACAAGGATACACCAAATCAGGAAGAACTTACATTCAGTTCAGCGGACACTAGGTAAGGTCAAAAAGGCCCCACTCAAGTCAGGAAAGAAACTATTGACTTTTTTTCTCTTCTTTCTCACATTTTTTCCTCTATCCAGATGAACATGCTTGCATTTTAGCTGAGGATCAAAGCAAATTCTGTAACAAGCTCCTGGTGTTATGGCTTCTCAGTTTTTTTCCATGACATCGTAACATCTCAACACATCTCAGACTAAAAGCATTCCTTTACATAGGGTGTACATATTCAAATATAAACATTTCTACTGCCAAAATGCATCTGAAAGCAACACAATAAGATGGAGAAATAGAGTTTTTCTGACAATTCCTAAACTAACAAGTCTAGTCACTGTAAACAAAACCCAATTTTCTCTATATTAAACTAAGGAGATATCCCCACTCTAGAAAGAACCCAGGCAAAACATTCCTTCATGGAACATTGTGGAAAACAGCTATCAGCATCCTTTCTTCTTATCTCCCACATTACATGGTCATTGGAGCAGCTACCTCACATACTTACCTTTTAAAATGTGAGAAGAGTCTTATGAGTGCACAATGCTGATACTGTCATCGAGTTCATTCACAAGCTATAGCTTCCTTAAAAAGGGACACATAATCACTTCAAAGACAATTGCAAAAACAGGACTGAAGGTGAATGCACACTTCAAATAGCGTGGAAATCAAAATCCACCATGTGGCTATACCTCAGCAAGGAGGGAAATGCCGGACCTTATGCAACACTCATGTTTGACTATTAGGGGAGCTCGGAAGTTTTCACTGAGGTTCAGGGTGTGTTTCACCCTCTCCATCTAAAGCTTCAGCAGGTCCGGAACCTTCACATCAATCTCCTTATGGTCATCCACAGCGTCTGGAGAAAGAAGCTTGATGAAGGTGAGCCAACCTGAAAGAAGCTTGATGAAGGTGAGCCATCCTGTTTCTGTCTTCATGTTCTGTGATGAATTCAGACTGCACAGTGTGACCATGGTCTGCTTGATACTCATGTATCAAGGAGTGGAGGGTACTCTCAGGGTTACTCTGCTTAGCGTCTTCCTGCGGTTACCTATTGTTGTATTTAATCCTTTGACCTCTTCCTCTTTCTTATCTTTCTTCAGTTCTAATCATGAATCTGCTCACAGAGGGCTTATAGATACTGCTGCTGCTGCTTTGCTTAGCAGACAACTAACCAGCAGCCAGCAAGGGCAATAATAGCCTCCAATAAGAAAATACTAGCAGGTATATAACTTGATATTTACTTAGAATACTCTTCCACAGGCTTCCTGTGCCTCTAGTAGTGTCTCTCTATTTAATAACCATTATTGATTTATTTTTTATAAATTTGCCCAATAGCTTCATGCCTTACTCAACTTTCAACTTCCTTTCACTTTAGCAATATGATTCCTTTGCTTTACAAATTAAGGTGATTTAAAAGCTTCAAAAGCATAAACAAGGTGTATGGGATTAAAAGTGAGTTCATATTGCATGTTTTATACATTTCTATATTTATCTCAATCCCACTCAAGGGTGGGTATTATCATGCAACTTGCTTTTTTTTTTTGATAGAATATATTTTCATTTCTTCATTGCAACAACGTTAATGAGTCTTCTGTGGAAAACATTGCCCTTTAAAAACCACTGCTCCTTTACAAGAGAAGGAAGGTATGATGAAAGTAAGAAAATTCACAGCCTTTTTCATTTGCATATCATTTCAACAGAGAGGGGAGGAAAGCTCTTTCTCCAAGAAGAGAAGATCCCTTTCTAAAGTCATGTTCAGGGATTTTATGTAAGTACAACTTTCCTCTAAATGCAAAAGATAAAGGGTTAGTTTCTTGCATGGGTCTGGACAGGGAAGGCCTTCCTTTCTTAGAATTTCTGGACTCTGATATTTTTTTTCCTTCATCACTTTATGACTGTTTTCCCATTGAGTTTTCATATGATGTGTGAAAACGGAACATTCTAGCAATAGTCCCCTAAGGGCAGCTATCTCAGATAGCACACAGTTTCCCAGCACCACAATTGTGGAAGTCCCAGATGCCGTATGATTTAGAGGTTTGATCAACATTTTGCTTTATGAAGGCACTTAAAGGCAAACCAAAGGTCATAGGAAACGAAACTGACATAATCAAGATGTAAAAAAATAATCCTTTATATCTATCTGTGATTTTTAACAGACATTGTTCTTGTTCACCATTTGTTAAAAAATAGGCTTTCGTGAGATGTAACAGCTCACTGTGATCAAAAACATGTTTTTGTCTGCAAAAAATTTACTCTTAGACATGAACAGTCTAGTTCAGAGGTATTTGTGGGAATTATATAAATTAATGAGATCTAATTAGTAGTCCATAATTAGTGAGGTGACATTGTAGAATGAAAACAAGGTGATAAGCTATCAGCACAGTCCTTGCTTTTCATCCATTTTGCTTAAATCCTGGGTTAAAGCTTCTGCTATTTATATTTGCATATTAAATGACGGATTTCTGTACAACTTCATGTACCCAGATTTTCTACACTTTATATATATAGAAAGCAAGTATATGTTTATATTTTTCTGGTAGGGAGGGAAGTAGGTTGAAATCAGAATTTGACAGTTTCATGTCAGTTTTGAAGGAGACGAAAGTTAGCTTCAACTAATGCTGAGATCCATGTGTGTCATCACACATGCAAAAATTAGACTTTAAATGCTTTGCTGTAGCTCTTTTCCACTAATCCTCTCTTCGTTCTTTGTGAGAAATTAAATACTCCAGTTCTTCCTTCTGGACCTCTTTTCCACAACAAAGGTTAAAGTGTTTGATGAGGAGCTACAAATACTGTTATGTGGTCTGTGTGTGTAGGATGAACATACCATTTACAGATCTGAAACAAAACTGAATGAGTGATATACTTAAGAGTATTTATTCTCTTCTTAAGTCAGTTACAATTCTGTAGGAATGCTTTCAAATCTTCTTCTAATCTTTTAGACTGGTATAGGAAAATGACCAAAACAACAATCCATTTGTAGAAAATGTTAGCCGGGAAAGTATTAAATGCCATACACAACCTGTTCACAGTTATGACAAGGTCTTTTGACCACTCTGAGGGAAGATATTGTGAAGGCAGAAAATGAAAGGTCTTTCATGGTAGGGTATTTCAGTGCTGAGGCTGATACATCAGCAACTGATACCTATTTGCCATGCAGACTGTGTAAGTAACTTGGCACTACTGCCCTTTCTCTGACTTTTACTCTCTGGAAAAAGGAGAGGGAAGAGATATTAATGAATATTTATCTCAGTTGAACAAAGATGTGTTTATCTATTACTGTGATGGAATCCACACACACCTTTTAAGCACAGATAAGATTTTATAACTGTGATGTCACACCATCAGTGTTTGATGTAAAAGGCATTAGAAAAGGAAAAGATGCATTTCACCATAGAACTTTTTATTTTTATTGATTTTAGCTTCCAGCATAAACTAATCTGGTTTTTATAAATCAAGTTGAGAAAACAGCTCGATCTCCCTTCTGCCTATTCCACTCTTACTGGAACTGTATTCACAGTGTAATTCCAGTTTGAGCTTGTGTTCTCTGTATTCAGCAAGCTTCTTCCTTTACTGATTTTTCTTTTGTGAGACAAATTGTTATGCATTTGTTGCTATTTCAAATGACCATAAGGACATGGCTTGTCGCTTATTGAAATGACAGGATTGGTACTTCCTTAAATATTTGGTTAGAATCTAGGAACAGCGGCTGAAAGTAAAATAGATGATAACGTGATTTTGAACTTCAGGACTGTCTCACTTAGATACCTCAAGGTCAAAAGGCATCTTGCTTTCTCATCTATAATATTTATACAGACTTACTAAATAGTAGCAATATCTTGCTGCATTTTAAAAAAAAACCCAAAATCAAAACACTTGATTTGAAAATTTGCAATTTACTTGCACTTTGATCATTAATTCAGGGGCTATTTAGCAATATAAATAAGGTCCAAATATTTTCAAGCTTACTCCTATTGAGATGTCACTTGCTGTACAATTTCTTTAAAATCAGTAAGTTACTTCTAAAGAAAAGATAACACCACCCAGGCCTCCACGGTTTGTAATTTTTAAACTATTAAAAACGTTTGCATATTTTTCTCTCTTTACTTACGTCTCTATTTGTTTCTTATTTGAAATATGCCTGGGCTGTCTGCCTGCCCCTTTTTCAAAATTAAGTGCATGGGCATACCTTTGATTTTAAAAATGTAGAAGATTTCTGCTTTTGTTTTTCCACTTTTGTATTAATAAAAATACGTTTTTGTTGTCCTTCTTCTTTTTTTTTTTTTTTAAGTGTGACCAGTACATCTGCAGTGCAAATCTGAATGACAAAATAAAGGCAATTTTCTTCTAGTGCATGCGTTTTCCTCAAAAAAAAAAAAAAAAAAGAAGAAATACAACTCTTTACAAGATACAAGACAAATGACACAAAAGTGAAAGGGCACTGATACAAACTGGATAGGCTTACAACATAATTGAATTAAGTCTTGTGTGCCACATATGATCACAAAGCAGGGCCATGTCTTGAGCACTCTGAATGTAGGGAGGCTGCCAGTCAATAAAAAGACTCTTTAAACTGGTTAAATGCATCATGAGCATGTGCAGAGCCCTCCTAGCTAACAGGTGGCTGAATAAAACTCAGCTGGTGTTGCACAGGGCTATAGCATTGACCTGCTTTAGGATAATTTCAGCCCTCTTTAAAAAAAAAAAAATTGTTACTGTACTTGGTATAGTGGAAACAATTTAAGGATGAATAATTTCTTTTAGTCCCTTGAGGCACCGGTGGTTCCCTCTCACTCTCTCTCTCCCTTTCTGCATCTCTCGACTGAATTAACATAAAGGAATAGTGACAACAGCAAGCTGAAAAGCGTAGCTGGTGGGAGGATTAAGTATATCATTGAAAGGAATTATGTTGTAAATGACTGGGAGTGGTAGGGGCTTCTGTTCCTTGGTCCCATCTGGTCTTTAAAGAATACCTTGTTGTAATTACCCCCAGATGGCTTTGTGCTACACTGGGCCTGGACAGCCAGGTGCCAGTGTACCCTGCTGGGTGTGATATTCATTGCTACATGCAGTGACAAAAATGGACTTTATTGCAACCTAATTTCTTCCAGGGTATTACACAAATATGAAATGAACATAGCTTATCAAACAAGAGCTTAGTGTGCCAGGAGCTGAGACTGTCACACCTAAGACAAGACTGCCTTGTTATTTCACGTTTTAACAATTGTCTTGAAAGGTGAAAATATCAACAATTTACAGTGTTTGTCTGCTAATAAATATATATATTATATCATGTTAGCTATTTTCCAGGACCTGAAATGTTCAAATTACACTAAAGCAATTGCTGGAAATGGTAGAGTAAAAAAGACAAGATTTGCTGCAGGCAAAGCTCAGGCCCAGTCCCGGAAGACTCTGGCATACAAAACGCTCCCTCCTCAGTTCCAGACTCAGGCAGACACAAAATTTGTGTCTGCACTGGACACAAATTTTGCTGTTTCTTTTCTATTTCTATTGATATTGCTGCATTTATCTTATATAGTTCCTGGTAATTTTACTGCCAAAATTATAGTCTTACATTTTCATATCCTCTTCTGGAGCTATTCTAAAAGAATCATTGTTACTATTCAAAATTAAACCTTTCGCCACAAAAGAAAAACAAAGAAGCTTGAGGAAAAAATAGAACCATGGGATTTAAAATCCTGACTTGCTCTGAAGCAACTATTTGCAAAGCAAGGGGTCAGCAGTTCTTTCCTTGCTGAAACTGCACAAATGTGTAAGGGAGGAAATGCCATATAGAGTACATCCCTTCCCACCTCTCCTGCTCACCTGCCTTGCCACACCCCTGCTCCCACTCAGGATCCTGGGGTTTCTTTGGAGAAGAATTTCATGGACACATGCAGACTAGCTGCTGTTCTCTGAACAAACTTCTGGAGGTCTCATGGCTATCTGGTGCTATGCTGGAGCAAGTGCAACTTCTCTTTTGGCATCTTTGTGCACCATAATTTATGCTGCTATTCCTAACCTAACTATAAACTGACTAACCTGGGTATTGCTTGGGTAAGAGCTTGCAATGAGCAAGCTACTATGTACACATGCATGCTTAGTATGTATGTACTATGTATTATGAAGTACACAGATTCTCCAGCATGTTTTGTACAGCTCATGCACTGCTCCCCTATTCCCTACCAATATTGTCAGAGGCACCACTGAGTGACCAAGGTGCTGGTCTGAAAACAGCAGTGGTTATCTCAGTATGCCTGGTCACTACAATGTCAACAACAGCATCTGCTTCTTTTCTGAGGTCTGAAAAGGAGCAAAATGCTGATTGCCAGCTTCTTGCAGCTCATTTAGTCTTGATGATACAAAGATTGCCCTTCCCCAGGCTTTTCCTATTTTCATCATGTTGTATAGTCGAGAGATATAACCGTGTGGCAGCTGGTTTTCTACTGCAAGTTACAAATATGCTCATAAGATATTAGGAACCTGAAAAAGTTGCTCTTTACATCTTCTAATTTACCTGTGAACATGTGTAAGCAGATTCATCTGAGTTCCTAGCCTTCTTCATTACCATCATCTGGTTAGTAATGTACTCCAGAGAGAATACACTTGTTTGCTCTAAGGCTTTTTATTCTGACCTGACAATGTAATTTTTAAGACTGATATTTTTTGAGAAGGAAAAGGTGTCTTAGACTATAGAAAAGCCAAACTTCCTTAAAGGTAATGACATTGTAGCACGTGGGATTTTTTTTAAATTGTCTCCAGTTAAAACATATATCAAAATATGACTATCCTTACTTTAATTCACCAGGTTCATATTTTAATTTGGAAGTTATCAGCAAAAAATTACAGTCTCCCATTTTCCTAATTCAGCCTTTTTTTTTTTTTTTTTTTTCCTAGGGAGCCCTTGATTCTACTAATCTCTAGTTATTCAGGCTTCAAATCAGTCATATAAAAAAATAGAACTTCACTGAAAGGTAAAATAGATTTTTCACCCATTTTCTGTGACTCGGGTGACATAATTTTATAGGACGTCTCTGATCAGTTCTTATTCACCCTTTCCAGGAAGTTCAAAATCATATATAAAGCCTCAGTGTCATCTTCCATCACCATTATGAATACTCTTAGGAAATATAAGTGTTGTCCCAGAAACTTGCCAGAAAAGTGCATTAGTCAATCAGATCCTTTACTCTTAAGAATGATGGGACAAATTTTGACATTAGAGACAAGATCAGACTTATGCTGACTTAGTACTACTATGCAGTTGACCAGAATAGCAGGAGATCTTTTCTTCCTTTATCCTTCTCTACCCTTCTCTCTTTCCTTCTTCTCTATTATGTATTTTTGTATATGTATTTATAACTCAGGGAGAAAATCTAAGAGATCAGATATCTACAATTATAATTCTTATCCTGTTAAAATCAGCAAAATTACAGTGCGTGTGTTTTTCAGAAACTAAGCCATAACTGAGATAATTATCAAAGCCATTATATATAAGAAGGTTATATATATGCTTAATATTAATGAAAACAGGCTATGTAAAAAGTCTATACATGCTTGGAAAAATTAATTTTAGTACATGCTAACTTCTCTAAGTGCATGATTTCCACTACATAAATACTAGTTAGCTACATAGAAATGAGGAAAATGTCAGTTCTGGCTTTCAGTGTGAGTTATATTATAATAATAATTGAAGTTATTAATTGGAAAAATGAAGCTCCCAAGTCCTTCATTCAGACATTAATAAGACCGAACCAAGAATAAAAATTATCTGAAGATTGCATATGAAATCCAGGGTTGAGTTTGGAGATGCCAGCTCTGTATTTCACATGCCTCCCATAAAAACAGTACCTTTGACAAGCCTCCATCAGACTGTGAACTTCTTATTACTCAGCTACTTCCTTCACACCTACTCCTGGTGATGAAGAAGTTTGATTGATAACAGATGTTACATGTTCTGCTGCAGAACATGCATGCAATGGAAGAAAAATATTCCCAATCCATTATTCCTTTGAGAAGTATGTTGCCTCTCTACCTTGTCCACACTTGATTTTGGCTTGGTTTTTTTCAGACTAGGTAGACCTGGTAGAAGAGGTGGCTTCTCCTGTATATAGAGGATGTCTAACATTTTGTGACATTGATGATAACTAAATAAATTAAAGAAAGAATAGCAATATAATCTGCCTGATTTGATGACACCGGTTAATCTAACTTTTAATCTTCACTTCAGTATTAGTTATAAGAGACTATGCATTTCTAAGCAATTTTTACAACCTATGATTAATGACTACCTTCTGAATGTAGGACATTAATACAGTCCCTCAGTAGGTATGTTCATCCAAGAGACTGAAAATTTACAGGCAAAGCAGAGTCACAGAGCACAGGAGATGACATATTTATTGATGACTGCACTGTTCTGTCAATAACACTGAAGTGAAGCTGTGTCATATTGAACCATTTTGTGAGGAAGATCTTGTGTGATGAACTTGCACACTTAAGGTAATTTTTTGGTTGTTTGGTTTTGTTTGGGGTTTTATTTTGGCTTTTCTTTTTTGCAGCGTTTTATATTTGAAAAACTAAAAATTTTTCTAAGAAGCATTATATTGTTAGCAGTGACAATTTTTGTTGAGCATTTCTTAAACTTCTGTGAGTTCTTGTTAACCAGGTTATGATCCTGTTTTAAGATGTACTGTGTACAGGATGCATGTTCAGAGTTAACATGGGTTTAGGTTTGCATATTAGTTTTCATTTTGTGTGGAAGTTCTGAATGTACCTGAGTAGAAACTAAACAAGACAATAAACTTACCATAACTTGCCACAAATAAAGAAAAAGACGTTGTCACCCTTCTGCATTTGGGCAAAACTGCAGTTCCTGAGAAATCTCTTTGTGCCAGGGCCAGATGGAGAAATTCAAGATACTTACATGAAAATACATAAGGACAGACAAGAAAATGCAAAAAGAAAGCATGGAGCACCCAAAAGTATACATGTACGTACACACATATATAGCTAAGAACTCTGATGTATTTTATCCAGTACAGGACACTTGACAATTCAATGGCACAAACTTGGTTGGAAAATAATATCTCTAATCTCTGAATTCATTGGTAGTGTGGAAGAAGCTATTCTACTATACAAAGTTATTTGGCGTCTGATAAACATCTCATTTTGAGAGTTTTAGGGTAAATCAATGTATTTATTGGAAATAAATTTTTGCAACAAGGTCTGCTCTTAATTCTCAGATTGATCAACTTGAGGCATGGTGTAGCATTGCAGTGCAGTTTTTAAAGTGGCAGCAGAAATGGAAAAGCTCCTCTGACAAAGCAGCATGGACTTAATGAGAAAAATATGATGCATTTTCAAGCTGGTGAGTTGAGTGTAAATTTTCAGTATTTGCTAAGCTGAAAGCCTTATTGTTTCATAGTTGGAATTTACAGGTAATCAAAAATGGCCACATTCTAGTGCTGAGGATCTTCCACTCAAATTTCACTCAGTAAGTTTTCAAACTGCCTTAAAGTCAAGCCAGACCTAGAATCATACACTAAAAATCCATGAACCCTCTTCTATATGTGGACATATCTTTTTAATTATTAGTAACCTGAATCACTAAACTTTGGTGATTTACAGCCCTTTATGAGAAGGAGCCTTGCAGTGCAGTGTGGTCACGAGGGGCAGAGTACGAATCACAGCAGGGAACATGCAGGTGCTGTAAAGCGCTTCTGAGCCCTGCCTTTAAAACTGCAGAGTCCTGTATTTTCCAGCATTACAGTGCTTTAAACGAGGCCATACAGGTGTGTCATAGGTATGTTCTTGCCAACTTTCTATTTGTAGACTACTCCCAAAGTTGTAATATCTAACCCTTAGTGAACATGTGATGAACATTGGAGTTCAGCTAAAATTGAGGTCTAAGGAGAAGGTAAGTATGTGAGCAGGAGCGAGTGGTGGGATGAAAGATAGGGAGTATGCACAAAATGAGATTCCTGGGAAAGTAGGAGGTGGCAAGGGTTGTCAGTCGCCTTCAACAGCTACTTCTACCCTGCCACGTTTGACTGCCTTCAGCCCTCATCAACCATTTGGCTCACGGTTCTGCGCTGTGGATTTAAAACACAGTCTAACTCTGTCTAAATTCAGGTGAGCTTTCCGACTGATTTCAGTGGGAAGACACCCCCCTGAGACAACATTTGGTGTCATGTGTTTAAATACTGTTAGCCTCATATTCTTTTTACATTTTCCTTTTCCTCTAAAACTACAATATAACTGCCCAAATGGCAAATACTTGATGGGCAAAGACATCCTGTTCACTGACACCTAGTTCTAGAAACTGTATTTTTTTTTGCGGAAATAAGTGTTGGAAGAAACCTACATGTAAGCCTGGTGCTACAATATTAATTCTGGGAATAGTCTAACCAATGCAAGACCACCTGCAGTTGTGGTGTTTCATTCTATTTTATGTAAATAATGCAAACCAGAAGAAAATAACTTACTGTTCTAGCATATTAGAATGTGTACACTGAAATTTTGGTTATTGCGTTGTAGGTACTTACCTCCTTTGAAATATTCTGAAAAACTGGTCATGGTACTTAAATAGTGTAATTTTGAGAAGGATTTGTGTCTTGTGTAAATGTTATTGCCTTGGACTAATATAATAAGATTACTAATTCTACAGAGTTGAAGATGACAGAGGTCATGTTTAGTTGTTTGGGTTTTCTGGGGGAGGGGGAGGGGAGCTGTTTGTTTGTTTGTTTGTTTCAATGAGTCTACAATGCACCATAAGGCTAATTGGTATTATATAGCCTCTATAATGATGAAAATGTCATATCATACAATGGTCCAGCATTATGACTCGCAGGGTGTAAAATCTTATCTTTTAGGTGAGGTATCAGTCTCTTTTTGAAAGCTATGTACTAAATTCACAAATCCCATTTTTCTTTTGATTTTTTTTCTCTCTCAGCACCCTATTCTGAAGTGATATTTTACAAGTGTTGTGCTTACTCAGATGCCCTTACACAGAGTAAGCGATCATTCCTGCCTTTTAATGAGTGCAAATCACAAAAGATAGAATTCTTCTCCTGGGTGGGAGGTAGGCGAAACGTTAAATTCTAAACAATAATCTTCTGTAGTAGATGATAAAATATGGAGACTTTCAAAGAAAATCTTCTTTAAGGATTAAAAAAATAACTAATTTGTTTGCGATCTAATGAGTGCTCAATGTACACAACATATTTCTGCAGTTAGTGGAATATTGCATTAAAAAAACTATGAGGAATAAGAACGCTCTCAATTTTCTGCTTCTTTGCTATTTGCAATTACTAAGTGCACAATATGCTTTTAGAATAGCATCTTGAAAATAGAGTACATTAAACAGACATTGTATAGAAATCTACAACAACAGTATCCTGAAAGGAAGCACTCATATTGGTAATCCTTTTTTTTTTTGACATTTAAACCGAACAATAAATTTTTATGAGCTAATTTATTTTTAAGTTGAAGAGGTTATGGTTTATGAGGACCAGATAGAATATTGTCCTGAAACGTGTGAAAATATACTTTTGACTAACAAAACCAATACCACTACAGTTAACTGAAATTTAACATGGAGATCAGTAGGAATATTTTCTTCTACATACAGAGAAATTTGTATTTAAGAAAGCACTGAAAGATTTGCCAAAAATTAATTGTTTAATGTACCTAGTATTCTAAAGAGGAGGAAAAAAAAACAATTAGGTAAATTTGGTGAATTATGTGATCTGCTGCTATTGGAAAATTCAGTAAAGGGACTGAATAAATTTCTAGGTTTTTCAACCAAATTCTTCAGATTGTTTGGTGCAATCTGCATTTAGGTCTCCTTGAGTGGAATCAGTGTTCAGCCAGATCAGCATTTGAACTAGCTCCCAATGTTCATTCTAGATGTCTCATGAATTCAGCAAAATGAGCCACAGCCTGTGTTTCTACCATACTACAGCAACTATATCAAAACATACCTTATTGCCTATATAATCTCTCCACATTTTCCATGTTGTGACCTACAGCCTCCTGTATGTTTTATCTTGGAGAAAAGGACGGTTTAAAGAGTAATAGAATGAAAACTCTACATATTTTATTTAATATTCTGATGTCTCAATATCTGACTAATCCTTTAGACCATACACCTATTGATCTCCTAAGACTGTAAACTCCAGTATGTGTGGGCAAATATTTCAGTTTGAAATGTTGAGCAGACAAGGTACAGCTAAAACTATGTAAATTAATTTTCAATAATTTATCCTCAAGAACTCTTACTGAGTAGTTTGTATGGACTTCCACAAATGCAAAGCATAGATATAAAGATCTTGTAGATGAATGGAAATTCCAATCTATTTATAACAGTCAGGACATGTCTTTACTCAAAACCTCATCAGATATGATTGCCACTCTTGATTGTGTAATACTCTACAGTTGTGAAGATAAAATATTATTCTCTGTCATTTAATTAATCTTCTCTAATTTTTTGTTTTATTTCACTTCATGCTCCATCCTGTAAATGGAAAACTCTAATAAGTTGTCATTCACATCTTACAGTGTGGCTAAATTGCAAATTAAATTGGGAAGGGATGGCAAAGCATGTTGCCCGTATGTACTGTAATCAAATATCTCCCTAGCTCTAATTAGTACAAGGACAAGCAAAGTGAAATGCTTGTGCACATCTTTACGTGATATTCTCAGTGTCAGCTGAACCAAGCAAAAGATTGTGTGGAGATTCACTCTTCTGAGGTCTGCTGCACTATTGATTTTTTATAAAGGTACTGAGTAGCAAAAAGAAATTTTGCATGATTATTCAAACATGCTCCTGGAAACACTATGAAATATCCTTTCCTTGACAATATAATCTGAGGCAAATTTCCATGCACACTTTAAGAAATAGTCCAGTAATAATTTTGAATCAAACAATTGAGTAGTCAAAAAAGTTGTATGCCTGTAAAAGAGCAGGACAAATTATTGAAAATTTCTTATTCTGCTTCTCATTGGATATTGATTCATTTCTGTCAAACGGGAAAGAAAGAAAACTGCAATTACAGCAGTGCTGTTCATGCTACTATACTTGGAGGTCTAACGTTTTCCAGTATTAACCCCTATTGTCACAGGTTTCTAAACTCAGCATTAGCCTGGCACCAGCAAGATCAGCTGTTCTTTAATGTCTGAATCCTAAAAGGAATTATATTTTAAAGCGCTTTGGGCCACATTCTGCTCTTAATTATCCTGCTATAAATCTGGACTCATACCATAGTTGTAAAGCACAGTCTTTCTATTTCCCATTTTTGCTGTTTTCTAGGAAGAATTCTGTTGAAAAGTAATGCATGAAATCAACATTTCTAGTCTCCTAATAAAGACTTAGTGATCTGGAGATTTTAGAGAGGAAGAAAAGTATTACCATGCCCCTTATTATAGTAATGACTGGATTATGTTTAAACCCGATAGGATGAATATATTGCACTTGAAAGCTTTTTGATTCTTATCATATCTTTAAGTGTGTCAGAGGAGGTTTTATGACTCTTAAAAAATTGCTAGGTATTTTATACTATATTATCATATAGAAGAGGACTAAGTTCTCTATAGATCAGCATTTCTTTATCTGCCAGATATTTTACTCCAGTGGCAGCAAAGAGTTAGCTCTTGTGGAAAAGCAGTGGTGATGTATGAAGTGGATGGAGCTTTAGCAATGTGTGGTACAGTTTCAGAGGGATGGGAGAAGGTGTATTTGGTTTAATTTTTCTAATTAAGAAACCATCTTTTCAAAATCTAGAAACACCCATTTTAGATGTAGTTCTAGGTCAGCCACCTAAAGAAAGTTTCAATATTAAAGGTGATAAATCTGAACTGACTGTTGAATCCTGTATTCAGTTACTGGATATTTTTTCTGAACAGTGTGAAAAAAAACCTTTATGTTGGTTTGGTGACCTTAAAAAGGGAGAAACAAGGTATACCTATTTATTTCAATTCACTTCAAATCAGGACCTAAACCTGGAGGATAGCACCTTTAACTGTTATTTAATTTGCTCTCATGAAATTGATGACAAGTAGCTTCTTCCTAACTGTGGTTTAAGTACACACAAAATTAAACTGACTTTAATGAAATTTGAAGAGGTTCGTAATTTAGTAGTTTTCAGTCCTTTGAAAGGGCAAGCAGTAGCAAAAAAAAAAAAAAAAAGAATATTCTGTCATACCATATCATCAGATACTGTATTTGTCTCTGACAAATACTAGAAATAATGAGAGATCAGTTCTAATAGGAGGTTAATTTATAGAAAATTATCTCGGAAACTTTCTGAGGATCAGCCATGATTGCAGAAAAACTAGAGGCAGGCCTAAAATAAAGAGCAGATGAAAGAGTCATTCGCATGTGAAAACCTGAGTGCACACTTCAGAAATGGCACCTCTGCTGAAAACAGTCCTACGATCCATCATTGCACCACATACTGAAAGAGAAAACAACTTTCATATAACCTTTGAGGACTAATGCAGCCAGATGTTTCAGGCTAATTTTCTTGAATTAAGGAAGGAAAAAGCAGACTTTATCACAGTAATTAATAAAATCTATTGCCATATCGCTATAGAAATTAATCACAAGTGAGGTTTGAAATACCACCCATTTGCAAAAATAGGTGCCTATTTTACAAAGCAATTAAAGCATATCAAGTGACCTATAAGAATCTATTTTTCCTTCATTTCTTCCCAGGTACAGTTCTGAAATTAGCATTAAACAACTTGCTTGCTTTAAAGCAATGCACATGATAATGCTGCTTTCACTCATATTAACCCCACCACGAAAAGCATTCTGTTAAGCGTGGGTTAACCACAGTTAGTGGGTTAAAGTGTACAGAGAGCAGGTTAAAGTGTACTGAACCAAGTTTATTGAGAGAGACATGACAGTGCTGCGTCTTGTGGAGCACTATGTTGTGGAAGGATGTTGCTGTCTCTCTGGGTAATAGAGGAGTCGGTGACAAAATAAGGTAGTGACCCACTCAGAAATGTCTAACATATGCTGGCACAGATGCTGCAGACATCTCCCACAGGGAATGAGACAGGGAGTGATTATTGAATATTAGGGAAATCTGTACCAGAGAGGATTAAAGCTTCTTTCTTTTCTCTTCCTGTTTTAGGGGAGGGGGGAGTGGAGGAAAGGAGAAGGATCATGTCATTGCCCTGCTGTAGTGGAGAACAAAAAAGAGAAGCAGCTGAAGTTCAACTTCATGAGCTGCCCCCCTCTTGGTATATATAAAGCCACATGTTCAAGCAACAGTAGATTAATGTGGAGATCTTTCATCTCTGGAGATAAGAGTTTAAATCTAGGTCAGATCCCTATGGTAGTATTTTGAGATGAAATATAAAAATGCGCATGTTATTTTTGCTTCTAGAAGAGAATAAAATACTTCACTACCACATTTTGCATTAGATTTTGTAAATTACTTTATTTCAGCTGTTTTGAAATTCATGTACATGGTAAATGAAAAGGTTATTATCAAATATGTTTGTTGGACATTTGTTTTCCTCTGTTGTCGCTATCAAGAAGAGGCATAAAGCAAGCCCAACATAGGGATATACAAGCATACACCACTAAAAGAACAAAGTAAAAAAAAGGCCAAATTTTGACTGAGGAAAATTTCCCACAGGGGGAATGCTATTAGAGCAAACATAACTAAATATACATATAAATACTGAAAAAAAAATAGCAAATATTAGCTTTGTGATACATTGTGGAGTTCTATTTATGAGGTTTCACACAATGTGTGCCTGACTTTATTACAGTGTGTCAGAATATAGTGCCACTGTCTGTATCAAAGGTTTACATTGGTTCAAATTATTGACATAGGTAAAACGTTTGGGAAACAAAAATGCTGTTCTGTCACTCAGGTATGAATTTGATGAAAATAGAATCAAGTTTGGGAGCATTTCTTTTTTCTGATACATCTCTCTTGTGATATGCCTGTGCACACAAATGAAGATTTTAGAAATACAACAATAAGTTAAATATTTCATGAAACTTTTAATTTTCCCTTGTAATTTGTGGCTTTTAAGAGACATGGGTGTACTAAGGGGCAAGAGGATGCAGGGCTGAAGATCTCAATTTGTCCAATATACCCAGAAGGCAGATATATGTTGTGTGGTAAGGAAGAGCGTTGCTGGCTGTTTTTTCCTTATACAGTTTTTAAAAATTACTTTCCCAGCAAAGCCAGATGTGACCTAGTCTTTTCAGGAAGATTTCATTTGCAGAGGTGTAACTTCAAAATTGCTCTTGAGGAGACTTTGCCTACAGAAATTTAATACACAAGCTGTAGGCCAGGGTTTGGATTTCTAATCTGTATTCACAAATCCAGTTCCTTTGTTGCAGCAGGAATATTCCTGATTTTTCCAAAAACAGTCACAGTTCTGAGAACTGGCAGGTAGAAAATGTTTTCAAAGAAAATAGTTTTAAAAAGAGAAAGTGTCATTACAGGACCAGAACGAAGTACATTAACCAACTCAGCTGTTGTTATGCTTAATCTTTCACACCATGGTTTCTCTTCTGTATTCGATTCTCGGGTATTACAACGAAGACATATTTTTCTGAATAGAAACTTCAGGACTGGGAACAATAGACATGTTCTTCTTATCCAATCAAGGAACTTCATCTACATAATCATGTTCTGTCTGTATATGGCCTATGGGACTAGCTGGATCTCTACTGTTGATAGTTTCTAAAACTAGGGTTTTAAAGGGAAGAAAGTTTTACCACTTCTACCCTCCAAAACCTTTGTTTCAGTAAGGAACTGACTCTGCCATCAGCACATAAGCACAATTTAAGCCTCTAAAATTTTATTTTAGGGCCTACTTATAAGACTACCCTATTTATATGCATGTATGTTTTACTACTACAACAGCAACAGAAAAGATCTTTGAGCAAGCTACCTGATCTCCTATCCTTTTTTTCTTCTTTATGATTGTTATCTTCCATCTCTATGTTCTTCAGTTGTCCCTGGTGTATGGGCCTGCGCCATGTGACTGCTCTTCTTCTGAATCTTGACTGAACTCTTTGATGATGTCTCCATGCAGTAGGTGGATCCCAGGCATAAAGACAATTTTTTTCAGAACATAATTCTGACAAACTCTGGCTCTCTTGTTATTTGCATCCTTTCTGAAAAATTCTGAGGGAAAATGTCTTTTTTTTTGGTGTTTTTTTTTTTTTTTTTAATTCTGTGCAAAATGAAGTGGATTTTATTTAAATTTTCAGTGTTATCTATTAGTTTCTGTGAAGGTTATTGTCAATTATTAATATGCTCTTGGGAGTATTCATGACAGTTCAAAAATAATTTTGCTCTGAGAAACTTAAAAAATAAGGATTAGACTTTGTGCACCTTAGTTCAGCAATCTGGATGGATATATCATTTTCTCATGACTAAAACAAACAAGACTGGCTGCTTAATTATGCATCAAAGTAGAAAATATTTGAACAAAAGAAATGGGGGTCTGTGTGAAGACAATAGCTAGAAATGAGAACTACACATATTCATTTTTTAAAATGAGCCTTCAAAAATGAGCTTCTTTGTTCTCCTGCTTTTATTTAAATCATTCCAGGTTTAATAACATTTTCTCTAGAAGTAGGGAATGGAATAATGCAAGACTAATTCAAAGAGATACATTGATCGGGGTTGTGAGATGGTCTGGCACACAGTATAAAAATAGATGTGAGAAAATATCATGCAGCAAAATCAGTGCCAGAAAATGATGCCATCAAAGGAGTGAAAGTAACATAGTCGGCTACATAACAGTATGACTTTGATATAACCCTACAGGCAGTTCTACACCAACAAGCAGTCAGCACTGAATCCAGCTACATTGCTGGCAATGAATCCATACAAAGGACTAGCCACAGGCCATGATGCCACTGCAGAAAGAATATATATTTCAATGTTTGACATCTTGCTCTAACAGCTGCCAAGTTTGGCTATAGATATTGACCTGATTGCTCAAGGACAGAGAGGAAAAAGAAAAGAAGCTATACAAGCGAGCAATAGATGGAGGTTTAAAGATCAGAAGCATCCATGTAGATGCACGAACAGATATGATGTGCATAGGTGCTAAAGATTTTCTTCTTGGAAATAAAAGCTGTGCAATTATATAAATACAATCATGTTTAAAGAGCTTTAACATAGCGAAGATTAACAAAAAAATAAATTACTATTTTTAGAAAGTATGTGGCCCTTGGTTATATTCTGAAGGGTTTCACTGCAGGCTTGCACATAAGAATATGTGAAATATGTCTGCATGCATAAGAATATCCAGTATCTCAAGTGATTCTGAATTAGAAACATTTCAAAGAGGAAAATTGTGCCCATGTAACTGATGAGACATTTTAGTCCACTGCATTGTCAAAGTCTGACTATTTCTAATGGCAAGGAAAATAATTAAAAGCTGTTAATTTCCAGTGGGCTTGCCATATCTTTACATTCAGAATGTCTCAGTTAGCAGAGCTTTTGCCGATACTAGGCTTGTAATTTCTCTTTTCCTTCTCTTTTGCTGTTCTTCCCAGCAGTAAAATCTCCATGGCAAGGCTTGTCATTACTCCAGAGCCGATTTATCAGGTAAGCTAATCAGGTTGTCATGTCCCCTTAAATAGCCATTAACACTTCCTCCTGTGATGCACATTACATGTCACAACAAGCATGTAACTGAGCAGGTCCACTTTGCCATTGCCAGTCCACTGAGGCAAAATGTGACTTTTTTGTTTATTGGGATAAGATATAATGAAAGTGTTCATTTTTGCTTGAGAGTAAGTGCATTTTATTTTCTACTTATTTTTAAAACCAAGCATCAGAGTGGGGTTCCAATCCTATCCCAAGGTTGCATTTAAAGGCACAGATGTGAAGAAAACACTCAGATATTTGTTATTCACTTTTGGAAGCACAGTAGCTCCCTAGTGATACATGCTCTAGTTCTTTGTGGTTTACGGCTGAACTATAGACCTAAGAAGCTGTTACAAATGGAAACTATGAGTGTTTTAGCTAAAAGGTAAAGATTAGAACTATTAATTCTCTGTTCTTTTGATGTCTCTGTCCAAATCATACCAATATTTGCCTTAATAACAACAAAGAGCAGTTACATTTCTAATACAAAAACATGCACAAAAGTAAAGTAAAGCAAGGCTTAGGAAATTATTTTAATATTATATACTTCAAAATATGTTTAAAAGTGTATGCTTTTCCTCCAAAACTTCCTTGAAAGCCCTTTTTAAAAATATATATTCTGAAAAATGTATTTTTCCTTTTGCATTTAAGGGTGGATTTATACATTTGCTTTTATACTTTAAAGGGATTTTTGTAATTATTTGAACTGTGGAAAATGGTAGGTAGGAATCTGCATTCATACATAGCAGTAGCCTCTACTGTTTTTATGAATTCTGTGTGTTCTGGCATATTACTTTATGAAAAGTAATTACCAACTTGCCAGATGAGTCACACTTTGACAGCTACTTTAAAAGCGTGTTCTGTCCAATTTGGATAAAGCAAATGGACAAACAATGAATAACATAGGAATTGTACAAACAGAGCAATTCAGCATCACAAGTCACTTGTGAAATCTGTAATATGTGAGGAGATTAGTAAGCAAATATAAGTGCAATTCAGTATAAAAGGCAGCCTGAAGTTTTAAAGGTGACTTGAAAGAAATGCTGATTTGTTTATTTTCCCGAAATTAATCTTGGGATTATTTATTTATTTATTCTTTCAGTTCTTGAGACTATGAAAGCAAATATTTGATTTCTATCTCTTTTCTTGCCCTTGAAGATATAAAGAATGTGAAGCCTGTGGCATATTTGTTTTTGTTTTATTGGAGGGACATGATGCTGCAGACAGGGTAGCCAGCATTTGAGAGGAAGATATTATGAAGGCAGAGGTATCTTAAATGTTAAATGAAATCATCCTTTTAAAAAATATTTAATTTGATCAGAAAAATAAGTTTTGCATTCATCTTTGGTTTTGTAATTTTCTTCCCCATCCTTGTCCACACAAAGCTTTTTTCTTGATGTCCCCCTGTTCAGATCAAATCTGACTGTTCAGTGGTGGGAGGTGAGCCACTGGGCTTGCACCTTAGTGTCCTACTGGTCTGCAGCTTGGTAGAGCAGCAATACAGATCAATGTAAATTCAGCCAGCCTAGTGCTTATGGCTTTTATACAGTTTAGGGAGGAAATTTGTGTGTTGACTCCTGTAATTTCCTGGTAGAATGAAAGGGTTTCTCCATAATGTGTAAGGAGAGTTTTTCTCATTTTATTAGAGGTTAGAGCAATAATGTCAGAAACAGTCTTGTGTGTTACGGTACTGTGTACTGTGGTCTGGCACAGTTAGAGAATGGCAAGAAGAGAAATGGAGCATAAGTTAGAAAAACCCAGCCAAGAATCCATGAGAATACTGTGAAGAAATCATCACTGCTGTCTTCCCTTTCCTTACTATATGTCATTCTATTTTATCCTTTCAACCTACCTAAATCTCACATCCAGTGATAGGCAGAAGGGGCTAAGTGCTTTCTCTTTTTTAAGGTGTTCTGACCACACATCTTCTTCCTGCTTTCATCTGGCCATCCTGAGGCTTTCATCTGCATCCCCTAGTGAAGCACACTGGTTCACTGTTAATTAGAAAACTGAATTCTGCAATCCTCATAGATGCATACATCATGTGCCATAGTTTAGCACTTCTGCCATGCAGATTCATGCCAGCTGAAGAGCTGATTCTAGCGATTCAGCAAGGCACCAGCTCCTTAATGTTTGTTTTTTAAATATTGGATTATGTTTACATGTTCTTATTAATAGAAGCTGATATTTAGTTGACTACACACTGTGTCAGTTGCTTAAAATTCTTGGATGAGAATAAAATAAACATAATGATTCATTTACTGAAGCTGTAAAAGAAAGTCTTGCAAGAAGTGAAATATTTAAGCTGGAATGATTTCTCTTCCTCTTTTGCAGGCAACGTGCTAAAGGTAAACTATGATGTGTTTAGGAGAGGTAGATAGGAGTGCAACATAAAGATACAGATAATTGCAGTAATAGTATAATAGATGAGACAAGAACTAAACACAAATAAATAAGACCAATTTGGAAATACATGTATGGGTAAGTAGCAATCCACATAGCCTTTCTCCAGGATATGAAATAAAAGATTTCACTTTTCCCAGGTTAAATGCCTCCACCTTTATTTTGATGAAGTTCTGCCTGAGGTCGGTGACTAGTCTAAGAGAAGACAAACTCCAGAATAGAGCCTACTGTTTGCTTTGCAGAAGTTAAAAATTGATGCTCATGCAGTACGTATTAGTCAATGCATAGTGGGCTGATTCTGATTTCAAGCGAACACAAATCAGAACTGACTGTCCTGAAGTGAGTGAAGCTACTGAGATGTGAATCTCCTGTTAAATCTCAGTGTTTTTTTAACCAGACAGATTTCCTCTTTTTTATTCTGAAACATGGGAGAAGAGACATGGAGAGCCACCTGGGAAACATTATTTGTAGTAGAAAAGACTAGGATCTATTGAGTTATGGGAGCAGCAGATGACATCTACACCCCTAAACAGTGCCTAGCTATACACATAGGCACAGGAACTCATCAGAACTAGTGCTGGTAACGTGTTACAACAGTCCCCCCTATACCTCTGACCCACGGCAACAAAATATCTCTCAGCAATTCTCTGACACAGAAGCAATGACCAAACAGCTGTCCCTGAAGACAGTCTGGATGTTACCTTTCTGTTCTGGTGAATAATAGGATTGAACACTGCAGAGGCTCCAATTCTGCGTCAGCTGGTGTCAGCTGCAGAAGGTTCTGGACATACTTAAGTTACTAGTATTGTTGCATCCTTCCTTACTGTATGGATCTAGTCATTGCATTTTATGCAATTATGAAGAATTCCAGGCATTTGTAAAAAAAGGAATAGGCATTGATAAATTTGCACACACAACATAGTAAGTACTTACATAAAAACAGAAACTGTTTACATAATCTTTAAAACCATGAGATGTACTGATTGTCAAGACGTTGTTTCTTCTCCAAGAGCATAATGTTGTCTCCTTTGCATTATTGCACACTTTTTCTAAATAAAGCTTGTCACAAAATGCAAGGCTGTTGCTCCTCCCATGTCCAGCCCACCTGATTTACTGAGGAAGAGCTCAGCCCTCTGCATCTCAGAAAGAGAGAAGTGAGCAGAAGTCACAGGGATTTTTGGCTTAGTCTTCCGGGTGATAGAGCACTTGGTCTCACCTTCTAGACAGAAAATACAACACTGTCCTGCCTGAAGAAGGGGGCAGAGTTCAGAGTGCTAGCATTTACCAAAGTAGAGGTAAAGGTTAGGGTATTTTAGTGGTAAAAAAAATCACAGCTAAATAAAGATGTCCATACAGTAGGGTTCAGGGTGCAAATGAGCTCATGAGGATGCACAAGCATAGGATGTATATAGGGCAATGTCCTGACAGCTATATAGTTTTAGCACATTAAGAGTGCAGGTTGACACCGGTAACGGTGAGAAATAAAGATGCCTAAAGGATGAATTTGAAATAGTAAATCTGGAAATCAGCATAGCAGCAGTTCCTCTGAGAGAATACCCCAGTAGAGGCAAATTGTGAGGAGGAAGGTTAAGCAGTGAGGAAAGGGAGTGGTGGTAATCAGTCCCTTGTTAGTTTTATATAACAAAGTGTGCACCAACATGCCCGATTGGGAAGAAGCAATGCTAGGGCAACCCTTTCTCCTCCTTTTGCTTTTCTTCACTCTCACCTTTCAGATCCTGGCAGCTTCCAGCTCTGATACCTGATTCAAGTCTCAGAGTTGAGCTGTCCATAAACCCTCATCTTGCTTGGGCTGAAAAAAGTAGATGCATTGTAAAACAAGCTTTTTACAATTAATACAGAATTTTTACCCGTAAAGGCGTTTGATTTGAGGCACATACATGCCATGCAATATTTGGTATACCCAACTTTAGGATTATCATATTTGTTTTGGATGATTTTTAAATGGGAGAACAGAATGTGCAGCTGACACATAAAAGAGGATGCCATTGGCAAGACATATCCATTGCTGCTCCTGATATAAAGTCATGTTGCAGCTGTTAGCCTATCCTGTTTTTAAATTGTTGCCATATACTATAGTCTTTTCTTCCTAGAAGTGAGAATGTTTATATATGTCAGAGAAGTGCTGTAAATATTAACAATATTCTCTTTTAATGGCTTGGAGTTTCAATGCAACATATTGCTCTGCAAATACGAACTTCATAAAGATCCCATGAATATGGAATCCATGGTAAGATAAAGTGTAGTTCTTGCTTCATACAAATTTGCATTATATTTATGTCAGGACAGAGTGTTCTGCCTCAGCAAAGTATGATATAGTTCCTTATAAAATGTTCTCTCAGAGTGGATCAGAGTTGGAGCAAATAGCAAAAGTTCTTTTGTAGGCCACTGGTTTCTGGTAGCTGTGTATGTCACACTGTGCTTTAGGGGCTTTTGGGAGAGAAAGAGTTTAGTCTGGTAATCTTGGGCTAGATAAAACTGCTAGAGGAATTGGAACAGCTAGTGTAATTTTCCCTCTGTTCTCAAGTTGAGATGTCTGAAGTGGCCTGAATTTCTTACACAATGTGCTTTATCCCTTGTGTCTATATAGTAGTTCTATTTGAGAGAACAATGTTTACGTGTTGAAAAATGCCGAAGTGCAGCAGAGGTCAAATGTACATACTGTACAGCAAATACTAGGAGTAATTTGTGCACCTGTATTTTTGGAAAATGCTTCTTTGTGAGTTATAGTAAAGTGCTTTCTAAAGCTGGGAATGTCTCATTTTTTATTGACTTAAGTTTTCTTTCAACTTGAAAACTTAAAATTCAAGATTAGATTTAGAAAGTGAGTTTGAGTAGGTTTTTTCAGTATGAGAAGGAAAATATAGGTTATCTAAGTGCTTGTTTTTCATTTAAGAGCACAGATGATTCTTTAAGAACAACATGAAAGCATGTAAATTACAAGAATTAGGCCTTATTATAACATAATTACATCTTTTAAATAACGATAAGGCAAAGCTGTAATGTCTATGTGTACCTGGATATGGTAACATGTAAGTAACTATTGTAAGGTAAATAGTTGTCATCCTCATTTATGTATATTTCTTAAAGACTAAAATACAAATCTATTACATAGATTTGGCTAACACAAACCCAGTTAAATTGGCAAAAGTGTAAACCTAATTAAAATGACAGTGGCTCTGAACAAATTTTTCGTTCTTGTAAAGGTAGAGAAATACATACACTAATATTACTTAAAGAAGCAAGTCAATTAAATCAGTAGTTTCTCTGTGAATAAGTCACAATTTTGAACAAGTGTAATGTTTGCGGATAAACTTTCAGATACAAATTAAGTTGCTCTTTATAGATTTTTTAATGTATACTACATGCTGAAAAGTATGTCTCTTTGCATAGTATGATCAATATCAGCATAGATTCAGTTAAATTTCACAGCATAAGCACCTAGAGATTAAGTAAATGTGACTACAATTTTTGAATTGTAAAATATATGATGCTATTACAAGATCCTTCATACCAAGAAATATGACCAAGGCATATATTTTTAATACTCTTTGATGAATTCATTTTTTTGAAAAGAAAGAAAGATAATATTCAGATGTAACACAGCATTTATGGCCAGAAGAGTCTTTTTAGTTCTATATTCTGACATTTGAAGCATGTCGGGATTTCAGCAGTGTGAAGGACAAAAAAAAATCACATAAGAAAATCTCTACTCCAGTGATCCAGCTGTATTTTAATTTTACATTGGTATTCTTGAATTTCTGCATGTTTAGATTTTTCTCCTGGGCAAGGATGACTTTTCTAACATTATGTTTTTAAATCTGACAAGGTCATGCAAGCTAAAAAAAAAAAGAAGAAGAAGAAGGGTCATCAAAAGGGGAAAAATAACAGAACTACGGTGAAATGGCTCTCTGTTGGCCTTTGTATTGATTCAGAGTGTGTCAAAAGGGTCTTTTGTCATGCCCCTACCACAGCATACTAATTTGCTAGATCAAGTCTGTCAGAATATCGACTGGAAGTAAAGAACTACAGTGGCAGCTTTTGTGTTTCATACAGCAGGGAGCCTGTGTGTGAAACAGGATTATCAGGGGGTCATGAAGAGAGTCAAGGGATGTCCATCACTTCCCTTCTGGTAATGTAATGGGGCGGGTGCCTGGATGTGATTAAGATGTAGGACACAGGAGACATAGCAGTGAACAAATCAGACACACACACATGCAAATCAGGTTGGCTGCTGTTAACCACATATTTTAATGAAAAATCCAGAGATAGACCAAATAAATATCTAAACAGCTGAATTCAGATTAAATATCAAACACATTGTTCAATGTCTGGTATGCCTGTGCCTGTATCCGTGTGTGTATGTGTAGAAAATGTAGAACACATACAAGAAATGGTTTAATATATGGGTTTTTTTTATGTAACATTCCAATCTACAAGTGATTCTTCTACTTTTTACTGTTGAAAATAGTATTGCTGGATGATTACAGCAAACACCCAGGGGATGTACAAAGATAAAGTGGTGCTTTGTGCTATGGCTACACTTGTATGCCACATCCAGATAAGATGCTCATCAGTCTGCTGTAGGCTTAGCCTTGACTTAGATGCCATTGTCATTCTAATACAGCATGAGCAAAATATCTTTCTGGAAACTAAGAAAAAAAGAGATGTATTTGTGTGATTGAACAATGTGTAGCTTGATAAGTGCCTCTTTTTAAGATTGTGGCAGGGAATATCTGCTTTCTAGAGATGCAGGCTGCATCTCTTTGGCTTATGTGAGAGCTGTGAGAAGCTTTCCAGCACACACTGACACAATTTACAGTCTTTGTAATCTGCATAATTCATTTTTCCTCAGCATTATTCCTAATCTTTAATCCTTTATTTCAGAAAATTTGGTGCTAAGTAGAAAAACAACAAGATATAAAACAACAATGGCTTTTACATTTTCAGCATCTGAGGGTCTGATCCAAACCCCATGGACTGGCAGAGGAACCTGAACAGGGTCCAAGGGGCTTTCCGCCAGACTTCAGATTCCTTAGTCCAACAGTTGTTATTGCAGTCAGCCTAAAAAAGTTTCAGATTTTCTGAAATGAAAAATTTAAACTTGGGAAAAGTCTAAATCTGTTTCCCATTCCCTTTCTACTGCTTGCTACCAGGCATGACAAGCAGTGTCGAGACCCAATGATAGAAACTGTCTCCACTGAGCATCCCACTTTTTTTTCCTGTTTTTCCTTTTCTATTTTCTTTTCTTTTCCTCACCGTGTTTGTTTTTCAAGCAGCTGGGAAAGTTTAAAATTGTATACACAGAAAGTGTTGCTGTGGATGCATAGATAGATTTTTTTTTTCTCTCTTTCGAAGGCAAAAGAAAAGCTCTTGTTGTCTGCAATGTGAATAAAGTAGCAACCTGCTTTACACACAACCACTGTCTCTCCAGTAAAAATGGACTACGTATCTGAGTGTTGTACAAGTGTTACCTTGTTCAGAGCCAAAAATCTTTGTCAGAGAGGTAACCAAAGAGCTCTGCTTGGACTTGAGTAACAATGTATCACAAACAGCTTTTTGGTGCGGGCACACCTAGAAATGATAGATTTCATAGAATCGTAGAATAGTTTGGGTTGGAAGGACCTTACAGCTCATTGTGGTTCAACATTGGGACACCTTCCACTAGACCAGGTTGCCCGAGCCCCATCCAGCACTGCGAGAGATGGGGCATCCACAGCTTCTCTGAGCAACTTGTTCCAGGGCTTCACCACCCTCATAGTGAAGAACTTCTTTCTAACATTTAATCTAAATCTCCTCTTAGTTTAAAGCCATTCCTTTTTGTCCTATTTCTATTTGCCTTTGTAAAAAGTCCCTATCCATATTTCTTGTAGGTCCGTTTATTTACTGGAAGCTGCTAGAAGTTCTCCCCTGAGCCTTCTCTTCTCCAGAATGAGCAAGCCCAGATCTCCCAGCCTGTACTTTGCAGGAGAGGTGCTCCAGCCCTCAGATCATCTTCATGGCCCCCACCTGGACTTTTTTGATTTAGAGTTTCTTACTGGGGTTAAGAACCAATAGTCAGCTGCTGGGTAGCCACTGCGCACACAAGAAAGGGAATCGCAGAATTCCATACCAGGTGAGCTTTTATTTGTTTTCAATGTCTATGTTCAGCATCATCTGCACTGTGCAACATTCATCGCAATGGGAGCTCATGGCAAGAGGAAGTGATATTTATTAGAAGATAGCTTTTCTGCGTATATCTCACATTGAAGGAACAGCTGTCACAGTTATCATCTGTGTGGAATTTCAAGGGCAGAACTTGTCATAAAGCACGAATATATGAAAAGAAGAGGTGAGCCCTGGGAGCTGCTCTGTCAGGAAATCCTGACTCAATTCTTTCAAGACATGCCATGAGTCCATGCTTTGCCACTGGAAACAATCCTTATTCCTGCCAAGAAACAATTTCTACTTACCAGATTCCTACCACTTTTAAGTTTTAGTTCAGAGTCAGAGATTAGGCCTGAAGAAGGCAGAATAATAGAAAGGACTACTCTTCTGAAAGATACAGTTCTGTCATACATTTTTCTAAACCTCAGTTCTTATCAGGGTGCAAAACTCATGATCCTGAACTGCTGAAATTAGCAGCAACTAGCAGAATCTAAGACAAGTGTTGAAAAAGATGCTGTGTAATTATTTTGGGAAAGAAAGGCTATAGAAAACATGTAAGATGTTTATTTCTTGGGCCTCATGAAAAGTCACAGAGTAATTATGAGACATACAGGACTATTGTGCAGGAAACATTTCACAGAATTTTGTTGTTTTGATGTGAGTTCTCCAAAGATGGAGGCGTGCATCACATGATAAGGGGAGCACAGATTGCAAACCAGTGGGATTTCTGATCAAAAAAGCACAACCTACTTGTCTTTCTGTGGAAATGGTGGTATATGTGGAAGTGGAAAACATTGGTATGTAGTATATCTTTGTCTGAAGAGACAGAGCAGTTCTCAGAAGTCTGATTGCTTTCATCTTCTGAAGTTAGAGCAGATGTCAGGGTGAGAAAGGATCATGACATATCGCTGACTGCCAAGGATGTGTGACGCAAAGATCACCATGTGACATGATGCAATTGTGTGCCCAGTATTATTTCTTTCTGTCTCACCCAGTATAATTTTAAATGCAACCCAAATGTATTTGAAAAGAGGAATCTGTCTTTTGACAAAATGACAAAGCACAGCAGTGATGTCAACAAAAAAATATTTTCTTTGCAATGTCAAAGTAATACTTGCCATTTTACAAAATTTGCTCCCTCCATCACTTCCCAATACCCCAAGACTCAGAAGGCTCAACTTACAAATAACACAATGCTGTGTCTGAAATTTCACATTTAGTTTTTGCTTTTTAGGCTCTGTGCACCCTACTAAAGTCCTGGATTAGAACTTATCACTTGTCACCAAAGACAGTTTCAAATACACAATAGGAAATAACACTCTGTCAGTAACAGGATTTTTTGTTTGTTTTCGCACAGTGCAACAAAATGCTGGGAATAAGACAAAAATAAACCTAAACAGAGTTCAAAGAGACAGTAAAATGTGACCTATCTTCCTGATCCATACTTACTGGAAGTGCCTTAAGATCAAAACTACAGTGAAGCTTTCTGTTTTACCACATAGACATCCTTATACATAATTGTTTAGGTCTGAGAGAAAAGTAGCTAACTCCATTTTGCTGGCTGCATTCCAAAGCAAAATAGTACTTTCGGTCTACTTAAAAGTTGCCAATACTTTTACACATATATGATATGTAATGATTTTCTGTTGCTACCTACATCTGTACCCAGACAAATGTTTTATTTAGTTATAAGTTGCTTTACTTCTATGTGTATTCATATATATGTATATATATACACACATATTTTAATGAGCACACATATAGAATCACAGAATCATAGAATCATAGAACAGTTAGGGTTGGAAAGGACCTCAAGATCATCTAGTTCCAAGCCCCCTGCCGTGGGCAGGGATACCTCCCACTAAACCATGCCACCCAAGGTTCTGTCCAACCCGGCCTTGAACGTCCCCAGCAATGGAGCGTTCACAGCTTCCCTGGGCAAACCAGTCCAGTGACTCACCACCCTTACAGCAAAGAATTTCTTCCTCATATCCAATCTAAACTTCCCGTGTTTAAGTTTGAACCCATTACCCCTTGTCCTCTCACTACAGTCCCTCATGAAGAGTCCCTCCCCAGCATCCCTGTAGGCCCCCTTCAAATATTGGAAGGATGCTCTGAGGTCTCCATGCAGCCTTCTCTTCTTCAGGCTGAACTTCAGGCTGAACCCCAGGTTTCTCAGCCTATCTTCATATGGGAGGTGCTCCAGTCCCCTCATCATCCTCTTGGCCCTCTTTTGGACTTGTTCCAACACTTCCATGTCTTTTTTACGTTGAGGACACCAGAACTGTACACAATCCTCCAAGTGAGGTCTCAGGAGAGCAGAGTAGAGGGGCAGGATCACCTTCAACCTGCTGGTCACGCTCCTTTTGATGCAGCCCAGCATACCGTTGGCTTTCTGGGCTGCGAGCGCACACTGCCGGCTCATGTTCATTTTCACGTCAACCAGCACCCCCAAGTCCTTCTCTGCAGGGCTGCTCTACCCTTGCTCATCCTTTATTTCCAAGTGACTTACGTTTATGATAAGTGTCTGTAAAGTGTTTTTTTATATTTATTATATACTTTTCAGTCATTACAGTACAAAATTCAACCTGGTTTTTATTGTATCTGGTAATTATTCTTGTACCCTTTTCATTGATTTGGACATCACAATTGCTTTCTGCGTCCTGGAAAACTGAAACACTATGAGGAGTGTTCTGGGTGTTGTTTTTTTTTTTTATTTATTTATTTTGGGGTTTGGTTGATTTATTTTTTTTTTTTTTTTTTTTTTTTTTTGGGTTTTGCGGAGGGTTTGGTGTTTTGGTTGGTTGGTTGGTTGGTGTTGGTTTTGGTTTTGGGGTTTTTTTTTTTTGTGTATGTGTGTGTGTGGTATTTGTTGTTGTCATTGTTGGGTTTTTTTTCACCTAAAATTTCTAAATAATTCTGAAGGTTTTCTCAAACTGGTAGCAAGAAAGTTAAATGGTCCAATTTAGAGCAATTTCTAAAACAATATAAAATGACTCCTGTGACAAGGAGATCCTTCTGAGAAGGGAACAAAGAAGTATAGCTTAGTCAGTTAATCTGAACTGTAAAATGTTAATAACATGTTTACATAGTTTTCTACTGCTGCAGCAATTTATTTGCATGTTGTGTCAAGAATCTTTTATGGAATTGTGAAGTGACTTACACTTGAAAAGGACTAGAATATTTTTGGACAGTTATTGCTGTTTCAAGAATAGCAGGTGTTGAGGATGAAATACTCAATATGTACCATAATCTGAGATCTTGGAAGATTTTAACTTGAAATAGATGAACTCATCGAATTTTACAGCCCTTGACCTGTGATAAAATGATGAAAAAAAGTCTTAATTTTCTTCTAGTTTTAGTCAATGTTTTTTTAAGTAGACACTTAAAGTAAAGCATCTAACTGTCTTAATATAAGTATATTTAAGTAGCATAAGTAAAATATCTAATCATTTAAATAAAGGGCTGTATTTTCACAGGGCTTTCAGTTTCCTTTAATTGTACGGAAAATTAAGTGCACTTACTCCAGCTTCCAAAACACATGGGAGTGCAGCACTAAGAGGAGGGGTCTGATCGTGGCTCTGGCTAGAGGACATGCCTTCCACCAGGGACCCTGGCAGGGATGGCCCAAGGCAATACATATCTTTCCCAGATTAGTCCTGAGAACATGGTATCGGAGAACAGCAGGCAGCCATAGTGCTATGTTTAAATACCTGTATTCACATCCTGCCTGCTTGGAAGTACAACACAAAATCTGTTTTTGAAACATGGACTCAGAGCACTAGACCTGTCTGAGCTGTGACAATTCGAATACCAACACTGGGACCCTGTAATTATCATTGCAGCTGTTTTATATCAGCACACAGTAGTCTAGATGTAACAGAAGAACCTCACTTCACAAAAGAAATGGACTGGTACACTGTTAAGGAGTCCAGTAATATATATGACAATTTCTGCTACAGTGCAAAAAGATTCAAGAAAGCAAATATGCTGGTAGGTGTGTTACAGGTATTGCAAAGTGACTGTGGTAATATAGACTATTCATTACTTTACTCTGCTGTAACTATATCTTGCCTTTGAAACACACATTTCCTCCTGTTTCCTCTTGTTATGTCAATATGTGACTTGTCCAGAGAGAGCTGGATTGAGGAAACTGAGGAAAGGGGTATATGATCTTAGGGTCCTTTCCAACCCTAACTATTCTATGATTCTGTGATTCTATACTTATGACTTGATACTCAGATCTTCCATATTTAGTATTAATAGTAGTAATGGAGGTGGCATCTGTAGAAATAGTCGTAGTCTTATAGGGCGCTGTAGTGCTAGTATAACTTGTATTATATTTGAATCAGAACAAAGCAATTGTGCAACCACAGAACATAAAACCATCTCTGTCATGGGTTCAGCAGTAGCAGTCATTTTTCTCCTTCTTGGTAGCTGGTGCAGCTCTGTGGTTTTGATTTTTGGGCCTTGGAACTGCACTGATAACACCAGTGTTTTCAGTTACTGCTTGGTAGTGCTTTGTCTGGCCAAGGACTTTCTGAGTCTCATGCTATGCCAGGGAGGAGGGGGAGCTGGGAGGAAGCAGAGACAGGACACCTGACCCAAACTGACTAAAGGGGTTATTCTAAGAGTAATGATGCTGAATGTTTCCCCTGGGGCAAAGACGTAGTCTCTGCAAACAGCAGTTGGGGAGATGTTTCAGAGGGATAACAGTCTCATAGGGGAATCTACAAGAATGAATAATGAGCAGTCACTCAGAAGTAGCCAGAAAAGAAATTCTGTGAATGAGACCACATCTTAATTCCCACTTCCCTCTAGGACATAGTCCTCCTCACTATGAGATTCAAGTAAACCTTGTTATCTGTTTTGCCTCCTTGGCCCAGGACTGCAGAGAACAATCTCAAGACTGTATGGAGATATGTCTGTTCCTTGCAGAGATTAGAGCCTACACCTGCTTTGGAAAAAAGAAAAATAAAATTACAGGTCATACCATTTCTATCAATTATGTTGAGATTCTTTTTTAGCGACCTGCACCTCAGAAACTCTTTCTCTTCTGCCTGAACAAATTCACACATCCACTTCCAGGTCTGAGGACACTGGACGAGTTAGCTAACCCTTATAAAATCTTTTGAAGAAGAAAAATAGTCTCTAAGGGATATGTTGAAGAACTGATGATGTGGAACTACTCTAAAATACAGTCTCACTCTTAGCATTTGCAAACAACTACCAGTAATCAAGAAGAACCCTTAGAGGCCTAAACAGATGTCAGTCCTTCAGTGATAATGAAATCTTCCTACATCACTGTTTTAACTTTTTTTAATAACTGTAATGTGTACAAGTATACGTATTTGCTTACAGAATTATTTTCTATTTATGTGTAATCTACCCATCCATCCATCCATATAATCACAGAATCATAGGATAGCTAGGGTTGGAAGGGACCTCAAAATCATCTAGTTCCAAGCCCCCTGCCAGGGGCAGGGACATCTCGCACTAAACCGTGCCACCAAGGCTATGCCCAGCCCAGCCTTGAATGTCCCCAGGGATGGAGCATTCACAACTTCCCTGGGCAAACCAGTCCAGTGCCTCACCACCCTTACAGCAAAGAATTTCTTCCTCATATCTAATCTAAACTTCCCGTGTTTAAGTTTGAACCCATTACCCCTTGTCCTATCACTACAGTCCCTCATGAAGAGTCCATCCCCAGCTTCCTTAAAGGCCCTCTTCAGATACTGGAAGGCTCCTCTGAGGTCTCCATGCAGCCTTCTCTTCTCCAGGCTAAACAGCCACAACTTTCTCAGCCTATCTTCATATGGGAGGTGCTCCAGTCCCCTCATCATCCTTGTGGCCCTCCTCTGGACTTGTTCCAACACTTCCATGTCCTTTTTATGTTGAAGACACCAGAACTGTCCACAATCCTCCAAGTGAGGTCTCAGGAGAGCAGAGTAGAGGGGCAGGATCACCTCCTTCAACCTGCTGGTCACGCTCCTTTTGATGCAGCCCAGCATACGGTTGGCTTTCTGGGCTGCAAGCACACACTGAAGCAGGCTCATGTTCATTTTCTCATGGACCAACTCCCCCAAGTCCTTCTCCGCAGGACTGCTCTGAATCTCTTCTCTGCCCGACCTGTAGCTGTGCCTGGCATTGCTCTGACCCATGTGTAGGACCTTGCACTTGGCATGGTTAAACTTCATCAGGTTGGCATCAGCCCCCCTCACAAGCGTGTCAAGGTCCCTCTGAATGCCATCCCTTCCCTCCAACGTATCAACCAAACCACACAGCTTGGTGTCATCAGCAAACATGCTGAGGGCGCACTCAATCCCACTGTCCATGTCACCGACAAAGTTGTTGAACAAGACTGGTCCCAACACTGATCCCTGAGGGACACCACTTGTTACTGGTCTCCAACTGGACATTGAGCTATTGAGCACAACTCTTTGCGTGCGACCATCCAGCCAGTTCTTTATCCACTGAGTGGTCCACCTTAGAGACAAGGATGTCACATGGGACAGTGTCGAATGCTTTGCACAAGTCCAAGTAGATGACATCAACTGCTCTACCCCTGTCCATCAGTTCCATAGTCCCATCATAGAAGGCCACCAAATTGGTCAGGCAGGATTTCCCCTTACTGAAGCCGTGCTGGCTGTCACCAACCACCTTGTTGTTTTTCATGTGCCTTTGTATACTTTCCAGGAGAACCTTCTCCAAGGTTTTGAGAGGCACAGATGTGAGACTGACTGGTCTGTAGTTCCCCGACTCATCCATTTTCCTCTTCTTGAAAATGGGAGTTTTATTTCCCTTTTCCCAGTCATCCGGAACCTCACCTGACTGCCATGATTTTTCAGATATGATGGACAGTGGTTTAGCGACTTCATTTGCCTGCTGCTTCAGGACCCGCAGATGGATTTCATCAGGTCCCATGGACTTGTGTATGTTCAGGTTCCTAGATGGTCACAAACCAGATCCTCTCCTACAGTGGGCCCAAGGTTTTCATTCTCACAGTCCCTGCACCTGCCTTCCCCATCTTGAGTACTGTTGTCAGAGCATTTTCCAGTGAAAACTGAGGCAAAGAAGTTTTTAAGAACCTCAGCCTTCTCCAAATCCAGGGTAGCCAGTTCTCCTGATAGCTTCCAGAGGGGGCCCACATTGTTCCTAGCC
Organism: Myiopsitta monachus; assembly: GCA_017639245.1. NCBI lineage: Eukaryota > Metazoa > Chordata > Aves > Psittaciformes > Psittacidae > Myiopsitta > Myiopsitta monachus. The sequence continues at coordinate 16,694,975 of CM029941.1, read as the reverse complement.
TGTCTTTTATTCGTTACTTACCTATAGAATCCCTTCCTGCTATCTTTAACATCCCTAGCCATGTTTAATTCTAAGTGGGCCTTAGCTTTCCTAACCTGTTGCCCAGCTTCCTGGACAACATCCCTGTTTTCTTCCCAGGATGCCTGTCCTTGCTTCCACCTTTTATAAGCCTCTTTTTTTCCTCTAAGGTTCCTCAGCAGGTCCTTGTCCATCCAAGGAGGTCTCCTGGCCCTCCTGCAGCACTTCCTTCTAGTTGGGATGCAACACTTCTTAGCTTGCAGCAGGTGATCCTTGAATATCAACAAACAGCCTTGGGCCCCCCTGCTCTCTAGGGCTATATCCCACGGAATCTTACTGAGCAGGTTCCTGAAGAGGCCAAAGTCAGCTCTCTTGAAGTCCAGGGCAGTGAGCTTGCTGTACACTCTTCTCACTGCCCTGAGGATCTCAAACTCGACCATCTCATGATCGCTGCAATCAAGGCTGCCCTGGAGCATTACATTTCCAACCAGCCGTTCCCTGTTAGTGAGCATGAGGTCAGGCATGGCACCTCTCTTTGTCAGCTTCTCTATTGCTTGCAGAAGGAAGTTGTCTTCCATACAACTGAGGAACCTCCTGGGTTGCTTGTGCTGGGCCGTGCTGTCCCTCCATCAGATATCAGGGTGGTTGAAGTCCCCCATGAGAACAAGGGCCGGTGAGCATGAGGCTGTTCCTCTCTGTCTATAGAGCGCTTCATCCACCCAGTCCTCTTGATCAGGCAGTCTGCTACAGATCCCCACAATAATGTCTCCCACTGCTGTTTGCCCTTTAACCCTGACCCCCAAACTCTCTATTGACTGCTCACCTGTCCCCAAACAGAGTTCCATACTCTCCATCCTATCTCTAACATAAATAGCAACTCCATCTATCCATCCAGTCTTCCTTCCTTCCTTCCTTCCTTCCTTCCTTCCTTCCTTCCTTCCTTCCTTCCTTCCTTCCTTCCTTCCTTCCTTCCTTCCTTCCTTCCTTCCTTCCTTCCTTCCTTCCTTCCTTCCTTCCTTCCTTCCTTCCTTCCTCCCTCCCTCCCTCCCTCCCTCCCTCCCTCCCTTCCTTCCTTCCTTCCCTCCCTCCCTCCTTCCCTCCTTCCTTCCTTCCTTCCTTCCTTCCTTCCTTCCTTCCTTCCTTCCTTCCTTCCTTCCTTCCTTCCTTCCTTCCTTCCTTCCTTCCTTCCTCCCTCCCTCCCTCCCTCCCTCCCTCCCTCCCTCCCTCCCTCCCTCCCTCCCTTCCTTCCTTCCTTCCCTCCTTCCCTCCCTCCCTCCTTCCCTCCTTCCTTCCTTCCTTCCTTCCTTCCTTCCTTCCTTCCTTCCTTCCTTCCTTCCTTCCTTCCTTCCTTCCTTCCTTCCTTCCTTCCTTCCTTCCTTCCTTCCTTCCTTCCTTCCTTCCTTCCTTCCTTCCTTCCTTCCTTCCTTCCTTCCTTCCTTCCTTCCCTCCTTCCTTCCCTCCTTCCTTCCTTCCTTCCTTCCTTCCTTCCTTCCTTCCTTCCTTCCTTCCTTCCTTCCTTCCTTCCTTCCTTCCTTCCTTCCTTCCTTCCTTCCTTCCTTCCTTCCTTCCTTCCTTCCTTCCTTCCTTCCTCTCTTCCTTCCTCTCTTCCTTCCTCTCTTCCTTCCTCTCTTGCTTCTTTTATAAGCTAACAACCCTTCAGGCCCACAATAGTTACTGCTGTCCCGTACCGCATTCTTGAGCATCCTGAATCAGTACCACCTCTTTGTCCTAAATCAGAAATTTGGAAAGAATTTCCCTGCAGACATTTATTTCAGGACAATTCTGGTTACACTTTTTCAATATTCTAGTACTGGCCCTTTCAATTTCTGTTTCTGATTGCAAATGTCCAAATTTTTTAAACAATGTTTCTAATGAATGTCAGAGTCCATTTGGACTAGTAGCATCACCTGATGCCAACTTTTATTTTTCTGCTCCTCCTTTTAACTCTGCTTTGAGACACTGTTTTTAATTAATATTGCAATCTTTTCCTCTGAGATGATTTGTATCTTCTTGAAACATCAAAATGAATTCTTCCAAAGTTGAGAGAGTATTTTAGGTATTTCCCTTCCATATGATTTTCATGTCAAGTCTACTAGTTAATTGACACAATTTTTAAGTCTGTAACCTTGAGTTTCCCCTCTCCCAGTGTTTTCAGTAAAGCTAGAATGGCTTCACCATTATACCTCAGACTTTTGGCATCCCACTGAAGCTTATAAGAGGAAAAAAGCTGTCAAATAACATTACTCCCATATCCAATCTCTCACTTCACCTGCCTGCATGACTATAATAACTGCCTCATAGAAGTAATCCTTGCACTTCTGAGCTCCAACAACAGGGGAAGGCTTATTCACTTTCTGCTCAGGTGCAATCATTGTCATATACAATAACAACTTTGAAATGAACTCAGCAGAATGAGGCAAATGCTGAGAACATCAACTGAGACTCTTCTTGTCCACAGACTAGAATTTCTATTAAAATATTGAAAATATCGAGACATCTTTTATAATAAAGTCTTCATTTATGGATCCAAATTTAGTCTTTACCAGCTAGACAAGCTCCTATTTTCTCTTTCTCTTAAGAAAATTTAGCCTACAGCCAAACAAACGCTACATTGCATGGAAGAAATTAAATATGAATCCAAGGCAGAAACAGTTGTTATTTTCCAGAAACAGATGATTCATTTTTTTTTTCTATTGAAAAATGTTTAGGTTAAACTCCATTCAAAAGTTATAGCCAATTTTTGTTATTGATCTGGTCTGAAATTTCAAATCCACTTAGTTCAGGATTTTGTCATAACTAATTGTCAGGCAGTCACATCTTTTGAATGTTTCTTGGGAACACAATAGTTTGGATTTGTTAACAGCTTTATGATAGCAAATAAGAGTGAGAAAAAATTATTCTAATATTTGAAAATTAGAGAATATCAGAATACTCTACCATTATGAGGGGGGCAGGATGTTAATACAATGCTTTTGACTAAGTCCGGATTCAGCAGCAGCATTAAGAAATGTTTATCCTTTTCTGTAAGCACTCTCCACCTCACAAAGTCTAAATCACCCATAACATAAATTCTGAGATCATAATTAGGCAAGCTGAATTCTTGTATGATTTTAGGATTTGCATTCTCAGATTTTCAGTTCAGTTTAATAAGGTAAATGGAATTTCAAAATTTCTCTCAGGAAAAGGTTGTGCAAGCTGGCTAACAAAATGCTTGAATGAAAGGGATGAAGATCTTCATCATCTGCTGAAGATGTAAAAATGTAACCATGCATGCAACAACACTTACAAATAGTAAAAGATGAGACTGTTTTTTCCACACCTCTTCTTTTTTTTTTTTTTTTTTTTTTTTTTTTTTTTTTTTTTTATAAGAAGCTATATGTATAGGATAACAAAGAACAATGAAACCTTTGTACGACAGTTGGAAAGCTGTATCAAGAAATACACTGAACAATGTGCCCCCCGGTAGCGAGCCTTTTAGAGAGAGGAAAAACTGTAGTCCAAGAAACTTGGTCATGGCTTGATATTTTATAACATTTACATTTAGAATGCCCTGATACAAATGTATCCCAAGTAGCTAACCTAAAACTGGCTAGCACAACCTGCGGTTAGCAGTGGTGTGCCAGTTCAGGACACTATGTAAGTTTTGCTAATAAGTACAGGATCTGTAAAAGCATTAAATATAATGAATGACAAGAAATAAGCCTCAGTAAAATAAGAGTATGAATATTTGCAAAAGAAAAAAAAACCCAAGGTTTTGAAAGAGAGTATAGCAGGCCATAGACTTCTGCTATAAGGAATATAATGTTTTATGTGGACTTCTGCCACTGAAGTAATGGTAAATTGAAGGATTTACATGTTCATACTTATTCACATGATTAAAAGGATTTATTTAATCAATTCATCATTTTATATTATGAATATCGTATAAAAAATTATGTTCACGATGCTTCATTGTTCAAAGTTTTTTTCTTTAAATGTTCTAAAGCTTCTGTAAAAACTAAACCACTGCTGGAATTTGCAATTTTTAGTCTATGATTTCTTAATGAGAGCACAGTATGCAAACTATACACATGCATACACACACACATAGAATCAGAGATACCTACAGATTGGATTTTTTTTTTTTAAGAAAATGGTAAAAATACATATTTTAATCCATCAAAATTCAACAATCCTTAAGTGTAAGTGAACATCTGCTTTCATCTGAGAAACATTTTAAACTTCTTGACAGTTACAAAAAGTGTAATCCCTAGAGACTAGCACTTTTCTTTTCAAAGAAAATTCATATCATGGATGGTTTTATGGTAAGAAACTGCAGTATGCTGTATGCAATTGTAAGTGAACACACAGCATAGCCTTCTCCATAAGATTGCTGAAACTTCAGTATTTGACTCAGTAGAAAAAATTAGCTAGAAAAGAGAACGAAAAATGTCAGTGGAGTTCCTATAGTCTCTATGCATTTTATTAGCAGTATTTCCAAAAAATCTCAAAATGTAAAGTCAACTTATTTCTTTATTTTTATGGATTTTCAAGTGTAGCTCTCATTAATAATGTTCCAAGTCAGCTTTCCCAGTTACTCGAGGGAAGATAAGATCAATTTACTAATGCTACTTACAAAACCCAGGAAAAGGTAATGTGTTCTAGCTAGCTTTTTAGCCATTTTAAAACCCCTATTTTTAAATACCTATCTATAGGTTTTAGTCTTCTGTCATTTAGCTTATCACTTGAGTTATGTTTTACAAAGCATTTTAACTGAAACAGGCTGTCAGGTGTGTGTTCATGCTTCTTCAGGCATCAAGACCATGACCCTTTGCTCTTCCCAAGAACTGACAGAGGGTTCATCCGGCTTTTAGGAGTCAGGAGCTCCCTCTGCCTCTGCCAATGTGCCCTAACTCATCTTTAATATTGCCTTCAAATTCTACTCTTTATTTGCCCTACAATATGAGGAAAATTTGAAAGAAAAAAGAGGCTTATAAAAGGTGGAAGCAAGGACAGGCGACCTGGGAAGAATACAGGGATGTTGTTTGGGAAGCTAGGGATCAGGTTAGGAAAGCTAAAGCCCACTTAAAATTGAACTTGGCCAGGGATGTTAAGGATAACAGGAAGGGATTCTATAGGTACATTGCAAATAAAAGACAGGCTAGAGACAATGTGGGCCCCCTCCAAAAGCTATCGGGAGAACTGGCTACCCTGGATTTGGAGAAGGCTGAGGTTCTTAAAGACTTCTTTGCCTCAGTCTTCATCAGCAAATGCTCTGACCACACCACCAAAGTCTTAGAAGGCAGATGCAGGGACTGTGAGAATGAAAACCTTGGGCCCACTGTAGGAGAGGATCTGGTTCAAGACCATCTTAGGAACCTGAACGTATACAAGTCCATGGGACCTGATGAAAAATTGGGGCTGTTCAGCCTGGAGAAGAGAAGGCTGCATGGAGACCTCAGAGCATCCTTCCAATATCTGAAGGGGGCCTATAAGGATGCTGAGGAGGGACTCTTCATTAGGGACTGTAGTGATAGGACAAGGGGTAATGGATTCAAACTTAAACAGGGGAAGTTTAGATTGGATATGAGGAAAAAAATCTTTCCTTTAAGGGTGGTGAGGCGCTGGAATGGGTCACTCAGGGAAGCTGTGAATGCTCCATCACTGGCAGTGTTCAAGGCCAGTCTGGACAGGGCCTTGGGGGATATGGTTTAGTGGGAGGTATCCCTGCCCATGGCAGTGGGGTTGGAACTAGATGACCATGAAGTCCTTTCCAACCCTAACTATTCTACTATTCTATGGTAATATATGAGTTCAAACTGCAGTGAAGATCAACTGCAGTGTTACAAACTAAAAATACTTTAATATTCATTTACTTGCTGTGAGACAGAACCTAAACACAGCAGAACTGAGTCAAAATGACAACATTGTTTCACTGGGCTAAACATTCGCTAGTCAAAGATGGATTCAAACAATAAAATAATTGGTTTTATTTTTATAAATTTCCATGACACAAGGTTCTTAATCACTGAATTGCTGCACTCCTATTTAAAGGTGCTGGGTACCTCCATTTCTAATTGAATTTACTGACAAGAGAGATTATTCAAATCCTACCAGTGTTTTACGTTCCTTATGAATAGTGCCAGTACAAATAAGAATTACTGAATGCAATTAAGTTCACTTCTTTAAAACATGCAGTAAATCAGGGCAACTATCTCCAGTAGGCAAGGAAATAAAAATTCTCTGTGACAAATATATTGCAAACGTTACGTGTGAAACTTGTCCATGCCTGTTTAAGTGCATCTTACTATACCCTACAATAATGATTACCCTTGATAACAATGATTACCCTCGAAGTATATCTCTGAATGTATAACTATATTGGCGTGTGACCAAATCTAGGTGAAATATGACAGTCACATAAGGTACTGCCCATCATCAGAGCTGCTGTTATTCACCTTCCATGAAGATCCTTGTGAATGATGTTAGGACTTTGGCATATAAACCCTTACCAAAGAACTCTGGCAGTTTAGGATGTTAGTTCCTGCAGTTAATTTGTCATCAATATGCTCCAGAAGTTACACCATGTCAAAGCTGCCAAAATGGAACCTGAGCAGTTTAATGTAATGTCTACGAGTTTGGTCCCACAGTCAAAAGAAAAACTAAAGCAAGACACTGGGTTTTCCACTGAATCACTCAAGAACGGTCCACACACTGTTTTACTAACTGATTCCCAGATGCGGAGTACAACATATTAGCTGCTGGTTCCTTTGCTTCTCTGAATTTTAAGCTAATAAATTTCATCTTGCAACTGGAATAGATAGGAAAATATATGTAGAGAGCTATGCAGCTGTACTCAGCTTAAAAGCTGTCTTCTAAGTAATTTGGTTGTGTAAGATGGTTTTCTCACAGTCTGAGACAGTCACAGTTTTATACTTTCACTAAACTTTAGCGATATTTTTTGCAAGTTAGCAACATACATTAATGATTCTGCACAAGTAGCGTGATGGATTTTCCAGGTCTGTCAGAATTCTTCCATTTTATTCCTGCTTTCTTAGGTGTTAACCATTATGTCATTTCAAGCAATCCCCCTGGTGACATACAGAATTATTCTGGTGGGTTTTCTGTCCTTCCACTGCCATATGTTCATAACAAATTGTTTTACATGGGCAATTGCATCTTATAAAGCAAGAAAATCTAAATGTGCAAGAATATTTCTACAGAAAAAAAAAACAACCCAGTCGATTTCCTGGAACTCCTCACCTTATTTTCAACCTCCTCTCTCTTTTTTCTTTTTTTTTTTTTTGTTTCATGTGAATGAAAAATTCAGAAAGTACTTTTAAAATCCTCTTTTCCACTTTGAGTTTGTCACGATAGCTTTTTGTTCTCCCATTTGTTTTTAAGATTAAATTTGTTAATCTCTATGCTTTTTTTCTCTTTACTATACACACAGATAACTCTCATTAAGGGAAAACTGCAGATGCCATAATGACAGAAATGTCTCTCTCCTCATATGCTTTCTGTAATATGAAATGCAGGAAATACAGTTTACCGTGTTTGTAAAGGCACAAGGCTCTAAAAGAGACATAACTGTTAATGAAAACTGCTACAATGCAGACTGAAAGACTGAGACCAAGATAAGCATAACCATAGATAACAGACAAATGCAAGTACAGTCTTTGCAATTTGTTAGTTTTGATATCAGAAGCCAGTCCTGTACATAAAATTTGCCTTGTTCACTCTCTACATCATTGCAAAAACATGTGCAAGAGCTCCCAAGTTTCATTTAAGTGTGATAGTTCACTTTATCTCTGTCTGAACCACTACAGTTTCCTTTCTCCACTGTCTGTGTGTCTCCACAGCTCAAGCAGCATCAGTAATGTGGAAGATAAGGAAAAGTATGCTTGCTGTTCTCCACATGAATACATGCTTATATCCTCATCAGGAATAAAGCAGGAGAAATTACAGCAAATTAAAAATGGTCTTAGAACACGCCACCAGAATTAGCCAGAATTAACCAAATAAGCAGCCTGCTTCACATAGCAATAGAATAGCCTTGTACAACTATGATTTCTTCTGATGAAAAGTGTTCATCCTTCACAGACAATTTGCAAATGGTGATAAACCTCCATTCACTGTGTTGTGGTTTAAGCCCCTCATGTAGTTCGATCACTCACTTCCCCCTCTTTCTTCCCCCAGTCCTGGGGGGATGGGAAGGAGAATAGAAAGAATGCAACTCCCCCATGTTGAGATAAGAACAGTCTAGTAATTAAGGTACAACACAAATCACTACTGGTACCACCAATAATAATAAAGACAAGGCAAATACAAGGAAAGACAATACAACTGCTCACCACCCAGTACCAAGCCTGATCTAGCAGCGAACCCCCCTCTTCTGGGTCCCTGCCCTCATTTTTTTTACCTCCTGGGCATGACGTGCTGTGGTATGGAATATTTCTTTGGTCAGTTTGGGTCAGGTGTCTTGTCTCTGCTTCTTCCCAGCATCCCCTCCTCCCTGGAGGAGCATGAGACTCAGAAAGTCCTTGGTCAGACCAAAACATTACCAAGCAGTGACTGAAAACACTGGTGTTATCAGCACTGTTCCCAGGCCAAAAGTCAAGAACACAGTGCTGTGCCAGCCACTAAGAAGGAGAAAAACGACTGCTACTGCTGAATCCAGGACACACTGTAGCCAGATTGCTGTCAAATACTCCCCTTTCTTTCATTCCTCCTTTTAATTCAGCATTTATTGAAATTGTCTTTCAAAGAAGTAGTTTTTGAAAATAACATTTACCGTATTATATGGTAATTTTTTCTTCCATTTCAAGGGTAGATTTTTTTAAAGACTGTAGATATGTTTACTGACACCAAAAATCATATGAAATCTCTAGACATTTATCCTCTGTTCATGGATCTCTTCCCAGCTCCCTGGATTACACTAGAGTTTAACAACAGCTGTAGAACTAAAGAGCCTGTTCTTCTCATTTAACAAGTTTAATCTGAGATTATCCACTCTTTTATTTCACTTAAAATAATTTCTGCATGTGGTGCTAATGATACTTTTGGAGGTGGCTGAAACCAAACTGTATTTGATTTTGTTACTTGAACTAAAATGGCATGTCCAACAAGCCAGAAATTTCATGATCTATGAATTGAAATCTGGATTTAATGTTCTCAGCCCATTTTCTGATTAGATAATGAAAAGCACAGAGAGTCAGGTTTAGCACTATTCCTTATGTCTCCAATTTACTCCATAATCTGTAATTTCACACTGTACTATATCATATCATACTGTATCATATCACACCACTCCCCACCGCACCACACCACACCACACCACACCACACCGCACCACACCACACCACACCAAACCACACCACATTATGCCACACTACGCCACACTACGCTACGCTAGACTACACTACGCTATACAAACTTTCTCTTAAAAATATAAACTACTATCCATCTATAAAAGGCTTGGCTTTTCCTTGCTAAACCAGTAGACTCACTAAGTTGTTTTACCAGAAATATGTGATGGTGTGAATGTCTACACAAAGGAGTGATGACAGTGTCTGCATTTACAAGGCATGTGTGTAATCCATCACACATGGATCTCCATCACACACTAATTTTCCAACCACAGGGTCACCTCAGCACAAGCAGATTCAAGCTTCTCCTACAGTCAAGTTGCAGCGTAGACTGTAATCCCACTGGTCACTGTAGGACCTCAAGATGCAAAGTATCGTATCCAGTAATACTGTGATTTACACAGTCCTTACAGACAGATGAGCCATGGTAGTTCTTGTTTTAGTTTTCTATCTGTATTTTTGTCTAGTGTTGCCCTTACACTAGTAAAAGCCATAAAATGCAAAGGTCTCATAGCACTGCTTATTGCTTACCTATTCTAATGTTACCTATACACCATCTCAGACTCAACTTAACAGGAACCAGCTGTGTCGGAGCATAGTGATAACTTGGCTGTCAGTAGTTCCCTGCAGAGCACTGCGCTATTGATGTACTCCCAATCAATTCCTACACAGTTACAGTTCAATGAGCTATTTAAAGAAAAAACATGACTGTGTAAAGCAAGAGGGATATTCAAAGAGAAAAACACATTGAGAAATAAAGAACTAAAAGCAAGTCAAAACTTAAAATATTAGAGATAGACCTGGCACAGAGAAAGTGTGGAAAAAGAGGGAACAAAAAAACCACAGTATGAAAACCACAAAACTTTGTAGTGGGAATCTTCAGAAAAATTAGACATTCACATCAGTGGAATTATTTGATATTTTTAATGACTTTAATGTGGAAAAGCACTTGAATTATTTACTATAGTTTCTAATTTGTCTGCCTATGCAGATGTACTAAACTTAACTAGCCAAGATAAGTGAAGTGGTCAGAAAAACCATACGCTAAATTTCAGTGATTAAAATAATAGAGCTAATCTTTCTAGTAAGGGCTTCTGCTATTATTTTAATGAATATATTATAGGTGTAGTGTGTCCTGGTGATTACTGAGCTTAAACATATCATTCAGTCAAAAGAAACACAAAATACAAGAGATATATATATGTGTTATTAAAATCTCTGTTGATTGTTTCTATTCAATAAAAACATACCATGCAGTTAACTTCTTGTCCTTGGACTGTTTTGTAGCATATATCTTAAGCATGTATTTTTAAATTATTCACAGAATCAAAATATATTTTCAAAACATATATTACTGGAATTATTTCCTCTTTCTTAATACCATTTCCATGGTTACTTAGAAAAGCACATCAAAACCGGGCTTTTTGGTCAAAATACAATGCCTAGAAATAAAAATGTAATATGATTTTCAAACAAAAATGGAAGCAATTATTTTTTTGTTGTGTAAACTGAAATCCATTTTAATTTACTAAGAATGTTCATGGGATGATATTTCACTCTTCTTTCATTTCCTCCTTATGTTAACACTTACAAGTGTTTAACTTAACTAGCTGCATAATTACAAATCCAAGCAGTTTAGCAATTTCTTCTGACCAAACCAGTGAACAGACTTTCAGGAACTGCTGTTACAGGTGATAGTGAAATTCTAACTCCCCAGCACCAAAAGGTAATAACACACAACACACATTTTTGTTGACACAAAGAGAAACAGCATGAAGAGCTGAAGATGGAAAGCAAAAACATATTGCAAAGTTGCAGCTGAAATGAACATGTCTTAAATATCCATGGGGTTTTGAACTGTTTTTTAAAATATCCAAATGGTAGCAACCGCAAGTCACAGCCTTTTCAAAACATTCTGGTTCCAGTTTGAAGAGGTTTTGACGGCGGTGCTAAAAGAAAGGATGAGAGTTCAAGGCTCTTAATACTGTTGCTTATGGGGAAAAAAGCATTCTCTTCCAGAAAACGATAGTTTAACAGAACCCATTCTATATACGCTAAAATAGAGCCAAAGTTCAATTTAAAGTGCTGTTGCACACTTTACCAAAGCTCTTGACTTCAGGATTTTTTTCTTAACTGGGCTTACAAATCCTGTATCTGTTGACCTTCAGAACATGGTACAAGGCCATTTATTCTCTCAGCTTTTTGCTTCTGTGTGTGTCTGAACGAGGTGAGGAAAGAGGAAAGAATAGTCTGACAAAGTCACTGGTGTTTAAGCAATGACATGAACAAAACCATCCAGCTGAAACTGCTGGAGAAAGACAGATAGGCAGAATGGAATTAGTCAAATTCTGTTAGCAAGGCTACCATAAAATGGGCTATTATTTTTTTTCTGATTTCTACTGATTTGTATCAAGTATGCAGTAACAATACTGCATATATTTGGAAGGAAGGAACAAAATTCCATTCCTGACTGCAGCTGGAATTCAAAGTCTTCAGTTTCTATAGTTGGTTTGAACTGCTGCTTATGAAGGGAAATGGTTGTAGTACATTTGAAAAAATATTAACCATTACAAATTGATTGACCGAGTATCTTGCTAATGCAGTTAGACATAGCAGCATGACTGAAGCATTCCGTATTAGTATCAATTAGATTTCTTTGCTTCAGTCAAACCCTCTGAAACCTCTAGAGAATATTCTTTATCTAATACATAGGCCTTCCTCAAAATCATGATCCTGAATTTCAATTACCTTTAAAATAAGAGATTATTAGCTCAAAATTGCTTCAGGAATACTGGAGGCATACAGTATAAAATCAAGCACCAGATTTATGACAGGGCTTTGCTTTGAATGTGACTGCTGTTTGAAAGGGCTGCAGGCTTCTATATTGTGTTCAATCATGTCAAATAGTGGTTTAAAAACTCACTGCTTTTATACCTGCTATGAAAATAGAATTAAAAATGAAATATCTATAATTATGCCAAATACATAAAATGTGTTTGAGTATTATCATGTATTGTCAGAGAATATTCATGCTGATGCAAATACTGAAAGAAGAAAAAATATTTTATCATCTTAAATTACAATAACATTTTCACTTATAGTCATTTGACTCTGGCTGTCTCTTGAGGTTCTTCCTGGAGACTGTGAGTCACATTTCAAAATAAAATCAGGCTTCCTATAGAGCACATGTTTCAAAGAACCCACTTCCTTGTGATCTTATGGTTTTCAGACCATAACATGAATTGTAACACCTAGAATTTCACAGGCTTAAACTGTTTTTAAAAAACATGCAGATGCATGTTACACATACTTGGCGTTTTAGTGGGCAGTAGTTGAATCTGAATTGCTCAAAGGTGGCATCCTCTATAGAGAAAGTTGTATTCCTTTAAGCACATAAACAATTAAGAAAGGAAAAAAGAAGCAATGTGAATTATTAGTATTGTAGTTCTTTCATTGACATCATAAATGGCTTGTTTGAATGTTTTGATCTTGTTTTGACATAGAAATCTTACTACACATTGACACATTTTTCTATTTTCAGTTTCTTTGTGTAATATCCTTTGTGTGCTAAATAAAAGGTTGACATTATAAAAGCTAAAGTTTTGTGTCTTCTCTTGCTCCTACCTATCCATATCCAGGAGGGTCTGATCCTACAGGTGCTTACAAATAGAACATTCCTATGTTATTCTTTGACAATGTCTCAAATATGTAAATTTAAGTGACTGGGGATTGAAACATGAGCTTGTATTAACGAAAAAATTTAGCTTCAAATTTTTGAGGCGTGGACTCATCCTAATGGTCTAAATGAATCATTTGTTAAACACTTTTATGCAAGAAATTCGTTCCCTTACATGTTTATTATATGGAACACCACCATATTTCTGAATTGTGGAAGAAGGAGTGATAATTTGGCAAAGTCTTGGTATTCAGTCTCCTTGAAATACTGAAGCTTTACCAGGAAGATAACTGGTCTGTAGCCATCTTGATAATTTTTACATACTCCCACAGCATCTGATACATTCATGGATGCACATCCCCCATTTAGAGCAGTACTGCATTAGCCCTGATACTTCACTGTTTACAGTGAAGTGGCGTGGTATCTGGATTTCCAAATATTTTCAAAGTTATACCATGGAGTCACACAAACCTTGCCAGGAAAGAGCCTCTGGAGACCCAAATTCCCATGTGGAGTAGGATTACCATCAATAGTGTTTCATGTTAGTCACGGTTTCTCTAGTTGAAAACCTAGATACTTTACTATCTCCCTAGGTAAACTTCTTAGTGAAAAAGCCACAATTGCCCTTCGGTTTTTCTATTTGCTGCTACAAAAAAGAGCTTGGTTCTCTCATTGGGAACTTTCTGGATAGCAGTAAAAAGCTATTACCTTTTTCCTCAGCCCTTACTTTAATAGATTAGTCCAGATGCGTAAATCCTTCACCCCAGAGGCCCTTAGCCATGTTAGCAGCCCTCTTCTGAATTTTCTTAATTTTCAAAAATACTTCTTCAGCTGGGAGGCCCGAAAGTGGATACAGTATTCCAGGGGTGGCCTCTTTGGTGCTGAGCAGAGGACAGCACCTACTTTTAGTCTGTTAGCTACGCTCCTTCTGATGCAGTCCAGTGTACAGTCTTCCTTATTCATGCAATTTACCATCTATTACCATGCAAATCCTTCTTGTCCTTTAGTAGCTGCAGATGGGGGTCCAGAGGAATATCCAACAATTCCTGTAAAATCCATATTTTATGCCTATTTTAATAAATCAGTTTAATACTGCCTCTCTAGGAAAAGTACGAAGGATAGTGATTGAGGTTAATTTATAATTTGTGTTAAAATAATGGCCTTATAAAGCTTAAGTCCAAGGGGACTAATAGATCATTTGGACTGACCTCTTGTGTGTCATAGGCTAATAATTTTCACTCAGTGATATACTCTAGCCACTATCACAGAAGTCTCCTTGTTAACAGGATTGCTCTCTCAGGTTGATGAAGGAGGGTGAAATCAAGCCACACTTACACCCAGGAAGAGAAGAAAAAAACTAGGAAGAAAAGCAAAGTTCATCACTGAGGAAATTAAGAGAGGCCTTGCAAGTAGAGAATAAAAAAACCTGCTGAGAAGAACTTGGAGACTTTTCCTTTTCTTGCGCTTCCTTTAGAACAGAGGATTGAGTCTTCCTCAGAGAGAGGGTAAAAGAGAGACCCACAAGGTCAAAAAGCTGAAAACCAGAAACTATGAGTGCGAAGCTCACTGACTGCTGAAGAATGGAAAAGGAGAAATTATCCCTGCTTGCTGTGATACTGGGTATGAGACAAAAAAAATTTTATTCATCTAAAGCTTAAATTCTAATTATAATGAACAATTTCATATACCACTGAAAAGAAATGAAGGAATTGTGTGTTGGTTCATTAAAAGTACAGCAAGAAAACAGGGTCAAAAATCAAGGTGAAATTCTATACAGAACTGAAAAGGGTATTTCTAGAAACAACACTGTTTTCCTTGTTCTTATTAGAATAGCTTTGTTTCCAGAAATAGGTACCTTTTATCATCGCAGTGTGGTAGAATGCCCTTGGGAAGAGGCCAATTGTAGAACTGCGAAGTGTTGGGACTGAAAGGGAAGCTGCATTTAAAATGGACTCATGTAAATTAAAGCCTGTACTTAGCTTATAAATATAACCTTTTATACCTCTAAACTGAATCACTACTTGGTGCAAAAGACAGATAAGCATGTAGGATGGGCCATCAGAGGTGACAAAATAAATTTCAGATATCTGTTTCCCCAAACCAGTTTTGTGAAATAAACTTTCATCATTATATTAGATGACTAAATTTAATGTAAAATTTTTCCCCCTGTGTTATGCGGTACATAATAACATACAGCTGCCATGTGATATTACTAGTTGCTTAAGATCAAATCTCATAATAGCTAGAAACTGTGCTGAGTATATGAGATAGTCTTACAGGCAGCACATTTTGAAAACAATAAATTACACTAAAAGGTCAAATTTGTGACCTTTTAAGAGATTTCAGTTTTGTTGGAAGAATTGTATTTTGTTCTTAAAATATTCCTTCTTTCCATGGTCTATCTATAAGCATACTTGCCAGAACATATATCTATCTCTGTTTACTTACAGATACATGTAACTTTAGGTGTGAAATCGTAAAATAATTTGACTCAATTACTTATTTTTACACACAGACAGATCAGTCTGCCTTTTCTAAGACACTGTTAAGTCCTCACAACCAGTCCTGGCAATGCTTTGATTTTCACTGGTGCACAGCTGCCTTTAAAAAGTTATCTTGATGCAATATGACAGGTACAAAAGCATGAAGGGAAATGTTCCAATAGAGTCTCTGAAATTTTAAAGCTCAAAAGAGAGAGAGCGCGCTATGATTCGGGGCTGATAGAGGCTGGATGTTGTATCCTGTGACTACAGCTACATGCAAAAGTGGGTAATGACCAGTGTTAGATTCCTGGTTAAGTGCTGTCCCCTGTTAATGAAATTACATACTGAAAACAAATAAAACCACTTTGACTTACAAAGCAAAAGTTACAGACATTGAAAGACATAACAAACCTTCCAAGTATTCTCAACTGAAGAAAAACTACTTAGTGATTAAAAGAATGAATATTTGCCATAGGATTTCTTAAAGGCTGAACTGGAGGTTTCTGCACTCCAAACTCAATGAGATAACGAATGCTTGAATGCTGTTATCACTCAAAGAATGGCCAAAGAAATACAGGTATTAGTCCCATTCACTTGTGCATAAAATGAGTGACAATATGCATACCTAAGTGAATGATAAGGTTCAGAGTATAAGCTTTTCACATTATATGTATGGTTTTATGTCTAAAAAATGCTTCATAGGTAAAGAGAGAAAAGTAGGAAGGTAGATAAAGCATCTAGGTTTTGTATCAGTAAATGACGTATGCATTTCTCCTCCTTCTGCCACCTGTATTTGTTTCAGATGGTATGCAAGTCATCTGTTTTGGGTTGTAAGTAAATAGTTCAGCACATTTTTTAATTGGTGTCAAGAATTTAAGGTAACAGACTGCAATTTCAGGCAACAGACTGAAAGGGTGATCTATTTGTTTGTTAGAGTGATTGATAAAAAATGAGATTTCTGAACTTCTCTGGTCTGTGGATTTATATGATTGCCTGTGTTTCTGTTTTAACTGTACTGTTGAAAGCTGATTACGACTGATAGCTGACAGTAACATCAGAAAATGTGTCCTGGTAGCCACAATCAGCTAAGAAATCTTTCTTGCATGAATCATGCTAATGAGGATAAACTTGAATTTGTATGTTTTCCATATTTAGTGATGTCAGAGTAAACAACCAAAGAATCCCCCAGCCCTTGCCAAACACTTTTTTCTTCTTGATAAACGTATAACAAGTCTGTTTCAGAACTCTGTTTCTGAAGCACTGATTCATAGACTTTCCAAACTTTGGAAAATTTCTGAGAAATGCTAAAATAAGTCAAACCAAACATTCTAAAAATACTATGTTATGTAGGTCTTGAAGTAAAAAAAGATACTTTAACCAATCTCATTGTTACTATGTTATGTAGCTTCAAGGACTGCCTCTAAACAACTGTATGTCCTCAATAGCTTTAGAAGGTATCTGATTTCTTAACACCAACTTGAAAAATTAAGAAACCAATGCCTATAATTTTCTTTAGCCATGAAATTTTCACTTTTATTCCATAACAAATGAAAAATAATCAAAGAAATACTAACCTATCTCTGAGCTTTGGCTCAGTATTAGTGACAGCAAAGTTTCAGCATCCCAGACCCCAGAAATTCATAGTCTGAACTGAACTACCAGTAACATTGTTTGAGAACTATGCTTGAGATTTGAATAAAAAAATCAGTGAACCCATGACAAGAGCAGAGCATCAGTGGATCTCCTTTATTTATGTAACAATTGCACAGGAAAATTTCTGAAACATTTATATTTATACCTTTACAATAAAAACATTCTTGGACTCAAGTATATAAACTTGTAGACTTGCAAAATCAAACATAACAAAGCAGTATGTTTTACATGCAGCAAAGTTATTTTTGGCCAAGCATTTACTTTTAACCCTTTCTTAATTTTTTATTTTTTTTCCTTCTGGATCTCTGCACTGTTGAAATCATGACAACTAATTCAGCCGACATTACAGATGGAGACAAACAAAACAAGTCTTTTTAACATTCTAGTATTTCTCTGAAATATTTCTGATAGGATCACAATAACATACATCAATACATATACAAAATACATGATTGTGTGGGGTGCTAGAAAGGTTTTACTGGCATGAGTATGTACTGACCTACATAATTCATGAATGGTGAAGAATAGGGCCATCATATGCAGCCAAATGGAGACAGCATTAAATACTACCAAACTTCTTAATGTATCTGTAGCAATCTTAGCTTTTCAGAGAATCAAATAGATTTTATTCAAACTTTAGAAAGTACAAGGTCAACCAGATTATTAAAATGAATATATAATAGACAGATTCTTGCCCCATACTGAAATTCATACAAAACTTCATTGGACTAAGTGGTAGGTCCAGTTGTGTAAAAAATGTCAGCATTTGGCCCCCTGCCACAAGTAATTCTATGAACATCTCTATTATTTCTCCAAAGGCTGCCAGGGCAGTTACAATACAGTGCCAAACGATCCACATTTTCCACTTCATGGTGTGCACCAGATGTTGATACTTTTACAGACACCAAGTACCCTTTATTCCATAAGGATATAGTTTCACAGCAATGTGGTCCTTAGTGATCTTTCCTGTTGTGCATCTATTTACTCCAGATAATGTCCAAAGAATCGAACTTTCTAATTAACTTCTCAGATAACAAATTGCTGTATTTTGGTGGCGGCAACTGAAGGGTCTGCCTGTATTAAGGCACCAGTAACACACCAGTAAAAAACCTAAGCTGATTACTGTGTTTAAGAGGACATGGTCAGGCTATATGTCACCTTAATGTACCTTTACATTCTAGTAAGATAAAGGTGGTTATTTGAAAATAGTTTGGGGATCAACTACGCCAGTTCAGTTGTCACCCCAAAGTGTTTGTCTGCCAACAGGTGTGGTCTAATTCAGCATCAAATAATAAACTATGTTAAATTAACCTGTTTAGCAGTCTGAATTATGCATCATGCTAGTTAACTGATTATTACAGATATACGTATATAGTGACAGACCCATCCTAGGCTGAAGAATGTCAAATTGACACTACAGATAGGAGGGAGGTTTACACTTTGTTTAAAAAGAGAATTATTTACTAACTGGTTAAGTGCAGTGCATGCTGGGAAGAGAGACTTCTACATACTGGTCTTGTTCAACAACTTTGTTGGTGACACAGACAGTGGGATTGAATGCACCATCAGCATGTTTGCCGATGACACCAAGCTGTGTGGTTCGTTGGAGGGAAGGAATGCCATCCAGAGGGACCTTGACACATTTGTGAGGTGGGCTGATGCCAACCTGATGAAGTTTAACCATGACAAGTGCAAGGTCCTCCACATGGGTCAGAGCAATCCCAGGCACAGCTACAGGTTGGGCAGAGAAGAGATTGAGAGCGGCAGAGAAGAGATTGAGAGTAGCCTTGTGGAGGAGGACTTGGGAGTGTTGGTCAATGAGAAAATGAACATGAGCCTACTTCAGTGTGTGCTCGCAGCCCAGAAAGCCAACTGTATCCTGGGCTGCATCAAAAGGAGCGTGACCAGCAGGTTGAGGGAGGTGATCCTGCCCCTCTACTCTGCTCTTGTGAGACCTCACTTGGAGTGTTGTGTGCAGTTCTGGTGTCCTCAAAGGACATGGAAGTGTTGGAACAAGTCCAGAGGAGGGCCATGAGGATGATGAGGGGACTGGAGCTCCTCCCTAGTAAACACTGAATTTAGAGGGGATTCAGAAAGATTAAACAGGTCTTAGATCTCCTAGAACACCTAGAGAAAGTGTTTGTAAGATTTGGCTAGGATGCTTTTCCAAGACCCTTTGCTAAAACAGGAGCAGCATGCAAAGGTTTTTGTCATGCTGATGGAAAAAAGGACCTTCTGATCTAATCTTTTTGTAAGTTATGTACAATTTGCCTTCACTTATGTCATTTCTGAAGATAAAGAACTTTGTTATTCTGAATATGACAATGAATAGTTTTTTGTGCTCAGCTTTTGTTAACTGGAATTCAAGGTAACTAACAGTTATCAGCAAGCACTCTTTGATTTAAGTGCAGCAAATTCAGATCCTGGGACACCTGAGATGCCATAACAAGTGCCCTAGCTCCTCTGCCTATCACCCACTATAAGAGAGTGAGTGCTTCTTTGAGGTGCATAGGCCAAGTTCAGGCAAAGCAGCACTGGAGTAAGTAGACAAAAGGCAAAAACATCTTGAAATGACTTGATGAAATTAAAGGCTCTCTGGCATGCAGTAAGATATTGGGGTACACGACTTAAAGAGTAACAGTAAGAATGTCATAGTTATAACCTTTATTTTTTTTCACCACACTATTTCTAAGAGAAGCATGTTTTGTTTTACTAATAATGTGATCAAGATTGATTTAAAAGCTTTAGAAAGCAATGGAGGGCTTTCCCTTGACTGTAGAGCACTTAAAATCTGTATCATAAAAAGTGGTAAAATGAATGCAGCAAAGTTAGACAGATGTCATCTTCACTAGCAAGACCTGAAGGGGCAGGAATGTTTCTTAATCCGTTATACCCTTCAATGATCCAGAGTTAAATTGTGCCTGATGGAAGCATACCTAGCAGAAAGCCGTACATTCTGGATGTGAATATATCAAAACATAGAGGTTTTGCCATGGCAATTAGTGAAGGCAATAATTTTCACTTTGAATTTGTCTAAATCCACATTCATCTACTTGGCAGTTCTCAGAGTGTTCTGAGAAGATCAGCAATTCTTCATCAGCAATGTCAAAATAATTTTTAAGAAATAAGCATTTGTTTTACAAATATGGATCTTAGCTTACAGACACATGAACAAGGCATATATTTCAGCCTCTGGAAATAGGAGTTCCCAGCTTGTAAAAATATATTACACTTCTTAGCTTAAGCTGTATGACAGTTAAGTACAGTCTACGGATGCAGATAAGTTGTTCCCTATGAATAAATAAAATACCTGACCCTGAAAGATAAATGGTATCTTGTATCCATTAATAAAATGTTCTATCATCACTTGGTTGCATAGAGATGACTTTTGTAGTGGTGGGGTCAGAAGATCCAACATTCCAAAGGACATACATCTGTGGAAGCCTTTCAAGTATCCAGATAAAGCGTGTTCAAGAAGCCTCCTACCATGATGCCAAGACTATTTTCTTTTTATCCCCAATTTTATTTATTATCAGAGCAGGTGTTTTATTACAATTAGAATTTCTGATGCAATCTTATCTCAGAGAGGTAAGCAAATAGAGCAAGTAGACTATCAATTCATTGAGGATATTTTTTCCCTCTTAGAAAGACCATCTGGTAACTCAAAACAAAATGTAGCTGAATGCTTCATAATTTTCCATGAATAGATTGACCGAATTAGTGCCATCCCTCTGGAAGTATTAGTGTTATATTAAGTGGTTTTTTCATACCTTTATTTCTTTTGTGGGTCTGGAAGAGCACTTTGACATTTCACCATATGCCCAGTGTATTACGTATCAAGGAGCAAGGGGACAGTACTAGAGGGTTTTCGCTGGTTTTGTTTTTCAAAAGGGAAAATAATTTTGCTGACATTGTTTCCTTTTGCACAGATTTACCAATATGTTCTTTTATTCTCCTTTTTCCTTGCAGTAAACCTTAATTTCATTACTCAGTGCAAATTAATTCTTTGGCATCACTAGCCTATACAGCCCTCTGGGGCCAGCTATTTACAGCACTGACATTTTCTAAGCATTCCAATCATGGATATATGACTAGGCAAACTGATGTATGGTGGTAGCTGTAAGAAGAGTAAGTATTTCTTGCTCTTAACATGCACATGTAAATTTTTTTGAAAAAAATATTGCCTCATCTTTCTCTGTTTCCATTCATCATTGCAAAACTGATTAATTAATTGACTGATTGTGTTAATTCAAAGCAAACCCTTCATTCACAGTAGACTACACTGAATTGCCAGGCACAGTGAAACGACACTCTAAAAAGAGGAAATTCAAGCAGGTACACCATGTGGGATTCCTAGAATACCCCTGGATGTCTTTGTGGGTTTCTTTTGGGGCAGGTTCTAGAACTGTAAAATCACCAAAACTTTGTGTTTGGAAAGCACTCTGGGAGGATGTTTGGTCCCATCTCCTGCCTAAAGCAGGGTCAATATTGAGCTAAGGCTTTGCCTAGTCTGATCTTAACAACTTCAAGGGTAGAATTTGCCCAGCCACGCTGGAGATCTTGCTACAACATGTAAGATGACAGGGCATGAATATGATCCTCTGCAGAAGGATTCCACTGGAAATACAAATGCATCCATTTGGACATCATTTGCTGGCTCTAGAATATCTTTCTAGCAGACTAAGACTGGTAGCTTGAAGTGGTCATCCTTGTTACTGAATTCTGCAGAGATGATGAGCTTCATATTTGGAAATATTCTGATTTTCTCTGGTAATTCTCCATCAGGACTAAAGGAAAATAGAAATAAGATTTTTTTTCTTTCCATACAGGATATTTTTTTTCAGTACAGGCAATAGTATGCATATGCAAGATTCTAGTTACATAGCCTAAACAGTTTTTCTCTCTCCCCTCAAGAATATATGGTCCCAATATTTGCTCAGAGTAGACCAGCTTTTCTTTGTCTCTCTGAAATACATGTGTGTGTAGGATAAAAAAGTAAATTGCTACAGATTGAGTTTGAATGGATGTTATCATCAGTAGCTGACTATCCAAATGATAAGGGTAACCTAAGGTTTTATTCTGCTACAAGCAGAATGCATTTCAGCAGGAGATCACCTTGGTTGGAGACAAAGTAAGAAACTAAGAACTTCAGGATTTGTTTCTCCAGTCCTGACTAATTTTACATAACACTAGGAGTTAACTGAGCAGTTTGACTGAATAAGCTACACATCCTGATCTCCACCTATAGCCAATGGAAAGACATGAACACCACATACCCATTCACAGTTATGTAGGCTTAAAAATGACCTTTGGAAAGTAAGGGTGATTATTGATCAAAACTAAGGACTCCTGTTAAGAGCAATGAATAAACATTGCAGTTGAATCAGTTTGTCCCTTTTGCCATCAAGTCAAAAACTGTCTTCTATGGTGCACTAGCAGTGAAGTGAGCTCATAATGCACCATTATTCAGGAGAAAACTGCTTTTTGCAACGAAAGAAGTAATTCTACAAGGAACTCAGCCTGTAAGCTCAGGCTAAAATTTCCTCAATACTATGTGCTCAGACAAAAGATACAGCTGGCTGATTTATTGGAACAAACTGTTTGGCTTCGGTGCAGCAAATAAACATGCCAATTTTGTTTGAGCTGATCCAAACCAAAATATTTGTTTTGAATTTGTTCATGGAGAAAACTGACAAAATTGAGCTTAATCTGCAAGAGAAATCAAACTGAAATGATTGATTATTCAGCAGGTCTTCAGTTGACTTCTTGGAGCACTGTTCTGTTTTCAGTTCTATTGTAATCTCTCATCATTGTTATAAATCAGACCTGAGGCTTTACCTAGAAAATCTCAGGTTGTGCACAGAGAAAAACAAGACTATGCCCAGCAGACATATAAGACCATGTACCTGATTCATCCACAGTACTGCTATGTGCCAGAAATAGCAACTGGCTATAGTTATCCAGGGAAATGTTTCCACCAAAGACCATCCTTTCTCCACTGTATTTCTCTGCCTTCTTTACAAAATAGCTTCCAACTTGCACAGCAGAAGCAGAGGTTTAAATACAGCAGCTCTATTACACTTAAACCATCTTTTTCATTTTTTCCCCCAGAATACTGACATGTAGAATATATGTTAGAAATCTTTTGCAATAAGCACTCAATATTTGATCATATAAATTTGAAGCTTAAGAACATCACAGATCTCAGAATCAGAACATGATGTCCCATATCAATGACAAAAAGGCTCCTTCTTTGGCATGTCATTGACAAAAATAAGCAGAAGCAGTCTGTATGTGTTTTTTTTTTAGGGAGCCATGCAACCATTCCTTTCCCAGAAAATAAATTAAAATGTAGCCAAACAAAACATTATAGTGGGTAGCCAGTTTACTCACTGAAGAAAGGTGACAATATTATTAAAATGGTAAACAGAATAGAATAGAATGGAGTAGAACAGAATATAACAGTTTACTCTATTGGTGTAATTATTGATGACATTTGTTTAACACTGGGAAATCTCAGGAACCAATTTAAACAATGATAAGGCAGAAGTTCTCAAGGACAAAAATTCCATCCGTGTCCTAATATCTCTACCCTAGCATATAAACCAATAAAATAAAAATTGGTTTTATACATGTATTGTATTTTGCAGTATTCCTCTCTGATTTTGTGTCCTTAAATGGCCAAAAAAATGCAAATTAATTTCTTATTCCTTTCTACACGTAGAGAAGTGTTAAGTAGTAGCTTTTTTTTCCTCATAAATATATTAATTTCTTATATTGAAATATATTTAAAAGAGGAATACTCTGGATTTAACTAGAATAATAAAACCCCATCTCTCACCTCAGCAACAGAAAAAAAATAAAAAATGAAAGGGGGTCTTGTATTAGAAGTCCCAACCTAGTAAAATCCCTTTCTCTAACTATGATGCATTGCTGTTTTTCTGTATTGTGATCCTCCTGAAAATATAAACTTTATGTTTAATTGATTTATTTGTAATGATTCTGGCTCAGGGAAGAGACTCTTTGAAGCTGATTGATTATTGCAACAAGCTTAAGATTTCATACCACAAGAAACCTTTTTGTACTAATAAACAGTGGGACAATAAAGCTCTCGGGCATGGTGTTTCCCTTCACATTAAAGTGAGGATTTGCAACATAAGTATGTGAGGGACATAGTTTATGTGCTCCCAAGAAGCAGACATAATGAACTATTTCTTTTAATGGTAGATTATCCCTGTTTCTATTTCCTGGAGTGAAGACCTCGCAAATTGATGTATCTGTCCTCTGAGGTTTTCAGAGAGGCATTATGGCATTTTAAAATATTAATATGAGAGTACATTTAGCTGAAAGTAGCTAGCCTGGTAGTCTCTTGTGGCTGCCATACAGGTCACCAGAGACCTCCTGTCTCTCAAGGCAAATGATTTACTCTAAGTGTATCATTAAGATATACTTTTTTGGAATTTACGATAGTGCTTTCTTACAAAGTTATACCTTTACTATAAAAATTTAAGCATTTTTATGCTATTTTCTCCCTTCACTCACTGTTCCTTAAAAACCTGGTCAGTGTCACGGGCAAATTGAAAGTGCCACCCCCTGCACTGCAGTAGCAGGTCTGCGTTGAACACTGATTAGCTAGGACTGGATGTCACATCTTGTTATAACTTTACATAGCTGAAAAATTTCCTAGGAGATTTAAAAAGAACTGCAATTATTTCTCCAATGGAAAAAGAAGGAAAGGAAAGGAAAGGAAAGGAAAGGAAAGGAAAGGAAAGGAAAGGAAAGGAAAGGAAAGGAAAGGAAAGGAAAGGAAAGGAAAGGAAAGGAAAGGAAAGGAAAGGAAAGGAAAGGAAAGGAAAGGAAAGGAAAGGGGAGAGGAGAGGAGAGGGGAGAGGAGAGGGGAGAGGAGAGGGGAGAGGAGAGGAGAGAGGAGAGGAAGGAGGAAAGGAGGAAAGGAAGGAAGGAGGGAAGGAGGGAAGGAGGGAAGGAGGGAAGGAAGGAAGGAAGGGAGGAAGGGAGGAAGGGAGGAAGGGAGGAAGGGAGGAAGGGAGGGAGGGAGGAAGGGAGGGAGGGAAGGGAAGGGAAGGGAAGGGAAGGGAAGGGAAGGGAAGGGAAGGGAAGGGAAGGGAAGGGAAGGGAAGGGAAGGGAAGGGAAGGGAAGGGAAGGGAAGGGAAGGGAAGGGAAGGGAAGGGAAGGGAAGGGAAGGGAAGGGGGAAAGGAAGGGGGAAAGGAAGGGGGAAAGGAAGGGGGAAAGGAAGGGGGAAAGGAAGGGAGAAAGGAGAAAAATGAAAAGAAGAAAAGAAATAGGAAGAAAAGAAAGATATAAACTCAAATGCAATAAATGTCTAGATACAAAAAATGGATCAGCTGAAGAAGTTTCTTATTATGGGAAACTGAATAGTTAACACATAGTAATGTTTGTTTCACATTTTCTTCTAGATGACAAATGATACTAACAGTGAGTTTGTGACCTTTGGAACTTCTAGATGACTGTCATCAGCTCAGCTTAGCGTTAATAAAAAAAGTCAAGGAAGTAAACAGATCTCATTTCTATTTGCTGAAATTGTATTGGTTTTACACTTTTACATTCATGTACAAACACACATACACCCCTTGCTGTTTTTCTTCTCACAAGTGACAAAGAGCATGTGATTCTTTCCACAGATCCATTATTTGGACAACATGGAGGTAGTTAAGGAGATGCAGTCTTCACAATGAGCTTGTTTTTCAGAGACCAGACCTAAAGCCTACTAAAACCAGTGTCCAGCTTCACAAGTGCAGGGCCATGACCTGGAAGTTTAGAGGAGCTAACTTAAATATTGGTCTTTGTTTTCTGTCTTGAATTATTCAAGCCTAAACTGATCTAAAGCAAAGTAGAACATAATACATTAGATGAAGTGCAGTCTTTCCATATTTATAGTACTACAATTGAAGCATATGTGGCAGAGTTCTCCATTTCATTAGTCTATTTTGGTTTAGCCATGTACAGAAAGAGACAAATACAGAGTTTATACCTGAATTTTATCAAGAAACTGAAGCCTCAGAGGGGATGCAATGAGCTCAGTGCTTGCATAGTGCTTGCACATGCAATGCATCTCCAAGAAAATAATACAAATCACAATTAAATATTTTTTTTAAATCCTTCCATTTCTAGCATAGCTTAAAGCCACATTCATAATCTGAGATCTGAAAACGCTGAGAAAAACACAGTTCCCTCAGCTTGAAATGGTTTATGTCAGCTGATGTTTTGATCCCAGGTATGTGTGTTATAGTTTTACTGACCATTTCTTTAAGCACTTGTATCCTCTCCAGCATTTGCAGTCGAGAGCAGCAGATGGGCCTGTGTTGAAGGCAGAAGACCCTAGGGTGTCTGCATGCAGGAGAAATGCATCTATGTGACTTCATAGCAAGGCATTAGATAGCTGCCACCTGCTCCTTCGTACTACCACAAGGGTTAGCCAACTGCTGCAGAAGAGGATGGAGAGGCAAGTGGGGAATAGTTGCAGCCAGCCATCCTAGATTATGTGCTTCCTTTCCAAAGCTGTGGGATTTTAGATAGCCAAGTCAACATTAACTTCAAATGCCTTGAACTGCACTTGGAGAGTTCACCATGGGCACAGATGTGGCTAAATGCCCGCCGGCATTTCGGTACCCAAGGCAGAAGTGGCAAGGAGGAAGTAGCCCGAGTCTTGCAGAGGGGCAGCATGTGGAGCCATGTGTTGGTTTCCCACTGGTTCTCCCCAATGTAAAACCCACCTGTGCTTGGCTCTCTTATCTGCACATAAGGCAGATTGCATGGCTCTTCACATCTGTAGAGGGAAACTGAATACATTTTTAGAACTGCCTGTTTTGAAGTCTAAAACAAGGTCAATGTTAATTTTAATTTAAACTAAATAAATTATTTCCTGTTTTCAGTTATCATCTTTACATTCATGTGTGTAAGCAATGCAGTACATACTTAAAAGAGTTATACAGGGAAATTTTTTTCTTAATATTTTTAATTCTCATGTGGTGTCAAAATTCTCATGAAAAGAAATGGAATAATGTCTAAAAAAATCATTACCAAAAACTGAAAAGAAAAATAAACAAATATTGAAAAAACAGACTTTTGGCCTCAAATCTGAGATTTTTCAATGAAAAATAAAATCAGAAGAACCCTAGAATATAGAATCTTGACCAAAACCCAGACTCTGCATACAGTTAAATTTTTCACAATAAATATCAAATAAAACAAAAAGAACTCTCTAGACTTACATAGAAGGATTTGCCAGATTTCTTATTTTTAAGCAATTCTATTTGTACAAAAGTATTTCAGATAATTAATAACATTTCAGACAAGTGTGCTCTATAATGGACTTCAAAGAAACAGTAAGAGACAGTATTTCATTTCTAAGATTGTTTTATATGTAATTTTGTTTTCTAGACACATTTGTATTTCTGCTTTAATTCAAATGGTTGGAAAAGACCAGCAAGGACTGCAAGCATAATAGAAAGCCCTGAATAATACAGATAGCCTTACCTTTCAGTTAGCCTTATTCAGTTGCTTGTCAGAAACACTTCTGAGAATGATATTATTAAATATTTCTTAACTAGCTAAGAATAATTCCATTTTCTATAGCTAGAGAATCTACATCACCAAAAGTCTAAAGGCTGCTGGATACTCTTGTGATACTTCCAGTTTTCGTCTATGTATCTTTTGTAGGCTTTTTGAATATGGAAAGAAACATGCTGTTCCAAATTTGACTAATGGCATACATGTACATTTTATATATAAATATATAAACCCCAAAGGTGTTGTTGCTGCACAACAAATCATAAAGAGGTTCCAGTAACAAACATTACAAATAATGGTATTTTTCTCTATTTTGTCTATGTCAGTTTGGAATACAAATAACCATGTTTAATTCCATATTTATACCGGGGGATGAAGAAAGTGTCTTAAGCAGTCTCAAATATGATACAGGAAAAAGTAACAGTGACAGCTGCTGCAATGATAAGTGTGAGTACTCCACTTACAGAACAGATAATATAGGGATCTTGTCAACTGTAGCATGTGGGGCAGCGACATCAGAGCACATTCTGCCTCTTCTTGTTATAGTGAGGGAGCACTTGTATCATCTTCTGCAGTTAAGTGTTTAGAGTGCATACTAAGTGAAATTGAAGGGATTTATCAGCAATCAGTTTAAATAAGTTAAACACTTTCCTTAAAATTAATCTTAAATGCATCTTTAAATTTGACTTTAGCCAAAAGGTTGAACACTATCCTTTTTTGGAGTTTTGGGTTTTTTTTTTTAAGTAAAAACAACCAGGCAATGAAAATTAAATACACTCTTAAAAATTCTTTTTATTGTTTATTCTCCTCGTATCTTCCAAATATGTTTCTGGTTAGTGTCCCCTCAAGTAAAAGAATCATTCCCTGTATTGGAATAACAAGTATTTAAGGCTTCAGAGCTTTCAGCATTGAAGAGGTCAGGGTTGGATACATCACCTAGTTTCAGTCACCTTAAACTAATACAACCAGTATAAAACATCTGGTTTTGCTCTTTGATAGTCAATGGGGAGAGTCAAGCATCCAAAGGGCAATCTTTCCTTGTATGATTGACACTGATGTTATGAAAGATGAACCTCTGTCCAGGTATACTGATTTCTAGGGTGACTGTAGAAGAAAGCTGGAGAACTACCTTAGACCAACTTATAACAAATAAAATTAGGTGGGATGAAGCTCAGACTTAGCTATCATAAAGATGTCTTTTGATCTTAAATCTCTTAGTTTAGATTTCTGCCAGTATGTTACAGTTGCCAGTTTTACCTTCCTTAGAGGAAAGCCCTGCGGGAAACAGGTCAACACTCCACATGGAATTGAGATTCCCATTAACTTCAACAGAAAAGAATATGACCACGTGTTTTACTAGTGCAATAATCAACAGATGATTTTTTTAAAAAAATATGTATTTAAACTTCTTTTTAGGATAAAGAGATACTAAATACATGGACTATGAGACAGATAGATACCTATTTCCAAAGTTATATCTCATCCTGGAAATAATATTCAAGCCTTGATTCTATCATTTCAAATGCATCACTTAAAATCTGCTCTGGGTTTTGTCCTGGTAAGTGCAATTGCTCTTATTTTGCACCAAAGCATGACAGAATAAACAGTGAATCTCACTGTTATGCCTGCAATATTCTCACATTATGCAAAACAGAATTTCCCAGTACAGCTACTAACAGTTTGCAATTGCTTACAACATACGCACTTTTCCCATTATACGTCTAAAATTAATTTTTAATATTATGAGAGGGTGAAAATTGTAATATGGCTGTATTGAATATAGATCCTTCACATTCATGCACTTGATATATCTTTTCCATGCAAATTGTCTGAGAGGGACATAAGTCATTTTTAATAAATGCTGGGAAAAGGTCTGAGGTGAAATGAGGTTGGTGGTCGGGGCTCAGATTCTAATAAGATAAATTAAGGCTACTCACTCAGCTAGCACTTGGTGCAGTTGTCAGCAGTCTTGGTTTTAAAAAGAAAAGAAGATCGAAGAAAAGATTTAAAGATGAATGAGCCACATAGGCTAAAATCTCCTCTCCTTTCAGTAGACAGCGATTCTGTAGGGTCAAAGTTGAGGAGTGATGGGAAGAGTATTAAGAAATCTAGCAATTTAGAATGGAAATATATTCTCAGAGACATTAATTACACCTTCAGAAGATATAAATTTGGATTCAAAAGGGCTACGTTTCCTGGACATTGGCAGAGAATTTGTCCTGATCCTTAAACGTAACTCTGGATTTTCAAGTTTGCAATAAGTTCCCAAATTTCTGTGGACAGCAATTGCCCTGAACAGTCCTATAACAAATTTTCATGCAAACCTCCACATCAATTCATCGTTACATACATACAAGGACCACATAAGAGGGCCTTTAATTTTCAGATACCATATTTGACAAATTAGGCTGCTAAATCCATAGTGTTAATTCTCTACAGTGATGTTTATAGAGTAGCTGGTATAACATACATAGAGCACTGAAAATAGGTCAGTTTTATTGTTTATTTTAACAAATGGATAGGGTTGCATTAGCATTGGGGAAAATGTATAAATATTGATTTGAAAACCTGGCATGCACAATAAAAGAGCAACCCTTGTAACCCTTTTAGAGAAGCCCAGCCATAAATAAAGTTCATCTCCATTTCTTCAACAAAACAATTAATACATAATTCATCCAGAAAGTATTATCATCCCTATTGTTACCAATAGCAACTGAAATATCCTGACACTGCTAACACTACTTTGTGAAGATTATATTTATTTGTATATCTGAAAAATGGATGTAATATATACTGCAACAACATTTTATTTGTGGTGGAATCTATAAGGGTATTTTTTAATAGTTCTGCCTGGGCTGAGTGCTAAAGGATGCAGCTGTCAAATGTTTGTTTTATTCTGACTATGGTGAAAATGAAATCAATAAATGCATTTTGGAACTAAGAACACAGTTATGTGTTGTCTCATGTCATGTCTTGTTCATTTACTTTGTATCTTCCTGTATGCAGAAGGCTCTGTCCAAGAATATTAATGGTATACAGCTGTATATAATTAAAGCCTTTTTTTACTAAGTAAACTTTGTTTAAGTAGGATATTAACTGGTTGACTAAGTACATCTATACTCACAATGAACAAAACTATCTAAAAGTTTGGGAGATTCATTTCATTTTGGATGGACACCAGATGGTATCTAAGACTTCTGCTCTGGGAACTGGGTTTGAAATCTCACAAGTGAAGCTTCTAGTTAGGCCAAATGCAAGTAGAAGACAGCTAACACCTCATTATACACTGCAGAAAAACAGGGAAAGAGTACAGGGAATTTTTTCCAAGCTCATTCCCAGCCCATGAGTACCAGTTTTTTCAGATGGGTCTCGGGTACTTGACATCACTGCCTAGGGGAGAATGTCAAAAAGAACAGCAACCACATGTAGTGAGTCTTCAGGGCTACCAGCTGGCTACTACATACGGATGGTAGCATGTTGTTTTGAAGACAGAAAGCCAGCAGAGATACAAAAGGATAAGCATTAGATAGAGATGGAGCTAAGCAAGCCTTTGTAATGATTGAATGTCCTGGAATCTTTTGACATAATTTGACACTTTGGTTTATATCTTTTAAAAATAGTAAATTATGATGCAAAAAATTGCTACTAAAGTTTGAAAAGAAAAAAAAATTACTAAAAAGGTGTTTTGTTTTAATGAAAGATATTTGGGAAATAGTACTGTAACAAAGCCTTTTTCCTGTTGCTGAACAAAGGCTTCAGTACATGACCGCATTCTATCTTCTGCTTATTAACTAAAAGTTCAAATTCAGATCAAGTAAATCAAAATATTCTCTTCAGCTATCACAAAACAGATGAGAACAACTTTTGCTACTCAGTGAACCTCAAAGTGTCAAACTGGGTATAATAGGAGGTTTTTCATCTCTGCATTCACTAAACTCTAATAAACTGTGTGCTGTTTTAATGGATCCTTGTACCACTTACATACCATACACAGAAGCAGAACATGTCAAAAGGACAGACAATCCCCTTGGGAAAAGCATTACATTTGATAAAACAAGTACCATTTTGATATTTTTAGGGTGAGGAGGTGTTAGCACACTTCTATGTAAGCACGTACTGAACATCTCATGCTCTGGACAGTTAACTAATGAAGAAGTAAGAATTAAGTGTATTGACAACAGAATGTGATAATGTTACAGCTTTTGATGAAATCTCTTAGAAGTTTAGCATGATTGAAGTATTGAAATATTGACACAGAAATGTACATTTATGTTTGAAAATTAATCTTAACTGTATCTTTTTTAGCTTATTATCTTGAGAAGATATCCTTAAAATTAGTAAATATTATAAAATGTAGATGGACTGCAGCTCTTTTCATTTGTTTAGAAATATAAACAGTAAATTTGCCTTAATTTTATGGAGATTTACAAACCATAAGATTGAAGAAGAATTGAACAAGTATACTGTTTTTATAGAGAAAACTGTATGAATATTTAAAATACAGTTGTCTAGAGTCTGAGATAATTCCAAGCCTATGGTAATAAATCTTTTCAGTGACACATGGGATTTTATTTTACATTAGTTTATTTATTCTTATCTCTAATACTTGAAATTGAGTGGTTTATAGTGTAAAAATAAATATTGCAATTTCAGGCATATGTATACCATATCCTAAGTAACAATTAAAAAAAAATAGTTATACTTTTATTCATTCAACAGCTTAATTTTTTTGAGCTATTTTTAAACTGAACACTGAACAGAATATGTAAACCAAGTACATTTGTACCTAAGAACCAGTGCAAGTTATAGAGTTTGCTATTCATTCCTTGAAAATCACCTATGGGGTGGAATGAGATTGCTTGGGTTTAGCCTATGAGGAAATGTACAATACATAAAAATATTTTTGAAACACAGGATAATTTCTTCTTATGCATAAACACAGGCTGAGGAATTCAACCCAAAATTACTTAATTTCAGAGAGGAATAAAATTTGCAAAGAGGGAACTGAAGATAGATATAAAAAAATTTGTTTCAATCTCAAATTTTGTTTAAAATGTCTGTAACATCCTTGAAAAAAATTGATTACTAGATTCAACATTAATGAATTTCAAGAGTTTGAAAGATTCATTTTATCTGAAGTATCTAAAGAAATCCCCTCCTAAAACATGAGAGTTTTTCTTAGAGTGATACACAAACTCTCACCACATCAGGTGTTTCTTGGTTTTGGAAGAGTTCCTGCGGTCATATTTCCAAAGGCGAGTTATACAAGTAAAATACAATATCATTCTTCTCACCACCAGGCGGTCTTTCCTCCAAAAAGCACGCTACTCCTTACCAATAAAATTCTCTCTCTCTTTTAAAATTAATTTTAAAAAATGTTTCTACCTTCCATTAAAACAATATAATTCTCCCTGAGGCGCTGTGCTTACAGTCTTCTGACCTGTGCTGCTTAAATGGTAATAGGAGAGACAAATAGCTTTCAATCAGTATCCCTTCACTACCAGGAGTTCTCTCAGATCCTCACCCTCATCTCCAGAACACCTTCACATCTAGAGCTGTTCAGTAACTTCGTGTTCTTTGCCCTTTTTGTAGTGGTGTAAGAGGAACTTATGCTCCAATGGTCAACAGGATTCCCTATGACAAAGCATGGAATATGTGTTCTCTGTCAAAGCTTTAATTTTCCAGTCATGTACCACGATTTTTCCTTTTCTTGGCTCACTAACTGGATAGTCCCCTTCTCTTAGAGAATGGCAAAGAAGTATGATTCCTCTGTCCCCGTTACAGGAAATGTCACTAGATTTCTCTCTAAGAGAAATTTCAAAGTACTGCATTTACTTTCCCATAGGCATTTTATTCCTCATACAATTTACTGGAATTTTAGTACCCGAATTTTCAGGAAGAAGGCAGATATTCAGAATTGCTATTTCTTCTCCACAGGGCTGCTATGCTGAGCACGTATCTCCAAAACGTCCTGCAAGTCATTATTGCCTAGTCTTCTGTGTTTGAATTATGTGCACAGTTTGCAATGGAAAAAAAAAATTATCCTCTCCCTGTTTTGAAAACAGTTATATTAAGTTAAAATTCATCTTAGAAATAAAAGGATAGATTTGAGAAAACAATTAAAAAGATATTCTCAAGGTGCAAGGTCTTTCAGATATGAAAAAGACTCTCTAGTGATGTGAGGGAATTATCTGAATAATTTAAAATTCAACTTGGTGGAACATAGGAAGATTATACCATGGAGAATGATACAAAGAGATAGCTAAATAACATTATAAGTCTTCCCAACTGAAATTTCTCTGTTTCACTGGCCAGTTCTGTGAGAGTCTTGCATTATTAAGATCAAAATTTGGCCCCATGTTTCAATCTGGTCATTCACAATGACAGCATAATATCATTAAAGGTTAAGTTAAATCTTAAACTGAAAGTTATCTGGAAATGTTCAGAATAAAAATATTTCTGATTCAGCACATCAGTCAGAACTAAATGTACTGTAATAACTATCTATTTATTAATAGATGACAGTTCTTCAAGTGCAATGAAATCTCATATTACAATTAGACTTAAACTGTTGAGACTTTATAAGCAAAGAGATTCTGTTTCCATGTGTCTGTGTGCAGTTCACATATTGCTATCTGTAAAAAAGTCATTTTTAATGTAACTATATTTATTGTGCAAATATCTATGGTATTTTCATCAGTAATCTAGTTTATCCAAAACAGAAAATAGAAATAAAAACTAACAAAAAGTCATGAAGCTACAATTTTTAAAAATGTCACAGTAAGTCATCAAACTTGCAGGAATATTAACTTAGTTGTTTTTGGGTTCCAGTTTGGTCCCTTTTTTTTTTTTTTAACAGAGGGCAGAAGACATATTTAAGTAGTAAGCTTTCTCGAAACATGTCTTCAATTGACTCTTAAGCAACAGATGGTTCCAGTACCATTTGAAATTTGTGTCTTATCTAATGCCCAGATTCCCCATACAAAGATAACTAATATAGATTTATGTTATTATTCCCATAAAATTATTATATATGTGCTATGCTTATAATACAGATATCACATAAAAGGATGTATGTACTTTTAGAAGTAAATTCTATTTT
Source organism: Myiopsitta monachus (assembly GCA_017639245.1). Classification (NCBI taxonomy): domain Eukaryota; kingdom Metazoa; phylum Chordata; class Aves; order Psittaciformes; family Psittacidae; genus Myiopsitta; species Myiopsitta monachus. The sequence goes on along the minus strand of CM029941.1, from coordinate 16,660,146 downwards.
TAATATTTTTAATCTCTGAAGAGTTTGTGAATTTTCACTGACTATGCTCTTTCATAATTGAAAGGCTTCTAAAGATTTAGCCTGTCACCTTCAATCTTTCCTTTGAAGCACTACCATTATAAGTTAAAATAACATTTCCTCAGTGATTTTCTCTAGCAAGAGCCTATGTGCTTGTCAAATCAAGTATGTCAAAGTAGGTTTCTGTAGGATAAATTTCAGTTGTTTTCAACTTCTCAAAAAAACTGTTCATACAGACTTTTTTTTATTAATGCACTTCAATAACAAAAACACATATATGGACATAAAGATCTTTTCTATGTTTTAGGAAACATAGAGTGTTGAATATTATTTCCCTTACCTACTGGGAATAAACAGAAATGAGTAGTGGGTGCAGTGACTACATACTGATTTAGAAAACAACATTAACAGCTTGCATGCATAAAAGTTTGCAGAAATAAACATAGAAGTAACAAGAGTGGATAGCAGAACCTGGAAGACAAGGAATTTATTGCTGTTTTAGAGAAGACTTGAATAAATATTTTAATCCAGTCCTTATAGAACTAAAATTAATGGGAGTTTCATCATTGACTTTCAGGCTGACTTTCAAACTGCAGCCCAAAAACATGAGTGAAGAAAATGGAAATGGGTTAATGAAACTGTAAATACAAATCATAATTTCAGCTGAAACACTAGTAATGTTAGAGTACACATTCAAGCAGGAAAACCATCTTCACATTTTAGGGAAAGCCCTCACATTGCAAAGGAGAGCAACACAGATACTGTTCCTTTATGCATTCCTGATGCTTTGCTGTACTCCACTGAAAGTATCTTAGATTGGGTTCTAAATCATGATTATGTCATAGAGAAGTTAATATGCCACAAGGCCTCACTTCGTATTCTGAAGTATAATTTAAAATTATCATAAACTGAAAATAGGTAATATATTCTTGAAAGTGCTGAGAAACAGTAGTGAAAAAGTATTAGCTGAAGGGTCTTATGTTTATGTGGTAAGTTGAAAGTAGGATAGGGGAAGAAGCTTCCCAGCTGTTCCTGTTTCACAATGTGAATATTGAATAATCTGACTCTTCTTTGTTTGGGTCATGAAGTTTTAATAATTAAACAATAGGTCATTTCAGCTCTGTTGTGTCATCAGCTAATTACTACATTTATGTTTGTCAATAGCAAAGCCACAGTAGTATTTTAAATTCCACTTATTGCACTTTAGCTTAATGCTTACTGTTACTTTTCCTCCACATTTTTTCCCGTCATGAAAATTAACCCCCAGTATATCTTTCTGGAAAGAAAATAAACAGCTCCTTTGCCAAGCCTTTCATTACACTGTTTCTTTTCACCATGAATTGTGGTCTAACAGTAGCCTAGTAAAAAGCCAGGGCCTTTGAAGTGTTGTGCTAATTTGATTAATACATAGTTACATCCTGTTATGATGCACTTTGCCTTATGCATTTTAAATGGAAAATGCAGAGTGGATTACATTTGTGTTAAAAACACAGCATACTAAATGAACGGCATTGAAAGTGGTCTATAATAACAAGCACTGCAACCACTTTAAACATGTAAAAGGTTATTGCTTGCAGGTTAATGATAATTGTACCAAAATACATGTTTTTCTAACAATTAAGAGATCAATATAAATGCTAGTGAGATTCACACAGCTGCCATGTAAAATACCTGATTTAAATTCCTTGATTAAAGCCAAAACAAAATATTCAAACAAATCCTCTAAATTGGTGTCCTTCTACTCATCCCCACAAATACCCTGGGACTTGAAGTCATTTCTCACTCAGCTTCCATCCACCCTGAAAGGAACTGAATGTTCTTTTCCCTTCTGTTTAAATGAAGAGTTAAACTGAACTCCTATGTTGGTACCATGTATAAGGTTCACTGTGCTTAGCAGGAGGCTTCTATTACACGGCACAATTATATATAGGAATAATCTTGTTTGTTTTTTTCTCTTATCTTTTGAAAAATAAAGTGTTGTTCTATCAGTATAAATTGAGATGCCAAATAATCACTGTAGAATAAGAAAGGTGGCACCAGGCTACATTTCCAGTCTACTGTAAGCAAAATATAAATCAAAGCTTTGTGTTTCAAGTATGCATCAGTATGTTTTAAATAATTACATAATTATTGAACCTATTAAATTTGCTAGCAATATAGTACAATAAAATTGTTTCTATAGACTTGAGTAAGCTCATCAGGACAGTCCTTTTATGCACTTGTGTTGAAACAGATGAAAATCACACTATCAATAATGACCCCAAAATCTACTCATACATTTAAGAACTATAAATATTATGATATGCATAAGAAGAGCACACAGATTGTTTCACTTCTTACAGCTCTGCTTGAATGGAGAAAGGTGCCATTCTATTAATTCATCGTATTTTCATATCTTTCAGTCTTTAGTATCATTATATTTTTATCTTGCTTGCTGTTAAAATCTTATCTAACACCTCTCTTTTTTCGATTTTAGGTAAAAAAAAAAGATGCATTGTGGAATGTAGTGTTATATTTTTGAAGAAATTCAGCAACGGACAAGGAATAAGTTTTAAAAAAATGAAAAACATTGAATCACCAAACAGTACATTAAAGTGTGAGGTCTATTTCCACATATTGCATGGATTTGTTGCCAAATTCAAAGTGACAGACACTTGTTATTCCATCTACCTCCCTCCAGGGAAAGACAGCATGTCTGCATTTGTTTCTAATTAATTTTTGAACAGCTTAATTAGCGTTTCTTACTTATTCATCTTCAAAACTATAGTCATAGGTTTTATTTTCATTTGTATTCCTGAAATTAAGTTTAATTGCTTTCTTTCCTCAGTATAGACATTTCAGATCTACTTCTTTCATTCATTGAATAATGGATTCCAAAATCTTTTTCATAAGGTTTTAATGTTTGTAGTTTACTTAAAGGCCATCCTCACTCCTTTACGAGTCAATAATTATACTGCTAACGATTACCTAATCTCAGAAGACATCTTCACCATCATGTTTGAAATCGTCTTCTATATTTTTTAGTATTTTTAGCATTTCCTAATAGCAGAGCATGCAATGGTGATGGAAACCATCTATGGAGTTGACTGAGAGCATATTTTAAAAAACTTTTGTAAGTCTAATTATTTATATCAGGCCACCCTAATTTTGTATGCAGTAAAACTGCAGTGAAGTCAGGTGTAAGACTTTTTCCTTGGCCTGTGTGGAGTTTTGGATCAGAATCACGCAGTCCTATTATCTCCTTCCCTGGCATTTCAGTACAATACTGCATTGAAAATATATGGAGGAAAAACCCCTCACCTATATTCTGAGAAAGTCCAGACTCAGTTCTACACCAAAAAATTGAAATTTGCCCTTTTTTTCTCGTTCTTGTCATTATAATTTGCAAGCATAAATTGTGCAATATCCTTGAATAATAGTTTTTTATAATATCTTCTCAAGGTTTTTTTATTCACAAATGTTTGTATCAACACTTCTAATGTTTAATTATAACATTTCTTAATGATTTTCTAATTGATTAACATACAACATGCTCTGTACAATCATTGATATTTGCGTGTTTAAACATAGTTACTCCTTCAAATATGATCAGGTTTTAACTTGTGATTTGCATTTATAAGTTTCTACTTTTTCTGAGGTTTTCAGAATAAGCTAGATCTGTCCTCCTAGTATACATTATAGTTATGCTGGCATCATGGTTAAGTCTTCCTTTCATCATTGTTTCATGGCATCACCTATGACTAATAGCACTTACTGAAAATAATGTGTTGCTGTCTCAGATGTCAGTCCTTAACAACTAATTTTAAAAAGTAATCCTCTTTGGAAACTCTGTTTCACAGTTTGAATAAATAACACAGTTTTACATTCGATTAATAAAGTATAAATTTTCATAGGCCAGAACCACTTCTCCTTAGAATTTAACTGAGATTTTAATTCTTCATGAGATCATTGAAAGTGATTTCAAGCAAGTTGTTAAGTATAATCACTCAGAATAGACAAATTGCCTTTTTAATTATGATTTTCACCAGCAGGGAGATCTGAACAGCAAAACTTTACTCTTGCATATAGTCAAATGTTTATAAAAGGATTTTAGCTTACCAAAACTCACATTGATTTCTGAACTTGAACCAGAGAAAGTAAATAGGTAAGTGCCATAGAATCATGGAATCATAGAATTGTTAGGGTTGGAAAGGACCTGAAGATCATCTACTTCCAACCCCCTGTCACGGGCAGGGATACCTCCTACTAAACCATGCCACCCAAAGCTCTGTCCAACCCGGCCTTGAACGCCGCCAGCGATGGAGCATTCACAACTTCCCTGGGCAACCCAGTCCAGTGACTCACCACCCTTACAGGAAAGAATTTTTTCCTTGTATCCAATCTAAACTTCCCGTGTTTACGTTTGAACCCATTACCCCTTGTCCTATCACTACAGTCCCTAATGAAGAGTCCCTCCCCAGCATCCTTATAAGCTTCAGATATTGGAAGGCTGCAATGAGGCCTCCACGCAGCCTCCTCTTCTCCAGGCTAAACAGCCCCAACTTTCTCAGCCTGTCTTCATACGGGAGGTGCTCCAGTCCTCTGATCATCCTCATGGCCCTCCTCTGGACTTGTTCCAACACTTCCATGTCCTTTTTACGTTGAAGACACCAGAACTGCACACAATACTCCAAGCGAGGTCACACGAGAGCAGAGTAGAGGGGCAGGATCACCTCCTTCAACCTGCTGGTCACGCTCCTTTTGATGCAGCCCAGGATATGGTTGGCTTTCTGGGCTGCAAGCACACACTGAAGCAGGCTCATGTTCATTTTCTCATTGACCAACACCCCCAAGTCCTTCTTGGTAGGGCTGCTCTGAATCTGTTCTCTGCCCAACCTGGAGCTGTGCCTGGCATTGCTCCAACCCAGGTGGAGGACCTTGCACTTGTCATGGTTGAACTTCATCAGGTTGGCATCAGCCCCCCTCACAAGCATGCCAAGGTCCCTCTGGATGCCATTCCTTCCCTCCAACGTATCAACTGAACCACACAGCTTGGTGTCATCAGCAAACATGCTGTGGGTGCACTCAATCCCACTGTCCATTATCACCAACAAAGATGTTGAATAAGACCGGTCCCAACACCAACCTCTGAGGGACACCTCTTGTTACTGATCTCCAGCTGGACATTGAGCCATTGAGCACAACTCTTTGCGTGCGACCATCCAGCCAGTTCTTTATCCACTGAGTGTTCCACCTATCAAATTGATGCCTCTCCAATTTAGAGACAAGGATGTCACATGGGCCTGTGTCAAATGCTTTGCACAAGTCCAAGTAGATGACATCAACTGCTCTACCCCTGTCCATCAGTTCCATAGTCCCATCATAGAAGGCCACCAAATTGGTCAGGCAAGATTTCCCCTTACTGAAGGGAAAATCAAGGTGCTGGCTGTCACCAACCACCTTGTTGTTTTTCATGTGCCTTTGCCTACTTTCCAGGAGAACTTTCTCCAAGGTTTTGAGAGGCACAGATGTGAGACTGACTGGTGTGTAGTTCCCTGGGTCATTCATTTTCCCCTTCTTGAAAACGGGGGTTATATTTCCCTTTTTCCTGTTGTTGAGAACTTCACCTGACTGCCATGATTTTGGAAGGGACCTTAAAGATCACCTGGTTCCATGTCTCCTGCCATGGGCAGGGACACCTTCCACTAGACCGGATTGCTGGGCTTCAAAGCAGTGATTCAGGTAGACTCAAGCCCTCTGATCATTTTTGTGGCTCTCCTCTGGATTCACTTGAGCAGAAGAAGATTCAGAATAAGACTGAAGGAATGGAGTTTGACTTTGAAACCATTGAGTGTGCTCAAAAATTGTCACTGATACCCTTGATAATATGAATTAAAGGAGGACAACACCTTACTGGTCAATGAAAACACAGATCTCCTTCTACCTGAAAACTGTATTCACCAAGGAATCACTAAGTGTATTCTTTATTCTTTGCACTATAAGTCTATACATCAGTCTTCTTTTAAAGACACTTGGAAGCCAACAATAATATATTTCTTGGACTCTGCTCACATTCAATGCATCACTCCTACAGCAATTTTCCTCAGGATCAAAAAGACTAGAAAAGCATGTGGATAATAATATTTTATACATCATCAATGAATGGATGTGACTACAGTTCCTTATATCTCAGAATTTCTCAAACCAAAGCTTTTAAGAACTAGTGACTTGCCTCTGCAGCATTTCAGCAGCATTTCACCAGTGAAGACATTTTGAAGAGAAATAGGAAATTCATTCTGAAATGAAACACAACTTGCTGTAACCAGAGAAGATCTCTAAGGCAAGTTAAAAATCCTTCACAATCAAAGACAATGTGATCCTTCTGTAACAGAGCTTCTATTCTGAACTATTGAAATACAGAGTCAACAATTACACTCATTGAAGATTTATAGTCTCAACCAGATCTGTCACCATATTATCCATATCATAGAATACCAGGTTGGAAGAGCCATCAATGATCATCTGGTCCAATTTTTCCTGCAAAAACAGTCTGGACAGGATGACCCAACACACTGTACAGCTGAATATCAAATGTCCAACACTGGAGAATCTACCACTTCCTTGTGACTAATTGTTCTCAGTGTTAAAAATTTTTCATCTTGTATCCAACTGGAATATCTGTAGAAGTAATTTGTGCCGATTATCCCATGTCTTTTCCACATGACTTCTTGTAAAAAGGGAGTCTCCACCTTCTTTGTAGCTCCTCTTTAAATACTGAAATTTGGTGACAAGGTCTCCTATGAGCCTTCTTTTCTCAAGGCTGAAGAAGCCTTGCTCCCTCAGCCTTTCATCATACGACAGGCTTCCCAGTCCTTTGGTCATCTTTATGGCCCTTCTCTGGATGCTCTCCATCGTGTCCACATCTATTTTATATCGTGGTAACCAAAATGGATTACAATATTCTAGGTATGGCAAGTGCTGGGTAGCATGGGATAATGACTTCTTTATCTCTGCTAGTGAAGCCCTTGTTGATGCAACCCAGCAACTCACTGGCTTTTTTTGCTGCAGCATCAGCATCTGTTCACTTCTACTGAGCTGCTTGTCCACCAGGACCCCAGATCCCTTTCCAGAGAGCTTTACCCAACCAGGCAGATCCCAGCCTGTGCTACAGTCTTGGACTGTGTTTTCCCAGGTGCAAGACTTCACACTTGTTCTTGTTGAACTTGACAAAGCTCTTGTTAGCCCACTTTTCCAGCCTATCCAGGTCATCCTGTAAAGTGCCTCTCTCTTTTGAAGTGTCCACTTCCTCACTCAGTTTTTTTCAGCAAACTTCATCAGGGTACACTTGACCCCATCTTCCAGGTCACTCATAAAGATATTAAACACTGTTGGTCCAGGTATTGGTCCCTGGGGAACCCCACTTGGATGGGCTTGCAGTTTGAAAAGATGTTATTTACCAACACCTTCTGGGTGCAACTGGTCGGCCAGTTCCCCACCCATTGCACAGATGACTTGTCTAAACCATAACATGTCCATTTCTCCAGGAGGAGGCTGTGGGAAACTGTACTGAAGGCCTTGGAGAAATTCAGGTTGGCAATGTCTGCTGCTTACCCCACATCAACCAAGCAGGTGACTTTATCATAGAAGATAATCAGGTTTTTCAAACAGAATTTGCCCCTGGTGAATCTGTACTGTTTTTTTCCCCTTACTGTGCTTGATTTGACTTGTGATAACTCCCCAGAGTATCCAGGCCATAACCTTCCTGGGAACTGAAATTAGACTGTTGGGCCTATAATTTCCTGGATTCTCCTTTGAGCCCTTCTTGTAGATGGAGTGACATTTTCCTCACTCCAGTCCTTTGGGACATTCCCAGGCTTCATGACTTCTAAGAGATTATAGAGAGTAGCCCTGCAATGACAACAGCCAGCCGTCTTAACATGCTCCAAGTGGATATTTTCATGTTCCATTAATTTGTATGGGCCAAGCTCCTACGATAGTTTCATATACCAACTCTCCTTCAGTGATGGTCTGTGGGTCTATGTTTGCATCAACCTGGATTTGTGTTCCCAAAGCCTGATATTGGTAAAGACAGAGGTGAAGTATTGATAACCTCTGCCTTTTCAATGTTGTTGGTGACCAGTTGGTGACCACTTCTGCTTTTTAACAGCAGGCCAATATTTTCCTTCTGTTTCTGCTTATGTATCTTAAGAACCCTTTTGTATAGTTTCTGACATCTCTGGCCAATTTCAATTCAAGCTGAGCTTTTGCTTTTCCAACTGAACCTCTGCACACCCTGGCAATACCCTTGTAGTTCTTAATGCTTATTTGTCCACTTTTCTGTTTCTGGTATGCTTCTGTTTTAGTATAACTGAGAGAAACTAAACGAAATGTCCATATATTAAAGTTTGAAAATTTAATATTTCTGATGCATAGCTTGTTTTGTCTGTAACTGAGTTACATCTTACTGTTTATATCCAGAGAAAAAGAGGGATTCTTGCGTCCACTGTGACTTGTGCTGCTTCAGTAAAGCTCTCCAGAAGTGTTGCAAAGCTGCAAAATAAAGGTCTTACGTATTTACTTATTAATTTGATCAACAACATCCTATATGAAACGCTCAGTGTCAAATAAGACAGCTAATATACAAAAAGCATTAGAAAGGTAGCCAAGAAGACAAAAGGAGTTTCAAAACAGTGCAAGGAAAGGGACATTCTTCATATTTTAAGATATATACAAGCTGTGAGTAGGAAAATTGTTACCAAATATTTTCTGATTAGTTAAAAAGTTTTTTATTGCTACCACTTAAAGTAGATGCTCAATAATAGCTGGAATTGGTAATAGGGAAGGCACAAAGAACAAAGAACCAGTCATTCCTCTTGGTTATTTTTTAAAGTCAATTTGAACAAGAAAGAGAATGTACCACTGGTCCACTAGTTCTTCATTAGCCCATAGCAAGAGTTTTCTGCAGAGTTCTGCTAGACAATGAGTCTCCCCCCAAGGCTGTTTTCTTTTACCTCCATTATCTGGAACCAGAAAAAGAAACAACCTTACTTCTGAAGTACCTCAGCATTCAGCTAAGTTATTCAGGGACAACACCATGACATAGGATTCAAAAACAAATGAATAAAATATTTAGGGCTCAGTCACATTCGTAGTGCCTGCATTTCTCAGCATGATTCAAACAGCAAAAAGTGTAAGATTTGGATTCTTACATTTTATAGGTAAATATTTGTAAAGCATTAGACACATGGTTTTTTGCTTACATATAGCAATAAATAAAGGAAAGCTTTACACTGAAAGTAAATTCAAATACAGGACCTTATACAATTAAATGTTTTAAATCATTTTGATTAATCACAAGAATGTATTAAAAGATATGGTTTCAGATATTTTGCACGGAAAATGTCTTTGAGTCAAACTCTAGTTTCTATCTGGTACATGTATAATTCATGAATCTTTAAACATTATGGGATTATAGAAAGCTAAGCTGACATTTTTATTTTCACTTAGCATACTGAATAACTGGTACACTCCAAGCATTTTAAATACTAAAGTAATAATTGCTTTGAATTCATCTTGTGATGTCATAGCAGCTGACGATTGACATAATAAATTTCAAGAATGTGAAAGCTCAAAAAGAATGTTAGAAATATCTTATTTTCAATACATAACAATTAAATGATCTATAACTAGAAGTATATTCTGATGTTATCTTTAATGAAATGCTTCTTAAATGTATGATGTATTGTTATTGGTTTTCCACTTGTGAGCAAGAAGAGAATTCATTAAATTTTTTGTGTGTTTTCCTCAAAGTCAGAAAGAAATGTATAGAAAAAAATATAAAATCTATTTAATATCTTGAATAAAAGTAATGTCCAGAGATGGATATCAAAAAATTGACCTAAGGTAAGGGACACTTTTAGGAACTGTGTTGTGTTCCCTTCCTTAGGAGTTGCCTTGAAGCCAGTCACAACAAAGCAACAAACCACTAGAGCTTGTACCAACTGTAACTTAACATAGAATTTGGCTGTAAACTAGATCAAATCCCAGCTGGCAACTGATTTTTTAGGAGATGCTGGAGGACCTGTAGCCCCTCAGAAATCAGTGCATGGTCCAGATCCTGGTCCCACAGTTCAGAAATGTCCACATGGCCATGCAGCTTTCCTTGAAGACTTAGACCTCTCCCAAGCTACGCAATTTTCCAAAATAAAAGCCCATGATTTGGAGTACTGCCATCATGTACTCCCTGCTTGCCTAAGGAAGACTTCCTCTGGTTAGTGAAATTTCCACAGATTGAATATATTCAATAGATATTGCACAGAAAGAGATGACATCCATCAAGATGAAAAACCAAAAGTCTTTGTCTTTGGTTTTTCCTAAATAATGTGGGAAATGCCCTTGTCAGTTGAAAGAAAATCAGCAAAATAGGAACTGAGGGCAAAGGTAATTTTTTGGCTTAATTACCCTTCAAGATATCACACTTTTATTTATATCCCATACAGAGGTACACATTTCAGTATAAAGTTAGTGACAACAGAAATTAGCACAGCAACTGCTTATGAAATGATGTATTTCTATAACATCTATTCTTATTATTTAATCTACATCTCCTTTAATAACAAAAAAAAAAAAAAAAAAAAATAAATGTTGCATTAAGGCTGTCCTTGCCAAGACACAATCTTCATACAATCATAGAATGGTTCAGGTTGGAAGGGACCTTAAAGATCATCTAGTTCCAATCCCCTTGTCAACTTCCACTAGACCAGGTTGCTCAAAGCCTTTTCCAGCTCCAGGGATGGGACATTCACAGCTTCTCTGGGCAACCTGTTCTAGTGTCTCAGGACCCTCACAGTAAAGAATTTCTTCCTAATAGCTAATCTAAATCTATCCTCATTCAGTTTAAAACCATTCCCCCTTATCCTTACAAAAAGTCCCTCTACAAATTTCTCATAGGCGCCCTTTAGGTACTGGACGGTTATAAGGTCTTGTCATGGGTTCAGCAGTAGCAGTCGTTTTTTCTCCTTCTTGGTAGCTGGTGCAGCGCTGTGGTTTTGATTTTGGGCCTGGGAACAGCACTGATGCTGGTGGTAGCAGTAGTGATTTGTGTTACACTTTAGTTACTAAACTGTTCTTATCTCAACCTGTGCGAGTTGCATTTTTTTCCGATTCTCCTCACCATCCCCCCAGGACTGGGGTAAGAAAGAGAGGTCAGTGAGTGAGTGAGTGAGAAAACTGTGGGGCGTGTGTGTGTGTGTGTGTGTGTGTGTTGGTTAGAGGCTTAAACCACGACAGTTCTTTTTGGCGCCCAACATGGGGCATGAAGGGTTGAGATAAAGACAGAATAGCCACACGTCACAGTGCTGATTTATTTGCTCTCAAAGTTGTTGCTCTGGTTCTCACAGGTTCAGTGTATGATACTTTACTTACAGCCGGTATTTCTTTTCTTAACGTTTTTCACAACTGGGTTTTGGGTTAAGGTTCTTGTTACATTGTACTCTATTGAAATGGCTTGTAACACGGGCGAGCTCCAGAAGGGAAGAGGGGAAGCCGAGGGGGGGCGGCCCCGGGAGCCGCCGGCGGCCGAAACGGCCCGGGGGAAGGGCCCGGGGGATCAAGAGGCCGGGAACGGGGCGGCAGAGGAGCTGAGCCCCCCCACCGAGCCCAGCCCGGCGACTGCCGAGCCGCGGGAGGAAACGGCAGAGAAGCCGAGCCCCGAGCCCAGCCCCGCGGCGACCCAGAGCAGTCCCCGGCAGCAGCCCGCAGAGCTCCGAGAGCCCGAGCCCCGGGAGGATGCAGGAGACCGCGCAGCAATTCCCAGCAAGGCAGAGGAGGAAGATCTGGACTCAGACAAAGAGCGAGGTGGTGAGAGAGCCAGCAAGCACGGCAGCTACACCAGCCCCGGTGACAAGTACAGCAGCCTCATTTGAGAGTTCTGAAGGGTTTGAATGGCCTTTGGGTGCCCTTGGGACCTGCCTGCTGATTGTGATGGGGATCAGCATGTTGGCACTCATACAGAGTGTGTTTTGCCCACAACCATTTTGTCTGGTCCCAAGAGTTAAGTAGAGTGGGGTGTGGGTCTTCTCTGGGGTTGGACTGCAATGTGGGATGACCAAGAGATTTTCCCCAAGGCTGGACATTCATGAATGACTGGGTGTGTGGGACAGTGTGGGCGAGTGCGAGTATCTAGTCCACTGGACCCCTCCAGTGCTTTGGAAGCATCAGAAATGTAAAGCAGCTGTATGGAGTCCCCAGTGACAAGCGGCTAAAATGAAATGGCTCAGATGGACTTAGATTGGCAACATAAGGGTGAATTATTTTGAGTCTGGTGGGCCCATGACACCTTAGGCCATCAGAGCAGAGATGCAGCATACAGATGGACTCGTGATCGAGGGGTGGACTTAGCAATGGACACTATTGCCCAGGTTATTCACGAGTGTGAACACTGCACACAGCCTCTCCTGCTCTGGCAGACCGTTACAAAAGATGGAGCCTGACATCATGGACTGGATGGACTCAGTAGCTTTATAGGGATTGGTCCATGCCCTAGGGGATGATCTCTCTCCCTCTGTGTGTGTGTGTGTGTATGTATACATATACATGTGATAGTATATTGAAAATGTGGGATCTGAGCACGACATGAATGGTATGGAATAAGGGGTGGATTGTCATGGGTTCAGCAGTAGCAGTCATTTTTTCTCCTTCATGGTAGCTGGTGCAGTGCTGTGGTTTTGATTTTGGGCCTGGGAACAGCACTGATAACACCAGTGTTTTCAGTTAATGCTTGCTAATGTTTTGGTCTGGCCAAGGACTTTCTGAGCCTCATGCTCTGCCAGGGAGGAGGGGAAGCCGGGAGGAAGCAGAGACAGGACACCTGACCCAAACTGACCAAAGAGGTTATTCCATACAACAGCACGTCATGCCCAGGATGTGAAGACAGGGAGCAGAGACCCAGAAGGGTGTGGTGGTGCACTGGGGGTGCATGGCATGGTCAGGTTTTTGGTACTGGGGGGTTTGCTGCTGTGGGGTGCACTGGCTGGTTTGGACGTGGTGAGCAGTTGTATTCTCTTTCCTTGTATTTCTCTTGCATTATTACTGGTGGTAGCAGTAGTGATTTGTGCTATACCTTAATTACTAAACTGTTCATATCTCAACCTGTGGAGGTTGCATTTTGGGAGTGAGTGAGTGAAGAAAACTGCGTGGGTGGGCGTTAGAGGCTTAAACTATGACCGGTCTCCTCAGAGCCTTCTCTTCTCCAGCTTGAACAACTTCAGCTCTCTCAGCCTGTCTTCACAAGAAGGGTGACAGTCAGCCTTCAGCCCTCTGAGCATCTTTGTGGCCTCCTCTGGACTTGAGAAAGCAGTTCCACATCCCTTTTGTGCTGTTGCACCCAGAGCTGAGCACAGTGCTGCAGGTAGGGTCTCATGAGATCAGAGTAGAGGAGAAATCTCCCTCTACCTGCTGGTCACGCTCATTTATATGCAGCCTGGCACACGGCAGATGCTCTGGACTGCAAGTTCACACTGCCAGGTCATGTTGAGCTTCTCACCAATCAACACACCTAAGTTCTTCTCCTCAGGGCTGCTCTCAACCCCTTCTCCACCCAGCTTGCAGCTAATCAGAAGTAGTGAATTAATTTTGTGTTTTGCTTTACTTGTGTGCTGGCTTTTGCTTTACCTACTAAACTATTATTATCTCAACCCATGAGTTTTCTCACTTTTACTCTTCTGATTTTCTCCCCACAGCTGGGGAAAGTGAGCAAGTGGCTAGGCAGTGCTTTGCTGCAGAAAGGAGTTAAACCATAACACCCAGAAATTATGCAGCCCTCCATAGGCAATGAGATATGTACTGCATATCAGCACATTGGGGTGGGAGCTGTCATGGGTTCAGCAGCAGCAGTCATTTTTCTCCTTCTTGGTAGCTGGTGCAGCACTGTGGTTTTGATTTTGGGCCTGGGAACAGCACTGATAACACCAGTGTTTTCAGTTAATGCTTGCTAATGTTTTGGTCTGGCCAAGGACTTTCTGAGTCTCATGCTATGCCAGAGAGGAGGGGAAGCCAGGAGGAAGCAGAGACAGGACAACTGACCCAAACTGACCAAAGAGGTTATTCCATACCATAGCACGTCATGGCCAGGATGTGAAGACGGAGAGCAGAGACCCAGAAGGGTGTGGTGGTGCACTGGGGGTGCATGGCATGGTCAGGTTTTTGGTACTGGGGGGTTCGCTGCTGTGGGGTGCACTGGCTGGATCGGACGTGGTGAGCAGTTGTATTCTCTTTCCTTGTATTTCTCTTGTATTATTATTGATGGTAGCAGTAGTGATTTGTGTTACACTTTAGTTACTAAACTGTTCTTAATCTCAACCTGTGTGAGTTGCATTATTTTGATTCTCCTTCCCATCCCCCCAGGACTGGGGTAAGAAAGAGGGGGAATGAGTGAGTGAGTGAGTGAGTGAGTGAGTGAGAAAACTGCATGGGTGGGGGGCTTAAACCACGACAAAGGAAAGGAAGCCTCAGAAGTATTGTCTTTCACTTCCCAACTTAGGTAACTTCTTGATCTTTCTATTGACAGTTAATGTCTCTTCTCTGGCTTTTGTGGATTTGTATACTAGGGAAGGAGTTCCATACAGTTACAAAGTAAGTGGTGAAATACCTAGGATTGCAATGTCAAAAACCTTTTAACAGAATGTAAGTAGCATATCATTGATGGTGCATAAGCAGCAATGGTGGAAGCTGATCAGATTTAATAACTGTTTCAGGATAAGCCTGTGTGAGCCACAGAGCATGCATTAATATGAAATTTTATTTACATTGCATTAGCACCGACCATTTGCAAGGAAGACTGGCACACTATTGCTTTGGATGCACCACAATCACTGATAATAGAGAGCATTCTCTTGGAAAACAGTATGTACCATCTCAGAGGAATTATCCTTTTCTTATTAATTTCTAGTATATGCAGGGATGAAGCTGAATCAATCAGTTAAGCTTTAGGAAATGTATTACAGTAAGTAATGTAATTGATGATGATGACATGCTCACAACCTAGATTTTAAGTCAGAAAAACTAAATTTGGTATTCGTCACAGCAAAGTCTACATGTTAATATGTGAATTGCATCTCCAAACTAGCTGTCTAACACCCTTTGCAGTCAGTGGGAGAAAGAAACCTTCACAGAACAATTCAATGTATCCCTAGGACAAGTAGGATACATCTTGCTAGAGATCTCTATATATGTATTTATTAACTGCAGGACAAACCCAGACAACTAGCTCTCGTAGAATAGGTTTTTCCTTTCATCTGTTTCAAGAGCACCTGGAAATGCATGCAGGTAAAAACCTGCATGTTTTTACTTTCACTTGTTAAAATATGGCACTGACCCTAATGTTGCTGTTTAACTTGTTGCCCAGATACGGAAAAGTTAGATATGAAAAGAGAGGCATTCAGTGTTTGAAAAGATTAATTAGTGTTCGTGTTCACAACAAATACTTGCCCAAAGATTAGGTGTGTACCAAACTGCAAAAGCTCCATAAATGTGGTGCACAGGCTCTGGGTTTAGAATTTAGTAGCTGTAGTCGTGAAAGGTAAAGATGAAAGGACAATTGAATAAGGAATGGTAAACAGTCATGAACACAGAGAGACTTAAAGGAAGTAAATCTAAGCTTATTTTGCTGAAGGTATTTTTTCAGAGATATCTGGTTGGTTGACATCTGAAATAATTGTTTGCACAGTGCCAGTAAAACACAAGAGCATGAAGGTATAATCTTTTCATGGAAATTCCTTAAAATACCAATGAAGTTGAAAGTATAATCCTGAAATGTATTTTCAGAAATCTTTTAGTCCACTTAAAAGGGTTTATATACAGTGATCCAGTATTTAAAGATTGGTTTGTTCCACATTTCTCTTTAGTTTGCTAATGGATGACATAGGAAGCAGATCTGGGGAATACATACCCAGCACACAAGTGCCAAACAGTGATCATGACAGAAGCATGATTAAGCTGCAGTCCTACATGAATCATGGTAGTGACAAAAACTCCCATGATAACAGTCTATAAACAAGACAAGTTCTGTACTGCAGAAGTGTTTTTACATTTTTTAAAACAAATGAACAAAGATTTCCATATGGATAATTACCATAAAGCTGACTGTAGTTTATATAAAATAAATTACTCAAAAATTCCTGTCACTTTGTCAGATAAAATGCAATATGAAAATTGAATTAATCATGAAATTAATTCTACCACAGAATTTAAAAATAAAAGTACTGACTTATTTTTAATGTCTAATTGTTTTGCTGACTGTTTTAATTGTTAAGGAGCTCGGAGATCAGCAAGATGGCTTCTGCAGAAGCAACAGTGTGCTATCTCATTAAGTACAACAACAACTTGGTTTTCCCTGAGTTTCACTTGTAGCTAAAATGACTCATGACATTAAAGTTTTCTGCATTGCCATCAGTATATTCATTCTTTCTATAACTGAGGAAACAATTAAAGTCTTGATTGAAAAGAGCGTATTTGTTTCCAGTCATCACCGATGCTTGAAACCACAGAAATATAAAAATATTGATGAAAGTCCTCTATTACTACAGAGCCAAAAGGGCAATAATCCATCTTTGCTTCATTATTTTAAAGTCATGAAGCTACATTTAAAATATTTGCAAATGTAAAATGTATAATGCAATTAAAAAGTTTGAACTTTATATAATTGTTCCCAAATTATTATGCCAAATTTAGGAGATAACAGACTCTTTACAAACTAATGGCAAATGAGAATGACTTCCTCCTGATTGTTCAATTATGTAATTCTTTCAAGTATTTCAGTTATTTTCATTTCAATGAGTTTTTACTGTCTGTCAACAGTTTCAGAATCCTAGAAGGTGTATCATTATGTCAACATTAGATACGTGAAAATTCTGATGTACAGACCCCAAAAGTTATTGGTCTCTATACCTTTCCATTTAAAAAAGAGAAATAAAACTTCAACATGTTTTCCAAAATATTCACTTTAATATTCTAGCTGCATATTAGCCTGTTGAAATAATGTAATTCTTTAAGGGTGAATGCAAAGGCGCTTCTCAAGGATGAATAGTGTATCTCTCTCAGTAAAAAGGGGTTTTTGTATGTTACAATCCTAAAATTAGAATAGCCCGATCTGGTGTGTGATTACATTTATAGCATAATGCATTTTGCTGAAGGGTAAGTTATTGATGACACTATCCTTAGTCACAAATGTAAATCTTTTCCAAAAATACATCACAGCAAAGCTGAAAAAGGGGATGAATTTTCAACTTTATTTATTACCTCTCATATACTTTTAAATTATTTTCCAGCAATCAAATTACTGAAGGCAAATTCTGCCACTTCATCTGAAAGAATAGGTACCTTCCAGAAAACAGCAACATTAGTGAAGGCTTGAAACATGACAAAAGTCTGGATACAGACTGAGGAATTTTAAGGGGAAAATAATATATTATTAAATTCCATGGATCTTGCTTCCACTGTTAAATATGAGCTTGTTACATGCCATTTCATGCTGCAGTTTTCAAAGTTTCTCCTTAAAACTTACAGGATATGTTATATACACTCCTAATGCAGCTGTATCAGGAAAATAGGTGCTTTCATTTTGCAGACATTCTAGGATAGGTCCCAGAGACACTTGCTGCATACCAATTTGGTTGTGAATTTCAAAATAAATTTAATTTTAATTCAACATGTAAATAATATCATTAATTAATTTCTGAAAGCAAAAACTTTCATATATAGAAACAGTTAAATGCAATTAAAAATAGCAAACTGTGTAATCTCTCAGCTGGATTGTACATTCAAAGATGGTAGAAATATAGTTTTAGAGTATAAATACATGAAGTTTTGCTAGTACCCATTTAAAGTATTGTGCCTGGTTTTTATGTGTTGTCTTTCTTACAAGAAGATGGTACTTTTCTATCTCCCATTTACAATCTGCATGAACAAATACCACAAAGATTATAATAATCATTACATTTAAAAACAATATAAAATTACTTTACTTGTCTTTTGGAGACAGCATGATCAATGATCCTGCCTACTGCCCTGGGCTGGACATCCATTTTTTTGCTACTTCTTTGTGAAAAATGAGATGCACAAGCAGCAACCTTACTCCAGTATCAGGTATTTGAAGTTTTGCTGTAAAATAGTGAGGGCTGGCACCAATGCAGCACAAACACAGCATGAGATTTTATGAGAGCTGAATCTTGATGGCAGAAGGCATATAAGTTGTGGAAGATGTCCCAAAAGACTGAATGTTTATCTGTGCTTTTTTTCAATTGTAGAATAAAATCCTACAGCATTTGTTTCTAAAATCTCTGCTATAAACTCTCCCTTTCCTACAATCTCGTCAGCTCTGGGGCAACAGAATCTCTAAAGTCAGCCTTGCTGTTAACTACAATGCTTATATTTCTCCTCTGTTTTATGGCAGTAGAAAGGAACGGATGATTTATTTTCAGTGTGTTGCTCAACTCTATACAAGGAACTCAGTAAGTGAATTTTTTTTTTTTTAAGTGACAGGATTGCCAGCAATGGCACTGCTCACAGTAGTATTAACTATCTCTATAAACCCTAGCACTACTTCTCTTGGCTCAGCCACAGTCATATATTCTTCAATTTTTCTTTCTGATATTTCAGGCTTTTTTTTTCCACAACATGTTGAGTAATGTGTGAGATAAACTGGCATGTGTTATGAGACCAGTGCAGCATGCATGGGTGAATTAGTTACATTATCAGTATAAATGACAAAAAAGTTTTCTGACCCATAACATATGTTTGTGTGAGAAGAGAGAGATGCAAGAGAAAGCAGTAATGACAGGATACTGTTATTCTGTCCTAAAACAGATGTTTCTTTTAATAAAACAATAATAGTAATAATAACAATAAAAAGTTTTCAGCATTCAGTATTCTCTTCTTAAAAAAAAACAAACCTTGGTTTCTTAGGGAAATTAAAAAATTTTAAGGGAGGAATCTCTTCTCCATTCACAGACAGCAATTTAAATTTCACCTCCCTTACCTTAGGTGGTATTTACTTGTTTAAATCTGCCCAGCACTGATTGAAGAATCCAACTACAGTATTTATATCAGAAGTCTCTCTTTCCACAAAAATATCTTCAAACACAAAATAAACTGTAAAACCAGAAACAGCAAAAAAACAGAACTCAGAAAATTATATGGCGGAGACAGTAAGGATACCACTAAGGAGTTTTGTGGATATACAGATGATCTTTAACATGCAGTTGTCTAAAACCATATTCCATAAGAGGAAATAGACAAGAAATGGCCTTCTTGTCTATGGAAATCACTCTTTAAAAGGTTCTTTCAGGCAAGTCTGTAAATGCTGACTGCAGTATTAACTTCATTTTACAGCCTAGATATGAGAGCTGGAAGTGTTGATCCCAGGCAGCTGAAAATGGCAATGCCATTTGTTAAACATCAAGCTAGCACCTTTGTGCTTCTCTCTTCCTGTCTTGCAGATTTGCAGGAAGGTTTACATAAACAGTCAAAAACCATTTCATTATCATTCCTCAAACCGCTCCATAAAACAGCCTTTTGGTGACAATGCCTTGCCATAGGCACAATGGCAATCGAGCTCCCATTCTTCAGAGCTGCCTGGGCTGCAGGGCTGCTGATGGCGGATGCACAGCACAGGGCCACAGCACCCTCCCTCTGCACATGAGACAGGTTGTACTCCACAGCAGACTCCCTGCCTCCAGAGGGAGGGCAGAGTGGATGGCATGGATGATAAGGTAGGTGCCTCAGTTAGAGGTGCAACACCCTGTTCCCCAGCCCTTCTTTTGTTCCTCTGCTCTGCCCATCCTTGTGTTTGTGCTTTTGGTCTCTGCTTGAGCTGAACTGCTTGGGCTGGGTTTTTCTCTTCAGAGTCCTACATGCTTAGAACTCGAACACTGTTCTGCACTCTGGTAGTAATGGGCATAACAAACAGGGGTCCTTTTGGCTTTGCTACTGCCATGAGATGGGACATCTCCAAAAACAGCACCCTGTGTTCTCTGGAAGCCCACCCACTTCTCCAGCACTGGGGCTTCTGCTCATCGCGCTGGTGGAGCCATGGCCATGGCGCCAAGGTAGCCAGAGGCTGCATGTGAAGCAAGGCATTGCAAATGATGAGGAAGGTGATCTTCACTGGGGACAAAGGATTTCAGTGGGTATTTCCTGAAGTCCCTTGTTATTGGCAGAGATTCCCAGAGTACATGTGGGATTCCTGACATTTCCTCATTTGCTCCCACCAGGTTTGGGGTTTAAGTAAATAAATAAACTCTAAATAGCAAAGGGAAAGGCCAGGAGAATGTACCAGCTGTCATGATGCAAATCGAGAGTGCTTTTGACTTCAACTATGTTCCGTTTACATTAATAAATGAAAATACAAAGCCATATTTGTGCAAGAAGTACTAAAGAGCTGCACTGTCAGAAAATTATTCCCATAAACATTATTGTTTATACTATATTCTTTCCTTACATAATTTACAATATAATCTCAGAAGAATGTTTCCTGTAAAGAATTTTTTTATATTATTATTTTTGTGTCAGAAACAAGAGGAAAAAAGGAAGGTACATAGCTGTCATCAGGTATTATTCCATTGCCTCCTAGCCTTATTGAACAGCAATACAGTCTATTCACATGTTAATTATTTATATGAAAAAAATTCATTATGTACAAACAAGAACTTTTGAATAAAGTAGACCAAAAAATGTTATTTATGTTTTGGCATCAAGTTAATTGGTCTAATTTTTAGATACAAAAATATGTCTATTGCTCTGATACAAAGAGTGCAAACAAACTTCAGCTGATAGATCTAAATGCTGGACAAGGTCTGATTCTGACACAGCAGGCTAAAATCAGCTTCAGCTGAATTTTTTACTGATTCAGTTCAGTAAAATAGTTTTTGACTAACAGGACAATAAATTCAATAGTACACATGCACCAAAGTTAGGTTATTTATTTTGATATTTGGTTCAGTTCAATATCCACATGTTGTTTTTTTCAGTGTAAGTCATATTGTTTGAATGTGTGTGTGCTACTACCTCAAAGATTTTAAAATCAGACTTTTTGGAAACAAGAAGACACCTGAAAGGCTTTTGAGAAATGGTCCATTATCTGGGTATTCCCATTGAAAACACCAGCTATGAAACAGCAGCTTACTCTTTGAATTGCTGTTGTCAGAATTCAGCAATGAAAAAGTGAAGACTTAATTAATCTAGTTCACATCCCAGAACTGTTTGTGACTTTGAGATTTGCAATACAGATTTTCTGTGAGCCATTTCTGTGGGCTCCCATGTGAACAAGAGTTCACCCCCTGCTTTTGTTTTGGGCACAGTGATAAGTCACATGCAGTTTGGGTAACCTGCCATTTGCAGTCTTGATCAAAGTAGGAACCAATTCTTCCTCTGGAGGTATAATTCTTATCTATATTAAGGTACTTCTCTTGAAAAAGAATAGCTTGTATGGGCCAAACATATTTAATGTTTACTGCATAAAATATACAGTAACTATTCTCCCTAAAAAAGAAAAAAATAAATAATAAAAAATTACCCTAAGCTGAAAGCCCTCCTTATTTTAAAATAACACAGAGTTAGTTTACATAGAGACTTTACAATCACATTATTTTTCAATAAGTTATTTTCATTGATCGGTCTAACAGTTTGACATGCTATTTATGGGCTACTGTGATGAATCACATCCGTTTCCAAGGTAAAGTAAGCAAATTCTCTGTTTATAGGATTAAAGTTGAAGGTCAAACTTTGATTATATTTTCTATTCTACTACAGCAATATAAAGCAAGGCCTTTAGACTTCAGAATTGGCAACCAGTCATATGAGATGCTTTTATATTTAAAAACTGACCACTAATCTTGAGTAAATCACAATTAACATCCAAGAGGCAGGAAACCTAACAGATGACTGCAACAGACTCTAAAAGGAATTTATTTTGTGTTTTA
Source organism: Myiopsitta monachus (assembly GCA_017639245.1). Taxonomy (NCBI): domain Eukaryota; kingdom Metazoa; phylum Chordata; class Aves; order Psittaciformes; family Psittacidae; genus Myiopsitta; species Myiopsitta monachus. The sequence goes on along the minus strand of CM029941.1, from coordinate 16,638,175 downwards.
AATATGATTTTTTTTTTACCTTGCAGTGGAATTTATTTATTTTTAATCTGTTTTGAGAAAAGGATATATGTCTACCAGAGTGTGAGAGCTGGGAAAACACTAACCTTCAATGCTTATGGTGTCATGGGTATTTATCTAACTCACTGGCCCACTGCTGTTGAACTTCTACCAGTGTATATTTATCAGTAAGCCATTGGCAGGTGCAAGTGAAATTTGCTGCGTCCAGAAATGTAATGTATAAACAACATTTAACCCCCTTTTTTATCAACACATTATTAAAGCCTGAGTTGGGATTTCAGAGCTGCTGAAGCACAGGAAACCTTAAATTGTAAAGGATGTTGTTGTGCAATGTAATAAAAGTAATTACCCGAATGCCCTCCACTCCAACCACACACAATGGCCAGCACGCTCACACAGGCGAAGAGAGGGGGAGGAGACGGGGGAACCATTTGTGTTAAAAGATAAACGTGTGCCGATGAGAATCTCATCAAAATATCCCCACTAAATTATTTAACAAAGGAAGCATAAAAGGGAAGATTGTGAAGTGTGTGATTTCAGCTAGCCATGGAAAGGTTGCTTAGGAGGCTTCTTGTGATGCAACGCAAGGATTGTTGCATTTAGATTAGAAGTACTGACCTTGCTTCATCACCCAGCTTTATAAACCCGTCTACTGAGCATGCTTTTTTTGTCTAGGAAGGATTTATGTCAAATCATTTGTTATCACAGACATTGTTAAGCCAAGATGGCAAATCCTCACTTGCAACTGCAGCCATCTTTTTAGGTCAGGATTAGGGAATATTTTTGGAGCATCCAAGGGAAAAGGCAGGATACTTCCCTCATACTAGAACTCTTCTTTAGAGACCTGAATCATGCTTAAAGATTTTTACACAGGGAGGATTTGCTGTAGGCAGACTCTGCTTTATAAGCATGGGAGAGGGAAAAAGCACCCTATCACACAGGAGCATCCCCAGTCCACAGGACTTTCTAGTGCTGGGCATGTCCAGGGTCCTGTTCTGGAGCTAAAAGGAAAAGGCTGATCTAAAGAAGAAGTGTTTAGTGTAGGAAGATAGAAACACAGACCATGCTGTGGCCCCATGAGGAAGTAAACGGTGCTAGAATTGAATGGGATTGTGTGAACTTTGCCATCTGTAGCTATTATTGACATAAATAAAGGTATCTCCCTAGTCCCAATTCTGGAACCCATACTGTCCCTTTTTAGCTGTCCTAACACACATTCTGGTGGATTAAAAGGATTGAATCAACGAAGAATAATGAAATACCTCCTGTTTGTTATATCTTTATCTGTATCAAGGTAGGGATGAGGAAGAGCTGAAAAGTGCCAGGGAAGTCTGGCAGAGCTGACTGCCTTCAGGACATCTAGACTGGATGTAGAGCTGTCACACAGACCTGCAGAGATGGCTAGTGACACAGGTTTCATAGCTCTGGAGCCCCAGACTGTGCCTTTGAGCTCAGCTCTGAGCAAAAAGGGGTACATTTTGAAATGTATAAACCAAAAAGCCTCAAGAATTAAACTCTGCAGCAGTTTATCTGAGACACAGTTTGTGCTATTGCCCACACCTACAAATTGCTGCATCCTTCAAAGCCGATGACCCGGCTGGAATGGCAAGTTCACCATAAAAACAGAAGGAAGATTATATCTGTTTCCTTGACTGAGTCTTTGCTGTCTTTGACAGGGGCAAAGTAACACCCTGCAGTGAAGCCAAGAGTGAATTTTGTGGTAAGGGAGCAGCTGGACCCCACACAGCTCCTGCCAACCACCCCGTGGATGCCTCCTGACATTAGATACATGATCAGTTCAGCAAGGCTTGACCCAGAGTTTGTGCAGACAAAAAGTTGAGCCCCTGCTCCCTTTAATTCTCAGGCAGAGATACAGAGTGTCAGCCTTGTCCTTACTGAAATTGAATTTTGCATTCTCTTCAGCAGTTCACTCTTCATCGCTGAGTTACAGCACCCACACTGATTAAATAATTCCACCTCCGATTTAGCACACAAACACATTTCTCTTGTAAAGTAGATCTTCAGCTTCAAAGTTTGGTGCAATTAAAACTAAATACTGATAATTAGGAACCCAGTGCCTCAGTCATTACTCAAATGAATTCTGTCTATGACTTAGAGCTACTCACAAGAGCAAGACTTTTCAAGGCTGGTCTCCATATTCATTAAGAACAAGGCTGCTTTTTTCCCCAAAGTCCCAAACAGTGGATTGATTGCAACAGGACCCTCACGCAGCATAAAGGTGAGCAAATAGATAATGATTTACAGGATCAGAATCCTCCCAAGTGCATTGCTTGCACTTCACTGATTTCTGCTAGCAAGGATTAAACTGTGCAGAGTTTTCTTGTGTGCCATGACATTTGACAACAATAAAATGCTCCCTATTGCCATATGACATAAGTCCAGATGTGCTATTTTGGTTTGAGATGGTTAAACTTTTTTTGTTACTATGGAGATTATCTACTGAATAGTTTACTTACTGCCCCAAAGCTGTCATCGCGTACTGTTTAATTTATAAAGCCAGTCCAAATCTCTGTGGAAAAAAAGTCACCAATATTTCTCACAACTTTCTTTGATTTATCTTTCAGTGTCAGCCAAGACATAGCATTTATTATGATTCACCTTAGCATGATGACATTTCATTTTTCTTACTGAAGAAGATGTTCCTGAAAAAGGAGATCAGAATCTCCTTAGCCTTCTGGGTATCACATAATAAATGAGGGGGTCTGGTTTTCCTCAGTGCCTCAATAGGAAGAAGTGTTTATGTTTCAGGACCAAGCCCCCACAGAATATTTACAAAATTTGTTGCGAGGTGTTGAGCCATAAATCTGAAGTTCGAAACCTACATCAAGTAGAAATGAAGACCTATAAAACACAGTGTAAAACAAAAAGAAGAAAAAAATGTAAATATTTTCAAGAATTATTGAAATCCTTAAGCATCTTCCCCATAAATAACACATAAAATTCATTTTATCAAATGGAGTTTGGTACTAACTTTCTAAATATTATATATGAATTAAATATTTTTATTGCAGTGTGCTAAAATAAAAAAGTCAAACATTCTAGGGTTGCTATAGTTGGCCAACCAAAGCCCATTACACTCTTCCCTGAACAAGCAAGAGAGAGACTTAAAACAGCATCTGCTTTACATAAAATATTGCTACCAGAAGCTAAAACACTAAACTGAAAGGTTTTCTTAATTTCATTATGGTAAATAAATATTAATCTATTTCATTAAGGGGAAAAAGGTCTTCCAGAAAGTTCATGAAAAACAATCCACAGTACAATATAATAAAAATTAAGAATAGCCAAATGATCTTGCATTCAGTAATTAGACTATAGTTCCTTAGAAAACAGTATCACCCTCATGATAATTTCATATTAATATTCGCTTTGTTTTATCCCATGACCTGGAAGGTACACTAGGATTTTACTGCCTCTAGAAAGATTAAGTGTCCTACCATATCTATATATCTATAACTGATATTTGATGAATCATACATATTTACTTTTCTGGTTTCTTTTTTATAATTTATTAGCATTAAGAAGTTAATATTATTTAAATTAACACTGAAACAGAGTAAGTATTTTATATTAAGCACTGTTTGCAGAGGGAAACAGAGTTTTGAGGGCATTTCCATTCTGGGGCCCGGATCGCTCCTCAAGTCATATAAAGGCAGATGTCATAGGGGTCATATAAAGGTCTCTACTCTGATACTAGCTTTAAGGAGACTCTCTGTTGGAACACCCATGTCGGAAGATTGTGGGCTTTGATGTAGCCTAGCCTGACTGCTAGGACACAAGTAGTTAGACAATATTAAGTTCTTACAGAATAAGTTTTCATGTTTGAGGAATAGTATTCTCCAATACAGACATTTTGTTGCTGCAACCATGCTCATGCATAAGCGTAAGGAGTCTGTGCATTGCACATTTTAGAAGCATAAATCTATATAGTTTTGCATAGATTTAAATCTAAATATATATAGAAGCATTCATTTCCCCAGCCATGAAAACTTCCCCTCCTGCACACAGCATGTCAAACTACTTATTCCCCTGGATTTTAGACCAGTGACAGAGAAGTTTGCTAGCTGCGGCTTCACAGTGCCGGCTATTCAGTGACTATATGCAACTGAAATATTGCCATAGATTTAGGGTACTTCTTTATAACTGGGTGATTTTTAGCCAGGCTTTTCCCTGTTTAAGCTGCTGGTGCTGTTACATGAGCACATATACTAGCACAGACCAGAGGAGCGGCAGGAAGGTGGGAATAGAGGCTGCAGAAACGGAGGGACAAGAACGTTATGCAGGAGCAGCAGCAGCCTCAGTTCACATCCCGCTACAGCCTCACTCAGTTATCCTTGCACATCACTTTACTCAGTTCTATATGTCTCCAGATGCAGCTTTTATTACTTGCAGTTATTTCACAACTAGACACTTAATTGTGCCTTTCATTTCACCTGAAAAAAGGAGATGTAACATATGTGTCGGTCTTAACCTGTTCTGTGGTTTTACCATAGTTCAAAGGTTCACATGAACCATTTAACCACTGCTAGAGCATCAGTACAAAAGCTCTACAGTGAATGGAGGAGTTGTTTTTAATTTAATAAGTATGTATTTCACTATCTCAGCCAATCCTGAGGTTCTGTATCAGAAGACAACATTTAACGTGTCCAGAACAAGTAAGTCCGGCTTCTGCCATGTAAGTCACAGTTGGGAGCCCCCAAACAGGAACTGCCTTGTGCATGCTCCCCACCAGGACTGCACAAAAATCAGGAAGCCCTGGGCACACTGGGTACCTAGGGTAGACACCCAGGTCAGGCATGGAGCACTGGTGGGTTATGGGGATTACAACAATCCAGGAAGAGAAAATGGGAAATAAGCATCAGAAGGCTATAATTAGAGCTTGAAAACAGAAAACAGAAACTGTTTGAGGGGTTAAAAGAGCGGAACACTGATGGCAAAAGGACGGGTGGAAGGACTGGTGGGTGGGTGGCACTGAAGACCGTGGTGGCTCTACCAAACAGCCAAGGTCATCAATGCTGGAGCCTAAGGGGCTCCCCAAGAGCTGAGCCATCCTTCCTAGGAACTGACTTGCTTTCTGAGCAGTCTGGCTCACAGCACTGACTCCCTTGTGTGGTGCAGATTGTCTCTAAGGCTCTTTGACATCACTCTGGGAATTAAATACAAATAATCCAGATTAAGTCTTGTTCCTACTCCCAGTGTGAGGTAAAGCTTTACTTTCCCTGACACATGCACACTCACACTCCATGTATTCTCACATGGTTGTTCCACCAGCTCGAGTTATCCTTTTTTCACGCCCTGAAAGCTGGCTTCATACAAGTTGCCCCTTTGTAACCATGTAAGCTTCATCACTCTGCCTCTGATCAATATATATCCTGCATGTAACTTGTGTCACCAGTTATATCACAGCTAAATTTGGCCCAGAAATTCCATTAATATTAGGCTGGTTCTTTTTACATCCCACATTTGCCCAAAGATCTTTATCAGCATAAATCGCAGCCAAAGCTGAATGCTAATCTCCTGAATTTTGAAAGCACATCAGGCAAAGTCAGCCCCTGAATACATTTGAAACAGGAGCACTCAAGATATAAACATTCAGAGAAAATAACTGACAAAGCCCCAGGATTTCCAAAAATAATAACACTAATGTTGAATATAGGACAATTTTAGAAAACAAAAAGTTAGGAAGATTAAAAATACACCTAATTAAAAAGGGACTTCTTTTGTCCAAATACATAGGGGTTTGTTAGAAACAAAGAATCCCCTTTAATTGTGTGGGTCAAAATGTATGGGGTTAAAACCAACCAGAAGTGCATGACATGATTTTCTGCAGTGGGTGGCCAAGAAGTTATTTATCTGCAGTGCTGCAACAGTGGAGACTTGGTTCCTATTTGCTGACGAGTGACTCACAAGCCGGGGACAAAAAAAAGCCCTGCAGTGGTCTCACTCGAGTGCACCTCAGTCTGCTGCTGAAACTGAGGAATACCTAAACCACAATTTATTTACAAACAGGTCCTTCCTTTTTGCACAGTTCATACTGTTACAAGTGAAAGGCTGTGTCCTACGGTTAAGTATTATGTCACATCACCAATCATCCTTTCCCCATTTAGTAACATGATGAAATAAAATTACATCGACACCACTGCATAAAAAACTGGACCTATTTCCAGAATTACACTGCAAAATTACAAATTTAATTGCTTGGCAAAACAAACTTCTCACTCTTTTATTAATTTGTCTTTTTAGCAAACAAGGATACTTTCTCCTGCATAGAATCATGAAATATATCCAAACAATGATCACTGCCAGGGAACAGAACTGAAAAGCCGTCTTTAGTGACAAGTGACAATAAGCAGGGAAAGGAAAGATCATGTTTTCAGTTAAATCTGTCCACCACAAAACACTGATATATCTTTTCACTCAGCAAATATCAGGAAACTTGTCATTCACAGTTTTTTACATGGCTTGTGGCAAAAGATGGAAAAACACTGCCCATGGTTCCAGATCACTGCTCTAGAGTCAGAGCTGTCCTCCACCTGCACCATGCCAGCGCCTGTAAGAGATGCCCACTCACTGCCTGGTGTGCAAAGGAACAACCAAACCCCACCCCAGCCCTCTTCTCGCCCCATGTGTAACACAAGATGCAACAGTTCCCAAGCATCATAGGGCCAGGCTCAAGCACCCTGGCAGCTGAACAGCCCAAATTACAAATTAGCACTTTGCCTGATGCCTGATGAAACAAGGTTGAAGTCTCACTTCACTTGCACCAGGCTTGCACCAGTAGAGCTGCATGGACTTTTACTGAGCTGTATTTGATTTACGGAGTGTAATCAGAAAGCAGGTTTTCTGCATTACCATCCAAGTAAGAGGGGATTGGAGGGAGGGGATTGTCCTGTCAGAGCAATACAAGCACATCAACTACCTAAGGGTGTCCTGTCCACAGCAGCACTAAACACTACCAATGTCATCTGTTTTGTATTGTTCCTGAGTTTTCAAATAATGTTTTAAAAAGCATACAAAAAAGGACCATTGAAGAACCCAGCCCTGCCAGGTGATCAGTACCCTTCCAAAGCTCACCAGTCATGATCACAAACAGTTACATGTTGTGGCGCATAAAGGCAACACTGTTGAGGTTAAGCTGGCTGATTTACAGGCAATCTAATGTAGACATTGATTATCCCCCTCCATCTCAATCCTTCACTCCTAGCACTAGCAGAGTTGCTAATATGATATGTTGGCACAACTGTTTAATACAAATTTGCTGAGAAGCAGTTCAAAGTGTGTGTATGGTATGTATATGTGTGCATGTGTTTATACAAGCCAGAAGCCAAGAGAAAGATGATTTTACTGAAGTAAGAATATGGACCAGTCCACTTTTACTTTAAACTATACTCTTCCCTCTGTGTGCTGAGACTTTCTTAGTTCTCCCAGTCCCTTTCTTCATTGGTGTAACTGGCCACAGCTGCCTGGGGAATCCATAAAGATTTACGGGACAAGAGGAGATGGTGGAACAAAGAATGACATTTTTCCAAAGAACTACTGCAAAAATTCTGCCTGATAAAAGAAAACTATGCTATGTCAAGGCCATATCCATTTTTTTTCTCTCTAATGTTTTTTTTCCCCCCGCTTTCTTTTCGCTTCTATTTCTCTTTCTCTGAGCTTTACCTCAGACATTTTTATCTAATCTAAGAAGTTTTAACTAATTCTATTGCACTTAAAAGTTAAGGAGCAGTGGTGCTCCCAGCACCAGATGCACAACCAGACAAACCAAAACAGGAGGCGGGGTTTGCTGCTCATAAAAGAAACACCAAGCAGGGACTAGCTTTCTGATTCCAGGTTTGAACACTGTCTGGCACAACAGGGTTTGGCCTCTGACAGAATCAGCAGGAACAGCTGCAATAATACGCAAAACACAATCTGCCAGTTAATTATTCTCTAAAAGCCACTCCACTTGTCTTTGACCACTCTGGAATCCATGTGCTGTATGGGGCTCATCTTCAGCTAACATGAGCAAAATAGGTCTTCTTTCACGATGAAAAATACATATCAGTAGAGGAACCTGCAGCCTGACTTTGTCCCATCTACAGACAATTGTACCCAGATATTCCCTGTACTGGCAATTTAAAATTACCCCTATGGAGCAGATGCTTCTACTCTTTACATCTTGATATTCAATATCATACTCATTTTTTCAATGCCAGAGTTCTCAATACAAAGCATGTGCCATTCTAAAGTATCATGGATGTAAGCAGGAGTTCAAGCACTTCACTGATGACACAAAAGAGTTTTAAAATGGGTATCAGCCCCATCACAGTGTGCATATTCTAGAATCTACTGCATGACCATCTGCAGTGTCTTGGATATTTTTTTCGAAGATTGCAATATATAAATAAAACATAAAAACTAACAGGAAAGACTAGAAAGAATGTTGCTCACTGCAGGATAAGATCCAGGACTGTATTAAATAGATTTGAATTTTTACCTTTTCCTTCTTACGAACTGAATATGTCACCATTTTAAGTTGGTTTAAATTTTGTTCAGAAAGTTAGTAGAAATATCTATAATAAAAAAAAAAAAAAAAAAAAAAACAAACAAACAAAAAAAAACAAAAACAAAAAACAAACAAACAAACAAAAAAACCAAAAACCAAACAACTCCAATGAGAAATTAAGAGACCTTAAAATGAAGGAAATAAATTTAGGGCATTCCATGTTATACTGTAAACATATTTCATGAAAAATTTGGGTATCCAGAAAATTAGATTCAAGATATTAATCATCTTCCTCATTCCCAAAGCACAGACTTGTGTCAAAACTCTAGCATTTTGAGCTGCATGTGCACATAGCACAGAAATGTTACAACCCCCAGTGCGTGGCTGTCTCCTACTGGCTGGCCCATTAATACGTTTGCCATCCACCTGATATAAGACCCTCTACTTCAGAACAAATAATGACCAGAATAATGCAAGCTGTTTGTTTTAATACGACCATTAGAGGGTTAATATGGAAATAATAACTTGAGAGTGTACAATTTAAAAGAAACACAACCATGTAATAAACTAAAATACAAAGACAAAATGTACACAGGTCTTTATAATAGGATAGGATTTGTTCTTCTAAGACTGTTTGGATTCCCAGATCCAATTTATGAACTTTTGATCTGAAAATAACATCTGAAGGTTGTGGAAAAGAAGGGTTGGTGGGAGCTGGAAGAAGATTTTGCAATTACCATTTGTTTGCCTGTTTGAATGGTATATGTTGAGCATTGATGGGGTGGCAAACCAAGTGTTCACCCAGCTTTTCTGATATACCTTCTTTGACTGTGGTATCTCCTAATTCTACCCTCAAGTTTCTGCACCATCTACATCTAATTACAAGGCTGATGCAGACAAGACTATTACTATTAATAGCATGCATTTTTTGATGTAGTAGCAACTTTGGAGCATGATATTCAGAAACGAAAGATTAATAAAATTACCCTGTAAGAAAGGTTTCAATGGCCATTAAAAAAACCCCAAACAACCTACTAGCCAACCAACCCAAACCCCACCAGTGTAGTTTCTCAGATACAGGCACTATAATGATGTGCTGGAAATCATGAAGCTGTTGCACAATTAATGCTATGCTCTGTGTGAGTGAATGAGAGACAGACAGACTTCTTGGCCTTTGCCATGTTATCCCCACTCTGTTACAAGGGGAAAACTTCGGAGCTGTTAGACATTATCTCCCTGTAAGGTAATTGTGATGTAAAAATGTGAACATTATGAATACACTTCTGTGGATTTTAAGCTAGGCATCAATTTTCTGTAATTCACGAGCTAGGTGCTAGTCAGCCTTTGAGTCATGCTTCGAGTAGCTGCCGCCGGGTGGTAGAACAGCTTGTGAAGAGCCAGGCACAAGGCTGAACCTGAGCACCCTGGAGCCCCACGGCAGCCCCTGGCAGTGTCCCTGGCAGAGCTGCAGGCAGTCACACTCCTATGCGGCCGCTCAGCAGGCAATTTTGCTTTCAGCTGGGCTGAGGCATGTTGTAGCGCCTGGAGGTACAAACTGCAGGCATTATCCACGCACTGGAGAGCTGCAGAGATGCGCTTTGCTTTAAAATCTACGGTCATAGTTAAGCAAAGCATATGGTGTGTGTGGGCAGGAGGTATTTGCTTAGGTGCAAGGAGCTCATAAACGTGTGTTTCTGTGTAACTTGCCTTCCATTAGCCAAGGAAAGCTTTTAAATTAATCGAACCTGTAAGTGGAGTGGAGGGAAAATATCTGCCAAGAGATCCCTAACCGGGGGCAACCCGGCAGCCGCCCGCCTGAGCAGTGAGGCGGAGCTCAGCGCTGTACCAGCCCTACCCGGCCCAGGGCGCCAACCCCCCCCCCCCCCCCCCCCCCCCCCCCCCGCCACCACTTACAACCCATTGATGCGTTTTGCTCCACTCTCAGTGTCGTGGGTGTGATGCCTGAAATTATGCAGACTGGTATCTTTTCTTTTTTTCTCTTTTTCTTGTTTCTCTTTTCTTTTTTTTTCCCCTTTTTTTCTCCCTTTTTCATTTTTTTTTTTTCCTTTTTGACATTAGTCTAAATGACTGGTAAAATGGGAAGGAGGGAACAATAGGACTTTGCGGTGCTGGGTGATGAGGGATAGAATAGGATTAAGGAGGACAATAATTATACGGAAGAATCTTGTTTCCTAACCTCCTACGTGATGAACTGTAAAGTGTAATTGTAAATTACAATTAGCCGGAGAATAAAGGTTTCCCCGGGAGCGGGGTGGAATTTCATCACGGTATACCGATGAATATTAAATCAGAGCGGCTCGCTCGGCTCCACCGGACTGCAGCTCTGCTCCTCCGGTGCTGGTTTGCGGAGCGATTGAGGGCTAAACCACGGCTACCGGGGTGTGGCGGGGAGACGGCGCGCTGCGCCAGGGGGTCGAGGCAGTGCCGGCCGCTCAGCGGGGAGCGGAGCGAGGCTGCTCGTGGCACGGCTGTGGTGGCTTCCGAGGCTCGGGCTCCGCCGCTGGCGGGAGAAGGGCAGCGGCTAATCAGATTGGGAAGGCTCCCGTAATCCCAGCCCGATCAGCGGCGGCCTTTCCTTCTCTCCAATATCACTAATGTCACTTCTATTGGCTGCATTAGACAGATGTTCAAAAACTCCCTCTCGCTCGCTGGCTAAATCTGATCCCCTGTAATACTTTCACTGCTATTAAATTCACATGTACCCACTCTCCCCCTCTCCCCGCCATCCCTTTTACTTTCCTGAGTGGACACTGGCTGCGTTTGATCGCCTTTTCCAGGGCAAAACGAGATACTCTGGCGAGCAGACAATGGGATTGCCCTCCCTCTCCATCTGGTTGTCATCCACTGAACTCTGTCTCCTCCGCGACCAAAGAAAAAAAAAGGCAACAAAACCAAACGCGCACAAAACTCCGGCCAAACTAATACTGCCTGGGATGTGACTGTTGCTGGTAGTTCAAGGGATTTGGGTTTCCATTCATAGAAGAGAGAATTATGAGACTTACCTCTTCGATGCACAATTGCAATTAGAGTGTTGTGATGCTACAGGTCCCCCTATGTAAACGTATAGGTGGATAAACACACATACCTCTGTGCAGACAGATCAGATGCACATTTTCGGCAGGTGTGTCTTCCCAGTTCGTTTATCTGGACTGAACACTCTTTTCCCTAACACTCCTTTCAAAGAAGGGTAGGAAATACTCAGCCGGACTGGCTTTTAACTCCTATCCTTTTTCTTGATCAGTTTTCCCTGACACTCTTTCCTGCTTCACCTCTACTCTTTTTCCTTACTTTTTGCAGTCTTTTTTCGTTGTACTCGCCTTTCCCTCTTACAGGGTCACAATCCCCTTTGTAAGTGTGTGTTTTATCCCCCCTTCCAGCTGTCCTTTTGTTGTTTTCTCTGACTAACCCGCAGAAATGAAACACATATGCAATTCTGCCTCCTTGCATTTTCAGATGTTTCTGTCACTATTGTCTGCTACAGCTCATTGAAAGTGCAAAGTGAAAACAGATGTATAAAAGATAAAAAATACACACACACATGCACAGAGTCCATGGTACAAAGAATAAATCCCATCAGAGGAAAAGGGGAGGGGGAAAGGAAAGAGGAGGAAAGAGAGAGGAAGAGAAGTGAAAGAAAGCAAGAGAGGAAGGAAGAGAGGAAGGAAGAGAGGAAGGAAGAGAGGAAGGAAGAGAGGAAGGAAGAGAGGAAGGAAGAGAGGAAGGAAGGAAGGAAGGAAGGAAGGAAGGAAGGAAGGAAGGAAGGAAGGAAGGAAGGAAGGAAGGAAGGAAGGAAGGAAGGAAGGAAGAAAGGAAGGAAGGAAGGAAGGAAGGAAGGAAAGAAGGAAGGAAGGAAGGAAGGAAGGAAGGAAGGAAGGAAGGAAGGAAGGAAGGAAGGAAGGAAGGAAGGAAGGAAGGAAGGAAGGAAGGAAGGAAGGAAGGAAGGAAGGAAGGAAGGGGAAGGAAGGAGAAAGAAGGAGAAAGAAGAAAGAGAGGAAGTGAGGGAAGGAGGAAAAGAGGGGAGGTAGGGAGGAAGGAAGGAAGGAAAGGAAAGAGGAAGAAAGAAAGGAAAGGAAAGGAAAGGAAAGGAAAGGAAAGGAAAGGAAAGGAAAGGAAAGGAGAGGAGAAAGGAGAATATTAATATATAATGTGCATTTGGGTTTCCTAATTAGCACAAAAGGGCATTTTCATAAGATTTGATCATTTCCCTCTGCCCGGACAAGAAGAAATCAATGGGGTAGGAATCTATAAATCAGTCATCATGTCAGGACAAATCAAAATAATGCTTCTATTATTTCAATCAATAAACCATTTTTATACCTAACATCTGATCTACACAATGTGTTTGTGTTGGAAATTTGCAGAGCCGCTTGGCACAAAAACAAACCATTAACATACGTGTCAATCACTTTTAAAACTTGGAAATGGCCGGAGATTTCAGCGCAGGGCTGACTTCAGAAATGCCTGGACAAACAGAAAGGTACGGGGGGACTGATCTGGCTGAAAATATTTCCGAAAGTTTGTCGCTTCTCCATTTCCCCCCACCGCCCCCCTCCGCCAAGCCCTGACCTTCCTGTGCTGAGGAAGGGAGGGAGCTGCCTGGAGAGCAGAAGGGGCAGGCATACCCCCACTGTGAGACAAGTCTTCAGAGCCTGCAGAGGGCCGGCCCCACTGGCCCCCGGGCCCGGCCCGCAGGTGCAGTCCCCAGCCCAACCCCAAGCTCCGACTGGGCTGAGACCGCGGAGCAGGGGCGGCTTGAGCAGGCTGAAGGCTCCCGGCGGTAGAAGGAAAGAGGAGCCCTCTCCCTTCGGGTCCTCTCCATTCAGGCCAGGTCTGCTCAGTGTCTCTGCCGCTAGCTGTCTGCAACCCCCTCGAGCCCCAGACAGGGACGGGGAAGGTGCCAGATGGGTTTCCCCTACATCTTGCTATACAGTGCTTCGCCTTGCTTGTTTGCAAATCCACCAAATAATTCATGCCAAACAACCATTTAGAAAGCATTTTCTTTGTGTCCCTGAAACCCTACTGTACAGCTCCATCTGCCTGATATAAATGAATAATCCTTCTTGATACCATTCCTAATCCATTTCTTTACAGTTGAATTGGAAAGTGGAGTGGAGGTGGGATTAATAATCTTTAAAAATTGAAACCCCCAAACAGCCACAGATCCGGCGTATTTATTGCTTCAAATCAAACAGATGTCCCCCCACCCAACCCCCTCCCTCCTGGCTGGATTTAGGGCAAACAGAGGCATTTCTCAGAACCAAAATCCCATGCAAAATTCTTTGGAGTTTAGAGCCCGGATTCTTTTTTTTTTTTTTTTTTTTTTTTTCCCAAGGGCTAAATAGCGCCCGCGTAACTCATATGTCCCGATCAATCCTTCATTAGACAAGAAAGGAGGAAGAAGAAGAATAAAAGCGAGGAGGGGATATTTTAGCCCTGGCAGAGGGGCTGCTCTGCATATTCCTTCAGCGCTTCACTTCTCTCCCGTGCGCGGTCCATCCCGGTTTGCTCTGTGTGCAGCGTTACAACGGGCACTGGCCGATCATATGTAACTCATTGTTTGAGAGGGAGAGGGAGGAGGCTGTGGGCCTGGGGCAAGAGCGAGTAGCAACTGGAAAGGTTGCGTATTTCCCCCCCCCTCCCCAATGACAAACAGGGTGGGGAGGCTGGTTTGCAATATGTATCTCCAAGGTTTCGACTTTGTTAGAGCTTCCTGCCCCCTTTCATTTTATTTTTTTCTTCCTTTAAGTGCTAATATTTTTTGACGATAATGATGGCTTTTATGCGCCTCTGGCAAGGCACCTCGAAACAAAGAACATTTGCACCTCTTCTCTTGGACAATCAGCGCCTGCTCACATCAGGCACCTTTGCTCTGCCCCTCTCCTAGCGCCCTTAGGGTTTGTTTTTCTTCTTTTCTTGTTTTCTATTTTTTTTTTTAATTTAAACCCAACATTTGAATTTGCTGATCAAATAGCTTCTTTCACTCCCTGATATTTTCATAGATGCTATATATCGCCCCCCCCTTCCAGGTCAAACGAAAGCTTCCCTGCCATCTCGGGGTGGTGGTGGATTAGGATATTATTAGAAAGCCAGATTATCACAGTTAAAAGAGAAGACACAGGGAAAAATCTCAGGATTTAGCAGAGCCCGGACTCTTCTGCCGGGCGCTGACGGAGCCGGCAGACACGGGCGAGCAGCCTCGGCCGGAGCTTCGCAGCCTCGGCCCCGCACCGGTTCCGGGGGTTCAGCTGCCCTGAGCGCCCCTGCGGGCACGGGTATGGAGCCTGCTGTCCCTCTGCTGCTCAAGTCCCAGCTACCGCGCGCCGGGGCAGCACGCGTTTGTTTCCTTAACCCAGCAACAAAGCGGGAGAGACAGGACTCCCAGCAGATGCTTACTTTCTTATAACTCAGAGATGATGCGAGCATATTTTCGGCCGAAAAAAATGATCAGTTATAATTAATGGTTTAACAAAACTTTTATTATTATTATTTATTATTATTATTGCCACCACCATCACCCTGGGTCTGAGTTGTCCGGTTCCGAGCCGAGACCTAAACATTTCTTCCTTTTCATAATTTCAAACCCACTTAAGTGTTGGATCATCAGTTTTTCCCTTTGTCTGCCCCAGTTGTAAATAATGGCTTTGAGATTAGCTAATTACGCCGCATTAATCACTGATAGAAAGGAAATAAATCAAAGCCGGGTTCGAATTTTCAAACTCACTAGTTGAGACGTGCATAGCAACTCTATCTGCAGCAGATAGGTGCTGTTTAAATTACTGAGGCTACAGAGTAAACCACATCTACGTCACTTTTAAAAATGAAGATTTTATTTATACATACCAGTTGTACCGTTAAGTGGAGGTTTGGGGGAATTTTTTCAGCCTCGTTTTGTTAAGAAAGTGTTCCTACAGTGGTGCAGCCTGAAGCCAGCAACGCTGAAATATCGAATTAACAAACTTCTTGTAATAAAGGTACAATACGGAGGAGATAAACAGAATTATGTGTTTGAGAGACATATGGAGATAAACATCTAGTCAGAAAGACCAATTATAGTATGGACTACACACGGCTCTGAATAACAACATTCACGTTAGATGCTGTAATTTTTTAGAATTTCACTAAGCCTCACATCCTTCCTGCTGTCCGCCCCACAGCCCAGTGCGTTTTGTAGTTATGTCCTCTCAGTATTTTGAAACATTTATCTTAGGGGGTGAGAGCTAGATAAGTACATGCCAGAAAGCAACAAGCCAGCTTCTAGGGGAAGAGACGCAGGTCTTCAGAAAGAGTGGAGTTTACAGGCAAAAATTCGAGGGAGCCCGGCCAGGAGACCTACAACTCCCCCCTCCATCGCCCCCCGCTGCCCCAGACACAGACACACTCCATCCCCAAAAACACTCCACCTAGAAGGAAGCAGCGCCCACCCGGCTCCCCAGCCCGCCTTGCCCTCCCTGCGTTCCCGGCTCCCTCACCCGCCCGAGACCGTACCTTCAGCCGGCCTCAGGAGCCGCTGCCTGCGGCAGTGGGGATCTCCGACCCGCGCAGCTGCCCAAAAAGTGGAGCTGCAGAAGCTTCCGCAGCCCGGTCACTACCGCGAGCACCCTTAGCCGGGCACCGCTGCCAGGCGCAGGTGGCCGAGACTCTGAGCACTGAACCCACCTAAGGACACCGCCTACCCCCTTCCTTTTACACAAGAACGTTACAATTTATTTTAAGTTACTTCGCGCACCGTATCATTATAAACAGGCTGGGAAACAGCGTCAGCCCCGGGCAGCGGGAGATGGGGAAGGGGAGGGCGATTTGCATAAGGCTTTGTCTTTAGTACGGGTTGAGTTGGCACGGGTTATAACGCTAATTGCGCCAGATTAATGCGCAGATTGGTCTCCACAGCGCTCCTGAGCCCGGTTTAAACCCGGACCCGCAGCCCCACGCACACATCCTGCAATGGGCCAGAGACCCCAAGGTCAGGGCCTGCCGGCGGCTGCCGCCTCGCTGCCTCTGTGGGGGGAGCGATGTGCTCCCTCTTCCCCCTGTCGATTCCCTGCCCCAGGCAGCTGGCGGCTGGCAGCGGCCCCTTTCTCATCGGCGCAGCGGCGGAGCAGCAGCGCGGCCCCTCGGCGGCAGCGGCACCTGCGGCCTGAGTCGTCCGCAGGGTCCTGCTGCCACCTGGCGGGCGGCCAGCGCGCCCCGCTTCCGCTCCGCACCGCGGGGGCGCCCCTGCAAACGACCCCCGCTTCCGCGGTGTAAGGGGGTGATGAATGCTGCAGGCGCAGTGTCAGCGGGTACTGCGCAGCCGAGCTGGCGGGCGCCTCTGGCTGCCCGCAGCAGCAGCAGCAGGAGTGAAAAAGCTGGTGAACTGGGGAACTCCAATATAGTGTTCGCTATTTTATTCTTTCTCCTTCCGGTAAGCAGGTTTGCGTGTTATGCCGACTACTAAGTGGTGACTTGCTCCGAGACGGCATTTTCTCCTTCATGGTGTCGTGGAAGCATACAGCATGCCATTGTGAAATGCAGCTGTGACAAGGAGCAGTGATGCAGCACCCTCACTTCCTCAGCAATCTGTGTAGCCCTCTCCTAAGAAATATGATGCACAATGCTTGCAGGATTAGAGGACTATAACACCCCCACCCCCCCACCCCGATTTTTTCAGTAGAATATTTCTTCCTTTAGAAGTTCTGCTTAAGCTTTGTGCTGAATGAATTGAGATGATCTTCAGTATTACAAATCATGGAATGGTTTGAGTTGGAAGGGACCTTCGAGATCATCTAGTTCCAACCTCTCTGCCACAGGGAGGAACACCTTCCACTAGATCAGGTTGCTCAAAGTCCCATCCAGCCTGACCTTGAACACTGACTGGCATGGGACAGCCAGAGCTTCCCTGGGCAGTATTTGCCAGGGCCTCACCACCCTTGTAGTGAAGAATTTTTTCCACCTATTTACATTTATCCTCTTCTGGTTTAAAGCCATTCGCCCTTGTCCTATCCCTCCATGCCTTTGTAAAAAACCCTTCTTCAGATTTATAATAGCCCTTTTTAGGCACTAGAAGCTGTTGTAAGGTCTCCCCTGAGCCTTCTCCAGGCTGAACAACCCCAGTTCTCTCAGCCTGTCTTTCTGGCTTAAAGCCATTTGCCCTTGTCCTGTCCTTACATGTCCTTGTAAAAAACCCATCTCCACATTTCTTGTAGCTCTTTTTAGGTACTGGAGGCTGCTCTAAGGTCTCCCCTGAAACTTCTCTTCTCCAGGCTGAACAATCCCAGCTCTCTCAGCCTGTCTTCACAAAAAAGATTGCAGCCCTCTGATCATCTCTGCAATCTTCTCTGGGCTTGCACCAACAGCTCCACGTCCTTCTTATGTATCTAGAATTAACAAAATATTATTTTACTTTTAAAGCAATGAGTTTCTGCATACCTTCAACATTTGTATTAGTCTGAGACTGATTAATTTTGCTTATCTCTTTCCCTAGCTGGCTGTTTTGGTAGAGCCAGCTGTGGACTGAGCCAGCCCAGGGATCTAGCTGTGCATAAATCCATGTTACTCTGTCCTGCCAAAGGAGTGCCAGAATATAATGCCTTAGCAATTTACAATGCAGAATTTGAAAACAAGCCCATTTCACCAGCCATTTAAGCTAATAGGGAGGCAGTGATCATTTCTAGCAGCAGCTGAAGTGGGTAACTAATAAATCACTGCAATTAAACCAGGGCTTACCTTTCAGATACGTTACTGTGCAGCTGAGCAGATTCTGATGGCAACCAGATCTGAGTGGATCCCAGATCACTACAGGTTTTCAAAGTACACTTGTAGCACAAGTGAATGGTGTTTTTGCCTAATTAGCTTGGTGTAGTGAGTTATCATTAGCTTGGCACAATCAGGTGTGATTAGCTTTGTCCTATGGCAGAACAAAAAAGCCATACTTCTTGCTTCTATTACTCTGTGAGCAAATGGCACAACCAGTCCTAACTGGTGGTGCATTACACACTTCCACTTACTTATTAGCCACAATTCACATTACATGTATCTAGTGGACTTTAAATTTAGCCTGTACATTCTTCTGCTAGCTGCACATATTTGAATCCTTCCACTAACTCTTTACTAAAATCCTAAGAATTGGATTCAAACACAAGTAGTGATAGAGCATACTCAGGATTTTTACACGTATTTTCAGATAGTTATTAGAAATCTACAGGTCATTGGCACTTACGGATCAAATATTCTCACATTAAAGTACTTCAAAATTCATGGCTGATTTGTGTGTAAATTACACACAGAGCCATACTGCCTGTCAATATGTTATCAAGCTGAGAGCAAATGGCATTCTATGCTTTGAAGACTCATAGCTCTTATATTCCTTCTGTTACATCCCCCATCATCCCATTTAAATTAAGAACTTTATTGACCCCCTAGGAACTCTAAAACAGATTCTTCCCCAGGCAAGACAAGGGATCCCAGATGATCAAGCAATGAGGTGAATAGTTTCTTCCTTATTGCTGTAGAGGTCTAAAAAATCCTGAGTGTGTTCCTTGATTTTTAGAATGTATCCCTGCAGGAACTGTTTCTAGTCGTGTATAGCTAGGAGTCATTTATTAGACTCTTTGAGGGCTAGCAACTTGAAAGTCAATGGCAGTATTGCAATGGCCACCACTTAGGATATGGCCGTACCAACTGGAATAATCTGTAACAAAAAAATTAGCTACGGAAATTTCAATGTTTATTTTCCAGCAATCAAGTAAAATTATTATTTTTCCCCCTTTCATCTCTTACGTGATAAAGTTTATAGGACAAGTACCGTCTGTGTTTGAACAGGCTTGGAGTCTGACTGGGGACTCCAGGAATTACCACAGCAGGCAAGCCAGGTGCCTATTTTGGTGTGATTCAGGACACAAGAAATGATATCCATCAGATCTGTTAAAGTTTTAAGCCTTATGCATAGCATCATGACTACATGAGTAATAGCTTCAGTGAGAATTACAGTAATTGATTCTTGTAACTGAAATATGAAATCTCTTGTATCTTATGGGAAATTCTGCTCTTCAGGCTTTTTTTGTGCTTTCTCTTTCTGACAGAATTGGAGTAGATCTGGACATTTCTTGCAATTCCAAATCCAGAGTCAATAGGTAAGGTGGTCTGTGAAGGCAGGAGATCCAGAAGATAATAGGGCTCCGTGTTATTTGGCTTCTGCTCAGGAAGAGTATTCCTACAGGCAGAGTGATTACATCAGAGCTCTACTCTTTTTTTAGCTTCCTTGTGGAATTTAGGTAGGCCTAAACAAAATCAACATATTGTACATACGAACCAATAGTAAAACAAGAAACAAAACACATCAGAAGACAGTCTTCTAGAAAACTCTAAATATTCATGCTCTGTTTTTGAAAACATCAAAACAAGTGTTTTTTTTCTCATTTTATACTACCAGTCTCACTTTTGCTGCTGGTTGAGAAACCTGTCTCTGATTAATGGAGACAGAGAAGAATAAAATGAGAAAAAACACTGGAAAGTTTATTGTCTAGATGTTTCTGTACATCCAGACACAAAAGAGGATCGTTGCTGTATGTCTAGAATTGTATATAACTTCAACCTCAGAGAGCTGCAAATGCATGTGATGAAGAGTACTGCTGTATGAAAACAGTAGCTGTGCAAAGAAGGAAGCCCACTGTACCTCCATGGATGGCAGCTAATTCATGGACATTTTTAAAGCAAGAGACTATGAGGTGAGGCTTGATTTCTCCTGCATCTATATGAGCAGGAGCTTGTGAAACCCAGGATAAAATTCAGCTACTGCAACTTTGTCTTGAGAAAGGAGTACAGAAGCACAGATGGCAGCTGACTCAGTCGGTAATGTCTGTGCCTTAGTCCCAGTTATAGACAGGCTGGCAGCTAAATTAAACAGAACTCACTGACTGTCCTAGTGTTTGTCCACAGGAGGTTTTTTTGCCTGTGCTGAGTTTCACACTGCTACCAAATCTTGTAGTTAGCTAATTTAAATCCAGGTAAGTCTTTACTTGACAATAAGAGTTATAACTGCATAGCTAGTGAAGATTCCATAACGTGTAATAAACTATTGCTAAATACAGTTCTACATTTAGCAGCCTTATATGTAAGGTAATCATTAAGTATGCTTGTTCAAACTGTTTAGTATGGAGTGGTCATGATGTAAAAAAACCGTTCTCATTTTCTACTTAGCTATGCCAGATCGTGCAAATAAATTCCGTATGTTGTATTTGCAAGCAGCCATTTTCCTGGAAGCAGGAGAAGGGGAGCTGTTCCTTTGGATCAAGCCACTAAAGGTGTATTGCAAGGTAGGTGAGTACTGCATTGTTAAAGAAAATAACTAAAAGCTGAAACATGGTGCATCTGAGTGTAAAACTCTCCAGTAAGCCTCTCTGTGCAGTTCCACTTAAAGCCTATACAGGAAGTAAAAAAGCACAAACACAAGAAAGTAGTACTCTGAAACAGTGGTCTCCAAAATTTTGGAGTGCACACCCCTATTATAAGTTATGTACATGTACTACTAACGTTTTAATATTTTATTCCCACACTGCACCCCCTGGAGTGCACACACCTCCCTTTGGAGACCATTGCTCTAAAAGATCATATTATAATGTACAGCCTCTTCAGAAATATTTTTCAGTATCTTACACAAGAAAGATTCAAGAGAAAAACATCACAGTTTGGGCTGAGGGGAACAATGATACTAAGAAATATCTTTAACATCAGCAACTAAAATATTCAGGGACTGTGAAGTACCATTACATCCTAGGTATGAGCTTTTTATGAACACAGATGAAAGATTGTTGCTAAAATTTGACCACAGGATTAAACCAAGTTTAGCTGTGAATGGCAGGGTTCTGATAAATGTGTTTGGAAGTGAGGTACCCTGGACAATCTGTAGAGTATCTGGAAATCATAGAATTTCATCATTTCTACCATTCACAGGAATATAAACAGTTACAGTGCCTTCTTTCTGCTTTCCTAGAAATCCATATTCTGTTAGCTCAGTCTCTCTTACACCTTGAGTCTTGATATAGATGGCAACACTATCTTCTTCATATGAGCAGCACTATTGAAATGTAATAAAATCCTAGTTACCCTGCTTTAAGAATTTATCTCACTGCTGAGAATGCTAAGGACATATTCTTTAATGACAATTATACTTCTTTGTCCCTTTGGAAATACAGAAGTGATGTTCTCACACAAAGAGATATTCTGAGAAACTGCGGAGTTAATAAAGTGTGGTTTAGTGTTTTAACTTGTGACCATCCCAGAGTTGAGTGCTGAAGCCTTTGAGCTAGACATAAAACACCTCTGACATCAGCATTTCACATTGATCCTCCACCCATCCCCTTGGCATGTGTGAGGCTCATTACAAGGTACCTAGTGTTCCTGGCTTTGGCATGAGATCAAGCTGGTCTGTACTGACAAGGCTTACAGACTCTAGGGCATGCAAAGAAACAGGGAGAGTGAGAATTAGCCTCCTAAATCCGAGGATCAGGATCACTTTCTTTTGTGACTTTCCTAAGCTTACAAAGAGGCAGGTGAGGAAACAGAGAACTGAGCCCTGGCAGCATTGCCCTGAAGAGCTGACGGGGAAGTGCAGAACAAGCATGGGCAGAGGTTTAAACCTGTGTGTCTGCTGAAGGTGGAATATGCGAGGACGTGGATGTGAGTCAGTAACAGGCAGGAAGAGTGCCAGGGTTTGTCTGGAAGAATACAAACTTGCTGCTTGGCTCCTGTCTGGAAGTCTTTATCCTGTATATCCAATCTCTGATTGCTCCAACTCACCCCCCCCCCCCCCCCCCCCCCCCCCCCCCCCCCACCCCCAGTGATCTGCCCACCCTCTCATCTGGGCAGTGGGATCAGTTGAAATTCCTTTTCCTGTCTGCCCCTGAGCAGAATCTTAATTCTGAGTGACATGCAACCTGTCTGTATACAGGCTGGGCAGACCAGGTCTAGCTAGTGGATTCCTGTCCCAGTTGCTGCTCCATCATTTTGTGGGGAGGAAAAAAAAAAAACAAACCCCAATGAACAACCCCAAGCCACTAACAGAATCCAAATTATGTTAGTCTAAAATCCTATAGTATGTGCTAAAGCATATCATCCTCAGAATGACACATAAACACTAGATTGTATAACTCATAGAAATCACCAACTCATCTATTTGTCAGAATAAAACATCTATGGAAAAGTTATTCTCTGTTAAAAGCTGCAGGCTTTTTCATTAGGAACTGACACTATATATCTCTCATAAAAACTCTGGCTCCCACCTTTTGGCGCTAGTTTCTTTCTTTCATAATAATCTTGTGTGTTACAGATGATACAAGAGATGGCTGAGTTTCAGTCGGATGCCTGCGAAGCACCAGTGGGCGATTTGCAATGAGATGACTACCTGTCAAACAGTTGATTCAATTTGTCATGCTGTATTGGGATTTTAATAAATGTGAAGGAGGGAAAAAGGTGATTTGTGTAGAGTCAGAAATTGATCCAAACTTTCCTCCTCCCCCCCCCCCCCCCCCCCCCCACACTGCAGAGAACTCTGAACACTTCAGCTATTTTATTTTTAATGAGGGAAGACCAAGCTATAAATCTCAAAACAAGATTCTTATCCATATTTAAACCATGATCAAGCCCAGCCAAGATATTTGCCTTTAGTTTTTGGGTCATCCAGGAGTAAGAAGTTCTCTGAAACATTTAAGATTCAGATCATTTTAATATATTCTAACATGGAAAGATATTTTTGGGGGGGGATTTGAGGACAGACAGGTTGCATTTACTTTAGTCTACATTGTTAAAAGTGTCTTGTCTTCCAAAAGCAGTTTGAACTCAAGATTTTCCTGGGACAGGAGCCTTGCTCCTGCAAGATTTCAAAAAGAAGGAAGAAATGGAGTGTCTGTCTAACTAATATAGCAGGGTGTGAGGGAATGGGTTAGTAAAGTTTTACATACATTTGGACAAACATCTGCACTTCTTGATGATTATCTGAAATGTTGTTCCAAACTTCTGAAAATATGTCTGGTACTTATCAACATCCATGAAATAGTATTCCCTATTGTGTGAGATTTGGAACTAAAATAATAGCAAAAAAATCCAATGGTGTTGTGACAGAGTTGCTAGATTTTCTATAAGAATTAGGAAAAAGTCCTCACATACTGAATGTGAGGCAAAGCCTTCCTGATTATTTAACATTCTTTCCTATTGCCAGTTACTTTCTGAAAATTATTGTTTTAAAGTAAATGTGAAACTGACTGCACATAACCTGAGTACTTTGCATGGTCGCCTTGTTTAGACATACCCTGCATGAGAGATGTGAATAATGTTATTGTCAATCTGTCATACCAAACCAAGCATTTCTCAAACATCTGGAATCTTTTTATTTCTTCTTGACCAACCTGTCTTCTGTGGGGAAGTTTTGTAGAGGCCATCAAAACCAGCAGCATCTCCTAACCTCCTGGCAAGAGCAATCTCCACAAATGGGACAGGAACCTCTGTCCAAAACCTGCCTGCCTTAGGAGATGCTGGTTACGTTCGCTGTGTCCAAAATTTTCCATGGCTAACAATTTTTTATTATCTGCTAAGGACTGATGTTGGCAGCACTTTGTTGTGATGTCGCTAGAAGAGCCCTAGAAATGATTTAGAAGCCAGGAGCTGTGAGTTATTGTTTAAGGTACTTGGTTAGCTAGGTACTATATTCTCCTCACATTTGTCTACAAGAAAAAGTGCATTTATGGGAACTTTTCCAGATCTCTCTTCATTAAAGTGGAGAGGTCACATTTTATATGCTGCTAAATAAAATAGTATATTACACTGCAGATTATTGTACCTAAGTGTGTGTACTTGGATGATACTTCACAGGAAGCAAATGAAGTGCAGAGCTATGATTTGTTTCTTCCTGAGAGACTTCTTGGCTCAGAAAAGACCTTTTCTCTCCAAATGTTAAAGGTTTTGTGGAACATTTCTAATCTTGCATTCTCTGTATCATAATTTCAAATGCTTTTGGTTGACTGTTTAAACATAAATCAAAGTAAGGCAGGACAAATTTTGCCTATCAAAGGCCTGGAAACCAGGTCCTACTGGATTAGAACTTTAAAGGAGGCATACTCAGTCTTGTAATGTTCGACATTCATGTGTGCTTCTGCCTCTTGAGTTTAATAGCCCCAGCTGTGTGTCCAGAGTATAATAGACCATCTAATGGGGTTGTGACTTCAGCATTGATCTCACACTTTGGGAGCTAAAAAATTAGTTAGAATCATAGGATAGTTAGGGTTGAAAAGGACCTTAAGATCACCTAGGTCCAACCCCACTGCCATGAGCAGGGACACCTCACACTAAATCATGCCATCCAAGGCTATGTCCACCCTGGCCTTGAACACCGCCAGCGATGGAGCATTCACAACTTTTCTCGACAACCCATTCCAGTGCCTCACCACCCTTACAGGAAAGAATTTCTTCCTCATATCCAATCTAAACTTCCTCTGTTTCAGTTTAAACCCGTTACCCCTTGTCCTATCGCTACAGTTCCTAACAAAGAGTCCCTCCCCAGCATCTCTATAGGCCCCCTTCAGATACTGGAAGGCAGCTCTAAGGTCTCCACACAGCCTTCTCTTCTTCAGGCTGAACAGCCCCAACTTCATACATGAAACACCCCCATCTCATATTTTAGGAATATTAGATGGCATAGCTTCACTTTGTATGAATAATTAAAGATTATAAGGTAGGTAGTGAGCAGAAACACTGTTGAACTGCAGGAGTGGTACCTTCACCCAAAAGGATAGGTGGAACAGTTTGGTGAAAGAGTAACCTGCCTGGCCATATCTGCAGAAGCTTGCACATGTCAGCTAACCACAGCCTTTTTCTTCATGGTTATATAGAATCATAGAATAGTTAGGGTTGGAAAAGACCTTAAGATCATCTAGTTACAACCCTCCTGCCATGGGCAGGGATACCTCATACTAAACCATGGCACCCAGGGCTCTGTCCAACCTGGCCTTGAGCACTGCCAGGTATGGAGCATTCACAACTTCCCTGGGCAACCCATTCCAGTGACTTACGCCTCTTACAGTAAAGAAAAATATCCCAAAGGCTTTGTGCCCAGACCACAAGAATATTCTACATCAACCTTGCATTGGATGTGGTGCCACATGTATACTGCACAGGTCCTGGTGCTTGCTTGGTAATTCATCTATAGCCATCTTTTTTTAATGTGTCACTGACAACTTGTATTTGATTTATTTTTGCAGTGAAGTCACAGTTGTCTTGTAAGTTCCAGCACAGAAATCAGTTTCATTCCCTGTAGTTCCTACATCTTATCTAATATTCGATAGAGTAATTTGTAGAAAATTGTTGCTTTCATTGCTAAGATAGAGTGGAAAAATGAGGTATGTTTTAAAAATAGCAGCTTCATAGAATTACAGAGTTATAAGAATGAAGACACCTTGAAAGGTCACCTAGTCACCTATATGCCCCACAGTAAAATCAATTATACCCACATTATTTTTGATAGATGTTTGACTAGCTTATTTTTATAGTTTCTGAGGATGGAAACTCCACAGGTCCCAGTGCTTTGCTATTTATATAGTTAGAAAATTTCCATAATGTCTAATCTGAATTTTTCCATTGTAATCAGACCCCACTAGCACTTGTCCTCTCCTCAAAACTTACAGAATACAGATCTTTGTCTTTGTAAAAGCTTTTGTGTAAGTTTTTGTGTTTCTACTCATTCACCTCTTCTTTGGCAAAACATAAAGAGAAAATATGCACATTGTTTAACCGCAAGGGTTTATATTTAAGGCTAGGTTTATATACCAAAAGGAAGAGAAAGGACCAGCGTATTGGAAAGATTACGTTAAACATCCAAGTGATAGCTTACTTGCTATGAATTACTATCTCAGTTATACCTTGGCATAGAGGTCTGCAACTCATAGCACGTGGGGTATTATTTTAGTATCAGTACAGCGTGCAGCAGCATGCTTATGGGCATAAGTGAGATTGCCAGCATGGAAGCACAGAAAAGATCTGGTTCCTCACAGGTTTGTATGCCTGTTACAAAAAGTATTTCTGTTTTATCCCTTCCTCATTGCTGGTGTCAGGTCATGGTGTTCCTGTAATTCTGTCTGCTGGCTAATAATGTTGTTTAACCTGCAAATAACTAACTACATAATAAAATTAATCGTATTTTTTTCTAGCAGCTGTAATTATTAAATTATTATTTGAGATGATTTGGGAGGTGAAAATAGGTGAAATTAAATGGTGGCAAAGCACAGGATGTGCTGGATTTATCTTCCAAAAGGGAATCAGCTGCCAGACTTGTACTATTGGGAGTGCTAATGCATAAGTCAAGACTAAAGTATAGCTGAACTCCTTGGTACCATAGGCCTTCATAATCCTTCAGAAAATCAGTTATGAAATCATGGTTTTTTTATGAGCCTGGGTATCTGGGAGGAGTTAAAATGTTATTTTTACTGGAGACTACAGATATTTGCATTTCATGTACCTGTCTTCTCTTACATATGCAACTGGAAGTTTTAGCAGCTGCTAAGGTCCAGATTGCATCTTCAATTGTAAAAAAGAATTGCAACTTCAATTCTGGGTACCCAAAAATGACCACTTACTCTACCTGTATTATGCACTATAGTTCTCATGAGCCTAATCACAATAACCCTAGTTACTTTTTTTTTCCTTTCTCTCCAGCATGCACCTTCCCCCACATATCAGGTTCATTCTACAGTCTATTGCCCTGGTTTAAGAAAACGTCATGTTGTGTTGGAGTTAAGAATAGAAGGTGCTCATCAGTCAACATTTTTACAGTGTGCTAATCGTCACCATGGTGAGCTGATTTGGTGCTCTGGATTTTGACCACTGCCTTGGTCAATCACTGAGCAGCTCTATTCATCATCTACCTATTCTTATGGATTTGTTTCCCTCATGGCCATTTGGATTTAAAAAAAAAGAAGGGAAAAGAGGACAAAAATCATCAAAATTTGTGACTCTAGTGTAAAGTATTCAACACAATCTGAATTTAATAAATACTGAAAATAACTTACATTAAAAAAGAGCACACATTTCCCCACACAAATTCCAGTCTGGACTATGAATAAACATACACTATGAATAGACGGGGGAATGTGATTTTATTGAATAGAACTTTTATTTCAAAAAAAAGTCCCTAATTGTTAAAAGAATGGTTTTCTATCCTCAAAGGAATTATTGGGTGGAAAAGTTATGTTTTCTATACGTAGACATCATGTGCAAAAAAATTAACTTTGGATACAGAACTTTAGTGCTTACCCCTGTTTATTGTTACTCTAATTAGGAGACAACAATGTTAACTCTGATTACAGATGAAGTTACTGCTGTAGTCAAAGAACATCTTTCCCAGCTGTATTATGAAAAATAATGTAATAAATACATTGGAAAAAAGCATTAAGATACTGACACACTAATATTCTCACATTCTTTTATGAATGTCTCAGCTACTTTTGAGAAGAAAAAGTCATTGTAGTTAATCCATAAGTACATATCAGGCAAGAATAGGTATAGCCATGTATAGGTATAAAGTATATATGAGAGAAGAATATAGATGCAGAAACTGTCTTCAAGCCCTTTTATCCATAGCTACAACCTCCCACGCAGTATCATTTTTTCTAATTAACCTTGGTTTCCTATCTGCACTGAGGAGATCTGATGTGAATGCCACACAGAAAGGCTTTTCCTTCCTCAGTGCCAAAATTTTGTTCTGTCTTATCAGACTATGCAGTGATTATCAGAAACACTCAGTAACAGGGGTATTTTCCTCCCTAGTGGATTGCTGTCAGTAAATTGATCCTTTGTCATTGGCCTCTACATCCCAACCACATTTGACATGAGAGAAAGTTGATCAGATTCCAAATCATTTGCTCGGTTCAGTGAAAAATACTTGCTATAGTATGCAGGTCTTTTTCTGGGATCTTTGGGAATAGTACAAGTATGCTGTAGTCCTGAGTGAGCTGTAGTACCAGTCTGAGGGTGAGTCTGCCCAAGCCAAAGTTAGTGTCCATAAAGTAAATGCTACTGTCCCAGAGAACAATGTCCATTTGAGTAAGAAAAATTCTACATATAAAGGAATAAGGGTAAATTTACAAATTAAAGTGCATCCTTTGTGAATGGGGGTGGATTTATGTCCAAGATTTACTGAAAAATATGGGAAAAAGCAATGATCTTAGTGAAGAAAATAAAAGGGGAAAGATCAGAGCATGACCTACTCAGGTCTAGCTCTATTACAAAACATAAAATATTGTGCCCCATTCACAGAATCATAATAGAAGTCTGGTTTGAAAGGGATGTCTGGAGGTGATGGTCTGTGTCTTGCCTGGATCTTTCTAGGGCCTTGTCCGGCCACGTACTGAAGCAGTTAATGGGTGAAGATTTGTAAGGGGTACTCACCTTTCTAGTTCACTTCTTCTTTTATCTCACAGTAAAAGATTATTTATTGAAAT
Organism: Myiopsitta monachus; assembly: GCA_017639245.1. Taxonomy (NCBI): domain Eukaryota; kingdom Metazoa; phylum Chordata; class Aves; order Psittaciformes; family Psittacidae; genus Myiopsitta; species Myiopsitta monachus. The sequence goes on along the minus strand of CM029941.1, from coordinate 16,609,168 downwards.
ACTTTGGCATTGAGCTCTTCCTAGGTATATTTTTTGCAAAAGGCTCTCAATTTAGATAAGCGTTACAAATGTAAGCTATTCAAGTTGTGGTTGTGAAACCTGGTGGCAGTGAGGTCTGTGGACTTGTCTGCATGTTCTGGTTCAGCAGCAGGAACCAGAATGCGTAAGGTCTGGTCATGGCTTGATAGCTCATTCCACCTTTTAAATAGTTCTTTTTCCCAAGGGGCAAAGGTCAAGAAGTGTGATTTTTTAATGTGAAGGAAAAGTGTTTCAAAAAAGAAATAATTATAATATTCCTCCTTGAGGAAGAAGAAAATACAAGAGCTCTTCTCATCCTGCAGATACTGCCGTGCTTGAATCTCAGCATAAAGATTTTGAGTCTTCTGTGACCCATTGATTGTGATGGGATTTCACATCTGTCTACATCTGTGCTAGTAAGTGTTTGCAAAACCCAGGTATTAGTACTGAAGATTGCTGAAACTCCTTGTGCTGTGGTGCCTGAAGCTGGGGAGACAGATAGAAAGAGGCACATTGAGGGTCTGTGCCCAAGACAGGCACTACAATTCTAAGCCTAAAAGAAGCCGAGCCCAAAAGAAGTATCCTGTTCATAGTCAGAGGAGCCTGGATGTTCAGGCACTCCTCCCTCAGTTTTATAGGGCCCTCAATGACATTTATAAATAAGGGAATGATATAGAGTGTAACAAACAGCTTTTCATCCTGGTGGTGTTCCCTGATGGCACAAACTCTCCCGGTGCTCCCTGCAAGCCCTGACAGCTATGCTGCTTCCCAGGATGCCATGGAGCTGTAGCAGGAGGAGGCAGCATGATGCTGCTCTCTGTTGCTGATTTATGTTCTAGAATGTAATATTTTAATTAAATAATTGTGGAATGAAAATATGATAATTTTCAGTAGACAACGGAGTAATTGGACATTAGAGGAGGAAAATGAACTGTGATTGGGGCAGCCATTTAGTACTGCAGGCAAATTGCAGTAATCCTAATGAGGTGCTAAAAAGCAAAATGAAAGCAGTCCCAGTCAGATAGTTGATTTAAAAACTCAGTTGCTTTAGGGCTTTCATGTAAAATGTATCAACCTCATTCTTATCTACAGCACTTTATCTATTATTGTCAACCACTGTCATGACTGTGTGAGCTTCACGGAATGAGCACAAAGACAAGGGGAAGTTGGAGTTAATTAAAAATGCAGTATTTTAAAAAATTAAAATCTTATTCAAGCCCCATTCAAGTATAGACTCTGTTTTACTGTATTAGTTCTGAAAGTAACATGAAAAATTGAAGTAAACTCTGAAAGGCCTTGCTATTTCATAAAGAAAACATATATACACAGGATATCTTCCAGCATGGCTGTGTAACTCACAGATAAACATCATACTAAATATTCAACAAAACAAATCCACTTGTACATCAAAATACATTTATCTGGCATGATATATAGGGCATTCATACAGAGCTGTGGCTTAAATGCATTAAGGCATCCTAATTTTCAGAATTTAGCCTCACTCCATATATAATTTCTTCCTTTGTATCTACCATGTTATCTGATGACTGATTTTAAAAAAAGGTTTTCTCAAGCAATAATATTCCTAGCTCCAGTCTGAACTCCGAATTCGTGCTAGATGCATGAACTAGCAAAGCACATATACATTTAATTGTACCTATGCAAACAGACTGATTGAGGTCTTGTGTGGTTGGAGTTGGACACAGCAGTGTTCCTACAGGATCTGCCCAACCTATTTCTGGTTGAGAAAGTGTAGGAAGGTTGAAAGAATAAGAGAGGTTGACGGTCTAGAACTCAGAAAAAGGAATTTCAAGGAAGGGGCTTTGCTGCATTATATTAATGACTGCAAATAGTGAGATGAAAGGTGTGTTCTCATTTACTAGATTTGGAAGAAAATGAAAATCAGGGCATTGAGGCTGCACATTTCCCACACTCCATGTATAGAACATCACCTGGAAAAATTATTTTTTAATTCAAAAGAAGTGCCAGTGGACTGGCACTGAGTATTGTGATGCCACAGAAAATCTGAGAGCTTGAGTATAATATGGAGATGAACCAAGTGAGAAAGTGGCTGAACTTAAAAGATTATAGTGTAAACAGAAAATCATCTCAACTGTCTCTCCCTCCCAGTGATTACCTTTGCTTCAGGGAGGCAAAGACAAGATGTGCTCTACCACCAAGTACCAGGCTGCCAGTTGTCATCCTGACTCAGCAGAGCGTCTGCTACAGCAGCATCTGAGACTGTTTCCACAGTGGTGCGAGCCTGACATCTGCTGTGTGCTGCAGCTCAGGAAACAGCTGGCTGCGTAGGGGAGAGTGCCTTCAGAAGGAAGGTGCTCTCAAAGAAGCAACACCAAAACCTCCTGAATTATGATGTAACTATTTCCCTTCCTCTGAACCCTTTTTTTAATCTGTACCTTCTGAGCCAAGAAGTATTTCTCAGGTAAATGATGAATCAGTGCTGAAGTGTTTATAATGAATTCAAACTTTATCTTTACTCAGTAGTGATTTCATAGATGTGAAGTACTAAAGGAATTACCAATCAAAGCTGAACGTAACTTCAAATCTGCAATTGAAAAGTAAAACAAAAACAAACAAAAAAAAATAAATGAAAGAGGTTATTTCAGTCTGCACAAAACCAGTTGACATCTATGCTCAGTGAGCCAGAGGTTACAGTGACCTAAAAGAGATGGACCTATCTGACCCTTGAGTCCTTCACTGGCCAAGGACCTAGAGCTAGCTAACCAGAAACACTGTATGCTGGATTTAAGATCACAGTGAAGCTATCTGAACCCTGCTGGAGATTTTGAAAATGCTGCTAGTTCTCTGTGACATCTTCAGTATAAAGATACTCAAAAAGTCAGGACAAAGTGTCCAGCTCACTTCCAAAAATAAACCGTAAGATAATATTTGCAAAGTCAAAGTTTAATGCAGAGTTCAAAAAGCATTTAGGCACACAGGGGTACACTGTGGGTTCAAGAGAGGGGCTTGGATCCTAACTCTGTTTGAAGTGTTAAAATCATTTTACTATATGTGGTTAAAGTGCCTAGATACTCTTGAAAACATTGCTTGATTAGTTAGCTAGGCATCCAACTTCCACCTGGAATTCAGTTTGGTTCCCACCTGGAAACATACCATAATCATGAAAAATAAATAGGCACCTCCACATGCTGACTCATCCCCATAAACGTGTGTAGTTTAGGATGGGATAAATTACTCTGTAGAGGTTCTTACCTTTTTCCATTGACTGCAGAGGGTAGGTAATTATGTTGACTCTTATACGCCACTCACGTTAAATAACCTTATATACACCACCCCCACCCTCACTTCAAAATTGCTAACAAAGGAATTCATCTGGTTGCTCACTGTCAGAATAAGGATTGTTGAATCGGAGGATTTCCTGGGTATACTCAAATGATACAGAGAGCATGGCAGTCCCTGAAGAAAGAGATACTCTTCTGAAAAAAAACACCATCACAGACCTATATGCAAAAGTCAAGAAGAAAAAAATCCTATAAATTGACTTAGATTTTATTGCCATAAAAGTTAAAGAATTTTGTGAGCACCACCGAGCTAGGACTCTGGAGCAGCGTATGGTGGACAGCTCTCAAAGCCTTAGCCTTCAGGTTCATCTCCAGTGCTAAGGGCAACAAGCAGGAGTGGCAGGTAGGGCTCCTGTTGTGCCTGCTGGGATAAAGAGGAGTAAAGGAACATTGGTAATTTGGCCCAATTTATGTTAAAATCTTAGCAGAGTAGAATAGGAAGTAGACATATACATTACTGCCTTGTTTGTAAGAAGTCATCTGAGCATACTGTTCCTCAAACCTAATCCAGACTATAGCACAGCACCTGCTGCCATTAACCAGTTCTGCTGTTTTCATAGGTGACACTGGGAATAACCTTGAACAGGTCATAGATCCCCAGACTGATACTTTATGGCACAGACCTAATGATTCACTTTGATAATTTAAATTAATTCTCACTTTATTTTCCTATCCTCTGATTCAGTTTTCCACTTTCTGATAACTGTCTTATACTTTTATCTCTATCAATAATGTTGTGAGTAGTCAGAGTACCTGAGAGATGACAGCATCTTTGTTATTGAAGGAGGCCTTTTATGACATGGGACCATCTACTAAGGGTATTTTCTTAAAAAAAAAAAATTTACTTTATAATATACTACAGATGCAGATGGAAATGATGTATTATGTGAAGTACTAAACAAAGAAATAAAAAACCAGCTATAGGAATACTTTTTTCCTTCCTGTCACGAAGCAATCTAAATTTTAGTATTTATTCTAGAAATGTCCTAGCCTTTTAGAAGCAAATTATGCATGAAATAATGCAATTAAAACTGAAATAAAAGATTTAAATGCAGCCTCTAGAGGCATCAAATGGCACCACACTGTCTCACTCTTTACTGCCTCTTAAAATGAATGCTCAATTTATAGGAAAACCTTTCTAGTCCTGGCTCTTAGAATCCTCTCATTTTGATGGCAGTAATCGTAATTCAGTTTTCCTATGTCATGGGAACACGTCAATATTTCCTTCATGGTTCAAAATAAACAAACAACTCCATGACCAAACACAATCTTATTGCTTAGTGCAAGGAGGAGTGTCTTAAGTCCTGTTTTCTTGACTGGCTTGTTACTGCTTTTTAAGAAGATATTCTCATATCGCTCAAGAGACTCCCAGTTAATACTTTGCCATGGTCAGCCTTGGGAATGACACTTGGAAAATCGTTAATGGCAGTACTATGAAGTGAGCAATCTTTGGCAGTGGTAGATGCCATCTTCAAAACTGCTATAAATGTTATGACTCTTGATACTATCAATGGTAGGAGTGGAAAAGACACACACATTTGCAGTGGTGTAGCAACTTGCAGAGACTCTAAACTACTACCTTTTTTCCCTTCCCTCATTCTAAATCGCCAGAGATTTTTGATGACAGACATTCAACACTCAGAAATACCAACAAAACAAATGAACATTATTTTTTCTGGATTCACTGGCCAAAACAATGGCTTCACAACTGATTTACTTTGGGAAGGAAAAATAATGGTACAAGAGGAAGGGGTCGGGTCAATCTTCAGTTCACAGAACTTAATAAATAGGTTATACTTATATACTGGCAGAACAGGATTGTAAATAACTTCATTAAAGTCTCTCTGACTGTAGTAAACTACATTGCATAATCACAGAAATTGATTTTCTCAACAAGAACAGAGATCAATCCATGAAAACTTCTCCCTCTGACTGTGAGCAATGAAGGGATATCATGACATCAGAATAACCTTAGACAATGAATTTGCATTGTAGAAAATGCTGTTTGAGAGGATCACAGATATATCTTTGCCAACTTGAGTAGCTGAAATTTCGCAGAGGAACGTCAAGATTTGTTGTCACACTATTACTGTGGTACTGAGTTTCTAAGAAGTAATCTCACAAAATCTCAATGACATTTTAATGAAAACCAGCAAATCAAAAAGACCCCTTAGTTGGAATTTTTCAGAGCATATTACATGGGAGGCCTAAAATGAACGCCATGAACATAGTTGATATTTGAAGTAGCCTACAAAGTCAGATTTTGCCAGTTTCCAGCATAAGGAAGTGATGTGTGTTACTTGAAGACTTGCCAAAATGGATACAACAAATGGCATGCCATGAACATGCTTGCTGGACCCTGCAGGTCCTGTCTCGCATCAGCCAGCAGAGTTTCTATGTGTATGACCTGCTGTCAGTGATCCAGAAACTTGCTTGATCATGTACCCACGTGGTGGGGTAGTAGGTAACTGCTGGCAGCAACAGTTCACTGCAATTTTGGTCAGGTTCCAGTGTCCTGTAACTTTTGAACATCATCACATAATCATTTAAAGCTAAGGTATACAATAAAATGACAGAAGCAACATCTCACATTGCATAACAGCTAAATCATCTTGCCCTTTGTCATAAAATAGGCGCATGTTTGCTAAGTGTTTGTTTAGCTTGTATTGACAGAGAAAACAGAATTAATTTTTCAAGGGGTCCCCTTTTTTAGCAATCTGCTTAAAATAATTTAAGTAATTTACCTATGGCAAATGTTCCAAAATGAATGCTTTAATTATTAAACATAATCTCTTACACTGCTGTCAAATTAGTATTTAAGGATAGACGTTTGTGCAGAAGCCTCTAAAGAGGGGAAGTTCAGGTTAGGTATAAGGAAGAAGGTCTTTACTGTGCAAGTTGTGAGGCACTGGAAGAGGTTACCCAGAGAAGTGATAAATGCTCCATCCCTGGCAGTGTTCAAGGTTGAACAAAGCCTTGGGTGACATGGTCTTGTGTGAGGTGTCCCTGCCCATGGCAGGGGTTTGGAACTGGATGATCTTGAGGTCCTTTCCAACCCAAACCATTCTATGATTCTATGAAATAAGACTACCAATACCGTAATTAGAGTCTTTTAGACCTATAAGTGCAGTCAGTCATATTAACACATTAGCATATTAGCCACATGCTAGTTAATGTGTTCCAGGTAATGTATTTAAAAGTATGAGGAGGGTAACACACATAGCCTTTAACATCTGAAAAGTTAAGCCTTTGACTCCTGCATGCAGTTTAACCTTCCTTTGCTCAGACATTTTCTTGACCTGTTAATTAGAATATTGGCTCGTATAATTTTTCTTCTTGTGAAAAAGTCCCATAAAGCTGCAGGTCTCCACCAGTAGGAGAATCTACAATGCAAAAAACCCAGCATTAGATACAGGTTTCTTCCCAAGCTGCACAGAACTTAACCCGCAGCCCAAAGCTAATGGTAAAACATCAGTAGTATCAAAACATCACTAAATCTTGTAGAAGAGAGGGAACAAAGCAGACCAAACATGATTATCTGTGTTACAGAGATGGTAGCACAAAAGGGATTAGTCAGAGAATAAGATGTATCTAAACATCAGGCATAACAAAACAGCAGGAAACAAGGTGTTCTGGTTGTAGATGTGGTTGCAGGCAATAGCAGAGCATGGGTTAACAAAAAACATTGTGACTGAAAGTATCTGTAAAAGAATAATTTCTGTTACTGCAGACTTCAGAATAGGCCATTATAAAACCTGTGTGCTAGATAACCATTATTGGCATGTGGTGTTCACCCATCACTGGCCTGGGGAACCAAAGCAGCTAAAAAGCCAATAAGAATCTAGAGGTCATTACAGACACATCCAGATTTGTTGTGTGAGTGATACTGACAGAACATAATAATGAGAAACCTGATTTATAGAGCATGGTCTGCTCTACAAGGCAAGTAAGCAGTGCCAAAGATAAGATGTTTTGTAGATGCTTAGTCAAAAAATATGTATATAAAATACCAAAGCAGACCATACAGTCTGATGGTAGAGTTTGATGATGTCTCAAGAAAGGGGATGTTTTACAATGACTCATATCATAAAAATGAATCACAATGTACCAGCAGCTGCTCACATTGGCAGAATTATGTTTACTTGCCTTAGATGTATATTAAAAATACAGAAGTAAACTGCCAGATAGGAATAATCAAGAAGGCCTAAGAACCTACAGGGTTGGGTAGTTTAGGTTTATGAAGAGGTTTATTCTTTCCTTAATGGACTAAAAGGAAGGTCCATAAATGTGTGGGGATTTGGTGGGTCACAAGCAAGAAAAAGTCTACGGTATTTGCACCTGAGTTCCTCACAAGAAACAGGATTACAGAATACAGTCAATGCTATGACATTACTAGCAGCATTTCCCTCCTCTCAGTTTTCCTTCAGAAATGTTTCCTTGGTATTTTCCACAGGAACTTGAAGAGTCCCAGCTAAATTGAAACAAAAAATAAAAAAGCCCCAAAAAATAAAGAAAAAATGCTACAGTCATTATACATGCAAATATTTCAACTATTGAAACATATCCAGGTAGCTTAGGTAGCAATGCAGCTAATGAGTGATGGAATGGAATAAATAATAATTGGAAGCAATGTCTCTAAAGTATGAGGTTTTTTGTTGTTGTTATAGTCATGACTATCTACTTTTTTTCTGAAGAAACTTCAACTGTTTTGAATAGACATAGAAATGAGACTGATGCAGACACTACCCAGTATTCCAGACTGTGCAGCAATTTAGTAATTAAGATGTTAGCAACCTAGGGCAACTACTTGGAGTTTCATGGGTAATTCCAGTATATCTACTGGAGTCATCACCAACTGCAAGGCACTTTTCACTTAGAATTCTGCTGGTCTAGTAAGAAATTGCTAATGTAATTTTTTATTGGAAACAATTCAGGATCTGCCTTATGTGAGCTGAAGTCAATAGCTGTCTTTTCACCAACCCTATGAACAATTGTCCCTTACAAAGCAAAGGAACATATATGCTCATTGAAGATCACCATTTCTGTCCTGGGTTGTCAGAGTTATTTGTTATTTTGTCATGATGTGTTTCTGCAATTTTTTTGAATCTTTGAGGCAGAAGTGGGTTCTGAGAAGAATTCAAAAGAGATGATACTATTGTGGTATTATTACTACTATTTGATAATAGCTGTAAATAATGGTATTTCTGGCTCTCAGATCTCCTTTTGAAACATAAGCACATAATAATAACAATAATTATTATTATTATTACTATTATTATTATTCCTCCTCTTATTTGTATTATTATTCCTATTATTACTATTTCTCCTACTGTTGCAGCCTTCCACAATGATCTTGTTGTGCTAGGCACTGTGCAAACCTCAGCAGACATCATCAAACTCCTGCAAAGGTAGGTGCCTGGCAGCCACCAGCATGCCACAGTTCTTCCTGCCATGCAAAACCCTGAACAGTCCTAGGGGCACTGCACAGAGGTTGCAAAGATCAAATGCACTTTGTCATTTTCTTTGTCATAATCATTAATCTTTTCCATATTTTAAAAAATAATTTCTGGTACTTTTTGTAATGTGTCTCAGGTGTTTTGCAGTAGCTGAGCAATGGCTGCTTAAGAGCATTCACAATATTGTCCGTTGTTTTGACTGGACAGAGCTGTGAAATCACCCCATTGTTTCATATTCCCTCAGAGTATGCATTATGAAAATTCAGGAGCACACCACTTATTTAGATTTTCCATTTTGGTCTGTTGCAATCTATTTTGTATTGAGTCATCCCAGGATTTAGAATCAGGGACATTTTCAATTTATAACAATCTGTGTTTCATGTGGGTTTTTTTAACAAAAAAGTTTTCACTCTCCTTTTAATATTGGCTTAAAATTTTGAACCACTTTCCTGCTAATTTTCAAACTTCTCCTCCATGTATGTTCCTATCTTCAAGTGCAACTGTGACATATTCTATGCATTTAATATTGCAGGTCTATTATAAATATAAATAGGTCTTTATATTTCCTGCTGTCCTATTACTATTTAATGTGGATATGGATTAGTGTCTCTAAAACTCATGCGAACTTGCCCTTTCAAAGCAATTATTTTATGAGGCATTTCAAAGATTGCTTTATTTTTACATAATGCTGAAAACAAGTACCAGGCTTTGTGTGTCCGAAGCAAGGCCTAGAACTTTATCACTCTGCAGCCAGTAGGTGTGTTTACGCTTCTTTAGATGGAGCTTCCCTATTCATTCTGCCATGGCATGTTTAGCTAATTGAGTTATATTCCACTTTGAGTTTAGAGAGAGTGGAGTGGGAAAAAGAAGAGAGGGAAAGAGAAATAAATTAAGGAAAAGAGTGAATTACAGTAGGAGAAAGTACACAGGAAGACATCAGAGTCTGCTGGGAATCAGTCAGGATCATTCTTCCTCTTGGCAACATTAGAGCTGGAAGGTGAATTAATAGACAGGAGCCTAGTGGTTATTTTCTTGTAAAAAGATTATATAAAAAGCATGAATAAAGGAATTACATTAGAATGGGTGCCATGAAGCTTGTGTGTAGGGGGTAGACGCCTGATGTATCCACATCATGCTTTAGGAATTAATTGTCTCTGAAATATACTGTATGTTTTCTTTTTATATTATATTTTAAAAACAAATCACTCTGTGAGCCACTGGATAAAATAATTGTTCTGAAAGTGTGCACACACATCATTTCAGAAGAAAGCAGTAAACCCTGCATTTCGACTGAAGCCAGATCAATTTATTGAGGCAGCTACTAGCTGCTTCTTTCATTTCTCTTACATGCTTCCCTCTCTATAGTCCATCCAAAAACTATGTAATAATTAAAACATAGATTTATATATACATTTGCCAGCACAATTATGAAATGTTTCCTTTCAAAGGAGATGTACAACTCGGCAAGAAATTACCACCAGAAAAAAGTCCATCTGTTCCTCAGTAGCCTGTCTACAGCAACGCCTGGTAGCAGCTATATAGGGAAGAGTATTAGAAGGAAGGGCAAATACAGAGGTTTGGGGTTCTTCTTTCCTAATTTATTCCCTTGGTTTTCAGCTGTAATGATAGGCACTGTCTGAGCTTCAGACTGAAGTAGGATCATTGTATCATCTGATGGATTTACCCTCTCTTTGTTTATCTAATCCTATGTATTATATTTAGCCTCCTCAACATCCTGTGGCAGTACGTTTCACAATAGCATTGTGAGTTTTATTATATGCCTTGTAGTGCTCGTGGTATAAGAAATCATGATGCATCATTTCTGTTCACTTTCGCTGTGGTGCTGATGACTTTACACAGCTTTTCCCCTTAAAAACATTTTTTGTTCAAGCTGAAGGGTCAAAGCCTGTTTATCATATGGAGCCTGTAGGTATGTATTCACACTCCTGCATTATTTGTAGCTCTATTATAAAATGTGTAGATCTCAGTACCTGAGCAGTGTACAGAACGCAGGTGACCGTAGCACAGTGATCCGTGCTTCACTCTGAAATGCCTTCCTGGTAATTCCATAATTTAATTTGTCTTCCAGACTATAGTGAAGTACAGAGTTGATATTCTCAAAAGACTGTCCACAATTACCCACTACTTTCTTTCTTGTTGGAAGTAATTTGCAAATAATGGCATATTTCTTACTTCATTATTCATCTTGGAGGACAAGGTTGACTCATTAAGGATGAATTCTCCCATGAAAGACAAATTAAGTTACTCCTACACAAATCGTTATGCATAGGAATATTTTCATTCATTTTTACATTCCCATACTTGCAGTGCCCCTGAAGACTGTATTTCATAATCAATGGGCTTGAAATGTCCATAGTGGGCAAGTTCTTGCACATTCTGGTAGTGATCAACCACATCTAGGCAGATGTCTGCCTCAGTAAACTTGTGAGATCCAATTTTTACCACTTGTCTAACTAGCTGACAAAAATAGTGAAAGACTAATACACAGTTTTCTAGATTTAATACTTTGAAAAATAGACATTCCCATCTAATCTGAATTGCTGAATAACACAACTTACTGTTTTTCACCCCTTGAGTCTTGTAACTGGCATTATAGATGATTTTTAAAAAGATAGATATCCTTTAGATGAAATCTACAGGTAACTTCACCCTATTCCCGGTGTTTACACCTGCTAAAGAACTGAGTATGATTTTTCATCCTTTTCATCTAGGGGCAAAATTATTTTGATCCTTCTCTGCCAGATTTGTGAGTTGCCTTTTAGCAGATCTACTTCCCTCTGTCTGCCAAAGCATCTCGAGCACCACACAAAATGGGAAATAAGAGCTCTTCAGATGATTACAACCAGACATAATTTGCTTTCCCTTGGAAGGATTACTTGTCCAATTACTACTTTCAGACTTGTTTCAGCTGATGTTATGGGACTATCTGGAGTTAGTAACTCTATAGTACAAAAGCCATTAGAAATCAGCACAGATTTCAAAATGATGCCATGCAGGAAATAGTGGTAAGCATGCCTAGAGGAAGAAAAGGGATCAGGCTTTAAAGGCTATTACAAGAGTAGCTAGCTTTGTTCCTAGCAGAATTTACAAAAGCAGCCTTATCTCCTTGCAGTGCTTCTAACTCATTTAGGCGATTCTGTAAATATCACAAGGCCTCTCTCTGCATTTTGCCTGCACAAATTTTGTACAACAGTGGCTCTGAAATTCATTTTTTAAAAAAACTGGCATCAATGCCATGTATTTTTGATGCTCTCACAAGCAGACCAGTAACAGGTCAGGAGGTGGAGTACAAGACAACATGTGAATGGTTAAGAGAGAGGAGGTCGCACAGACTAACATCCCGAGACACACTGCTCAGAGACACTTTTCTTTTAACAAGTGTTGAAATAAACCAGAGTGAAAAAACAGTTGTGAAATCAAAGTTCTTCTTTCAGAAAATCAAAATATCTATAAAATAAACAAGAGTTGGTAGCAGGAAAAGGAATGTATTCCATGCAGGCTAGAAAACTGCTTACAAATGAATGCAACACAAACTAGAACTATTACTCTCTTCAGAGTCTGGGGATAGTACATTATGTCAACTCATATTCCTGTTTGGGGCAGAAAGCGTGAAGGCAAATTGACTTCTGCAAGCATGAAAACAAGGTATGTGAACTGTTTTACAAGGGCTGGATTAGATGATCCTTAGATGACCTGACTAGTGTAGGGAGGGAAAATAAACCAGAGTGCAATACCCATCAGGTAATAATTACCAGCAGCACAAGTTTACCTTACATAAATACTGGCTATAGGAGTGGCAGTAATAGAGCAATGACAGTGCTTGGATGTCCTTCTTCCAGAGCCCTGAGCTGTATTGTAGATGGCTCAAATTTTCAACATTGTTATGGATGCCTACCAAATTCAAGAAGAGTTTCTGCGTCAGAGGTGGATTTTTTTCTCAGCACTAATCTCTGTGAGGAGATGTTTTCATTCCTAGAGCAAAATATAAATGTTACAAATTGCTACCAGATTGGAAAATCTGACACAAATAATTCTGAAATAAAGTATTAGGTGTGGGTGTGTTCCCATGACTCTTAATAAAGAACAAAGCAAGCTGTAGCAGGCTGGGGGCTGGGCTCCAGGCATGTGGTTTTGGGGCACTGAGCCTCCACACCCTGAGATCCTCCCAAGTTTCCATTTTCCTAATGCCATGGCAGAATCCCAGGGATCCCTGAGCATCCTTGGAACTTCTTTGCTTCAGAGGAGCACTCCAGAATCAGAGATCCCTAAGGCTGCTGGGGGCCGGCTGGCTGCCCAGGAGACAGATTGGAAAATACAGACTCCTCAGCAGTGTGCTGGCAGTGCATTGGCATTGATTCAGTTTGTCCGTATTTGACATTAATTCACAGATGACAATACATCACCACAAAACATCCTTAAGCTGTATTGAATTGACACTTTCCAATAAAATTGCTTTTTCTTCCACACATTCCTGCACAATCTAATTTCTAGAGCAATAAGAAATCAGATATTGCAATGTACATCAGCACCAAATTGGCTGCAGCTCCCATGCTTCTACCCAGAGGTGACAAAACATGAGGAAAATCAGTTCTGCTGAAATTCCCAAAGATGAAGAAATGTTTGTTAAAATTGAATTTCAGGTTCTTAGACACCAAATGCTTTTAGAATCTTCACTCTTGACCTTTTGCCAGACTGCAGAGATTTTTCTTGCTGAAGAAGTAGTCAAGCATCTAACCCTGAGCACGTTGCTCAGGTAGTCAGCGGAGCTTGCTGTGCAGGTGACAGGAGGACGCCCTTTTGATTTATAAGCTAAGCTGAAAAACAAGTCTAAGAAATGGCCTCTTACTGTGCTTTCATGGCTTCCATTAAGATGTCCTGCTGGTTCTCAGCATATTTTTCAAGATAAAATTTTGTCACCTCCTTTTCCCTGTATCTGCAATAACCAGAAATGGTGTTTTGCAGTGACTTCTAAGTAATTGGATATACTGCCACTAGAAACCTTCTCACACATAGGAAATTGCCAGGCACCTGAGCTAGCTCCCAGGGTGGCAGACCCTGACATTGTGACTCAGTTTTTCTGAGGAAATGGTTCCTTTCTTTCAACTGAAAGAAAAGCCTGCCTTCCTTCCCTCCTTCCTTCCCTCCTTCCTTCCCTCCTTCCTTCCTTCCTTCCTTCCTTCCTTCCTTCCTTCCTTCCTTCCTTCCTTCCTTCCTTCCTTCCTTCCTTCCTTCCTTCCTTCCTTCCTTCCTTCCTTCCTTCCTTCCTTCCTTCCTTCCTTCCTTCCTTCCTTCCTTCCTTCCTTCCTTCCTTCCTTCCTTCCTTCCTTCCTTCTTTCTCTCCTTCCCTCCTTCCCTCACTGCCTCACTGCCTCACTGCCTCACTGCCTCACTGCCTTTTTATTAGAACAAAAGAAGGGAATGCGTGGAGACCTCATTCCAGTATCTGAAGGGGGGCCTATAGGTATGCTGGGGAGGGACTTTTCATCAGGGACTGTGGAGATACGACAAGGGGTAACGGGTTTAAACTGAAACAGTGGAAGTTTAGATTGGATATGAGGAAGAAATTCTTTCCTGTAAGGGTGGTGAGGCACTGGAATGGGTTGCCCAGGGAAGCTGTGAATGCTCCATCCCTGGCTGTGTTCAAGGCCAGGTTGGACGAGGCCTTGGATGGCATGGTTTAGTGGGAGCTGTCCCTGCCATGGCAGGGGGGCTGGAACTAGATGATCTTAAGGTCCTTTTCAACCCTAACTATTCTATGATTCTATGATTCTAACAGAATGAGAAGACCGCAATTTTGTTGCTGCTTCTGTTTCTTTCCCTTACTTTTCTTTAAATTCAGTGTCTCACTCATTTAGGCACAAAGCAATTAATAACTGATGACCTTACTGTCATTTGTAAGATTATTTGAGTATGGAGTTTAATGAAGAGTCTTCATTTTCTGTGATGTGCCAGAAGGATCCGTTCTGCTGCATGACACTGGCTGGTACCCATCCTTCATAAAGGGTAAGGTGCTAAATAGAGCTATGACCCAAATGCCTGTACCCCAGCAGAAATACCTGAATCTCCTTTGCTGCTCAGTTGAGAGGCAGGAGAACACACTGAATTTTTTCTTAAGCTATCTTATTATGTTTAATTGCATGATGCTAGCTTTCAGGAATCTCAATACAAATGGAACCTTGTTGAGTCAGACATCCAGGTATCCAGAATCAAGAGCTTACTGCCCTATGCTGCTCCTTTGCGCTATGAGCCTATTTCTGCCTCCACCTTTGCATTAATAATCACAGTTGTTCTTTGAATGTATTGGCTTTCTACAGAACAGCATGTAGTACTCCATGCCAGAGGAAATTTCGTTGCCAAGTGCCCCATTTTCCTTTTCTCTAAAATGGAAGGCAATAATAATACTTCCCTTACAATTACTGTAAATAAATCTTAATATTGTCAATACATTCATGGCTGTGAGTTGGCTAACAGCAGTGAAGATGTACATTAAAAAAATACCTATTAATGAATCAGATGTTACAATGAATCGAAGCACCGCCACTATTAAGACATCCTGGGGACAGCAAGCATTTCTAATTAAGGCAGAAGAGGGACAAACAGTACGTGCTGGGGGCTATTTATACAATTTATTTAAAATACCACAGTCACTGTGTTTGGAAATATATTAATGGCATTGCCACCAAGCCATTTAGAGCATGTGGCTAAAACAGTGTCCTTGGAAATATGCTGAAGTACGTATGTGGTCACTGCAATAGCTCCAGAAAAGCATATGTTTAAAATGAACAGGCATATCTACTTTTATGCCTTGGCTATCAGCTCCAAGCAGTTAAAGGTTATTTTTAGTTTTAGCCTCTTTTCTAGCAGTCTAGCTTTCCTCTCATTTTTATATACATGCCTTTTTATCTATATACCTGTAAAGAGAGAAACAAGGATAAATCAGGGGGAATATAAGGACAAAGAACATCCAGAGAGTGCTTGGGATTGGTTGTCTTCTATATCACTGGTTTTTAATTACCTCATGAGATGGTAGCACATTTTGGCAAGTCAGATTTGCTGAATTCATCTCATGTGTCTTCTCATGCTGACCTCAGGGCCAGACCTTCCATGGGCAAAACCTTTTTCTTCTTTGCCAAGGTTTAATGCATACAAATGTATAGTCATTTAACAGTTGCTGGAATGCCA
Source organism: Myiopsitta monachus (assembly GCA_017639245.1). Classification (NCBI taxonomy): domain Eukaryota; kingdom Metazoa; phylum Chordata; class Aves; order Psittaciformes; family Psittacidae; genus Myiopsitta; species Myiopsitta monachus. The sequence continues at coordinate 16,593,168 of CM029941.1, read as the reverse complement.
ATATTCATGCCAGTATAGATTATTTTCTTTATTTTTAAAAGACTATTGCTGGTGTTCTTTCCAAGTAAAATAAAATGAAAATATTGTGAAATAAGTATTCTCTTGAAATGTAAACTATATAAAATACAGATGTCCAGGTTATATGCCATGTCATGAACTTAACTGAAATCCTCTTGCAGCCCTACTCTAGATGACATCTCGGTGGAAAGACAACCTTTATTCTCACCTGAAAAACAAGGGAAAAGAATAATTTCATATTCAAAGAGAACCAGACCTCTCAAGTCTAAAGCTAAAAGAAGATGAAGTAACATTACCGATTTTTGAATTGTCCATTTCACAGACATCAAAAGTAAATATTCAGTTATTCACACAATTTATTTTATCCTCCTCCAGCCAAGAAGTTGTGTAAATCATTTGTGCTTGATGAGCACTATCAAAGATTTATAAAGTCAAAATCTAAACCTCAGGGCTCCTAGATCCTTAAAACCCCCTGTACTTAAGTGCTTACACGTTAGATATTTTTTGGCTACATAGCTTGTGGCCAAATGCCATATCTGATTTAGCTTTTTAATGTCTCAAAATGGCTGATAATGATAATTATAGAATCATAGAATCATAGAATACTTAGGGCTGGAAAGGACCTTAAGATCATCTAGTTCCAACCGCACTGCCATGGGCAGGGACAGCTCCCACTAAACCATGCCACACAAGGCTCTGTCCAGCCTGGCCCTGAACACAGCCAGGGATGGAGCATTCACAACTTCCCTGGGCAACCCATTCCAATGCCTCATCACCCTAACAGTAAAGAATTTATTCCTCATATCCAACCTAAACTTCCCCTGTTTAAGTCTGAACCCTTTACCCCTTGCCCTCTCACTACAGTCCCTCATGAAGAGTCCCTCCCCAGCATCCCTATAGGCCCCCTTCAGATACTGGAAGGCTGCTCTGAGGTATCCACACAGCCGTCTCTTCTCCAGGATGAGCAGCCACAACTTTCTCAGCCTATCTTCATACAGGAGGTTCTCCAGTCCCCTGATCATCCTCGTGGCCCTCCTCTGCAGTTGTTCCAACAGTTCCATGTCCATTTTATGTTGAAGACACCAGAACTGCACACAATCCTCCAAGTGAGGTCTCACAAGAGCAGAGTAGAGGGGCAGGATCACCTCCCTCAACCTGCTGGTCATGCTCCTTTTGATGCAGCCCAGCATACCTTTGGCTTTCTGGGCTGCGAGTGCACACAGCCAGCTCATGTTAATTTTCTCATCGACCAACACCCTCAAGTCCTTCTCTGCAGGGCTGCTCTGAATCTCTTCTCTGCCCAACCTGGAGTTGTGCCTGGGATTGCTCCAACAGTTTACATAGTTCATTGCAATAATAAAAACTGAAGCAAATGACCAAAATCTATACTAGGAAATAGTAACGAATCTAATCCTGCAGCTCAGCAAATATGGAAGAGAATGACTACTGTCTCATATCTCATAATTTCTCTTTTGATAAAGATCTCTAATAAAACCTAGGAATGCTTATTTTGCTTTTTCTTTTTTTTTTTTTTTTTTTTTTTTTTTCTATTACCTCTGGGGTCAACAAATATTGCAACCATGCAAGATACCGAAGTTAAATAGTATGGTGTCCTGGCTTAAGCCCCCCACCCACGCAGTTTTCTCACTCCCTCACTCCCTCCCCCTCTTTCTTCCCCCATTCCTGGGGGAATGGGGAGGAGAATCAAAAAAATTCAACTTCCAAAGGCTGAGATAAGAACAGTTTAGTAACTAAGGTATAACACAAATCACTACTGCTACCACCAGTAATAATACAAGAGAAATACAAAGAAAGAGAATACAACTGCTCACCAAGCCCGACCCAGTCAGTGCACCCCCCAGTAGCAAACCCCCCAATACCAAAAACCTGACCATGCCGTGCACCCCCAGTCCACCACCACACCCTTCTGGGTCTCTGCTCCCTGTCTTCACATCCTGGGCATGACGTGCTGTTGTATGGAATAACCTCTTTGGTCAGTTTGGGTCAGGTGTCCTGTCTCTGCTTCCTCCCGGCTTCCCCTCCTCCCTGGCAGAGCATGAGGCTCAGAAAGTCCTTGGCCAGACCAAAACATTAGCAAGCAGTAACTGAAAACACTGGTGTTATCAGCACTGTTCCCAGGCCCAAAATCAAAAACACAGCGCTGCGCCAGCTACCAAGAAGGAGAAAAATGACTGCTACTGCTGAACCCATGACAAATGGTTTTAATATGTCATTCCTTAAGGAAGAAAGCAAAACATAATACTCAGGTAATAGGAACAAATAATTTGCTGAGTTGATTTTAAAGTTATAAATGAGTCTATTCTGAGAGAAGGAAATAAATGACTTCAAAAGTGGACATTCAAATATATGGTCCATCCTTTTTCCCCTCTCTAGCAGTTAATACTCAGTTCCTAGAAAAATTTCAGAAGTCTAACAAGGTCCGTCTGGAAAAGCTGGGATTAAAAGGCAGAAATCACAGAGATAACTATGATAGCTGGTTCTTAATAGTCAAGCCAGAGAAACTATGGTCAATAGCAATCTGTGGAGGAAGCTGCACCTAGTACAAAGACATCATAAATTGATATACAAACCAATATTTGCAATTCAGAAAACATGAAATAGATGGTACTTTTTTCAGATATTATGTACCTGCTGGGCAGCTGCAAGCAAATACTTCTATAATGCAGAGCACTGAAGGTTTACACTGAGGGTGTTGTATCTGTTCTTTGAGAAAAACAGAATCCCATTTTCTCTTTTAATGATTGCCAAAGATGACACTGGGTTTTATGAAAGAGCTTTATAGTTTACCACTAGAAGGAGACTTGGACCTTTCTGCCTTAGATTGAGATAATTCAATTTCCTATCTGCTCCACTGGGGAGAACAGACCAGATTGTGATGGGCGTCTCACCCTTTGTTTGGCATGACTTTCATTTATTCTGGCTCCTTTACAAAGCCCAGGCTTCTATAGAGATTCCAGTAGCCAGGTTTATTCTCAGTGTGGGATATTTACAAAGTTCAGAAACATGGATAAAGAAGGTTCTATGAGAATGATTCATTGAAATTTATTTTATGAGAAAAGGGCAACTTTAAATATAGCACTGTCATTTATATGGTAAACAACCAGACACAAAACACTGCACACACACTTCACCACCCAAACACTACCCAGAATCCCCTCATTCACTGGTACTGCTAGTAGAAAACATACTGTCCATATACTCACTTTTCTGCAGCTGTCATTCTATAAAATTGTGGGTTTATCTTTCACAGGTAAGCTTTCCTCTCTCCTGGACTTTTCTACTGACAGCTGATACAGCTCAGGACTCTCAGGCCTGAGTCCCCAGCAAGGAGCTGAAAGAACCTAACCTCAGCATTGTTCTCGAGACTGCTTTCCTCGTGGACCATTTTGTTGCTATTTTTGAGGAAGAGCTTTCCCCTCTGCCCATGCAATCAATGATAAAGCCCAGAAAATACTTGCCTTTAGTCTCCTAATTACTTTTACAAGCTAAAGAAGGCTTTGCATTCTTTTTGGTGTATATTACATATGTGGTCCTATGCCACTGTCCTTATCTTCTTTTGGAGCGTTGGTATGACGCAGTTCTGCATCAGTTTTCAGTTGAAAACCACTGTCCTGCAGTCTTGTCTTAATGGGTTCTTGGAACAGAGGGAAGAAATCATACCTCCTACAGAGGTTAAATTGCTACCACTTGTTCCTGCACCTCTGACCTAGAGCTGCATCATGTTCCAAAAGTCGTTTCTACTCTCACTGGCACAGCTTGTTAGTGATATTTCCCACGATGTATGACCCACTGTATGCATTGCTTAGTTTTTGAGGCTGATCTCTTTCAGAAATGCTGTATATGCATGCAGAAGGCAGGTTCTACCTTGAGTTTAGTATTCATACACATATTTCAGGTGACTGTGAAGGAAACTACAGCGCATTCATCTTACAGAGCATTAATGAAAATCCAAATCTAATTATGCTGAGGTGAGCAGAGAGTTTGACAAATGTTTGAAAGCTCAGCCTATTGTATTTTTGCTACTGCAGTGCTGGTGTTGGATCTCATAAGTATCACTCCCTAAGCCCAGCAGAGAGTTTACACATTCTGTTTATTATTCTATCAGTTTACATCTTTTACACAGGAGAAGAATAATTTGAAAAAAGAACGTGTGATTTGTGACTTCTCTGCAAACCCAGATGGTAAAAAGGTCAGTTCATCTCATGCTGGGCCAGGGCCTGAGTCACAGTGTCATGGCCACTTTGCAGGTGCATAACAAGAGACAGAAGCAATACTGTCTAGGCAATACAGGGAAAGGTGAGGAGATGGGTGTTTAGCCCACAGAGATTGACCAGGAAAGGTAATGTGGGCATAGCAAGATGGTCTTGTCTGGTAGGTGTTATCTAGAGAATCATAGAATAGTTTGGGTTGGAAGGGACCTTAAAGCTCATCCAGTTCCAACCGCCATGCCATGGGCGGGGAAACCTCCCTCTAGACCAGATTGCTCAAAGCCTGATACAACCTGACCTTGAGTGTTTCCAGGGACAGGGCATCTATCACTCCTGTGAGAAACCCTTTCCATTGTTTCACCATTCTCACAGTAAAAAAATTCTTCCTTATATCTAGTCTGGATCTACTCTTTTTTAGTTTAAAACCATTACCCACTGACCTATTGCAATTAAAATGTTTTAGCATTGCTAAAAAGTTTGTCACCATCTTTCTTGTAAGTCTGCTCTAAGTATTGAAAGGCTGCTTTAAGGTCTCCTGGAGCCTCCTCTTCTCCAGGCTGAATAACCCAGCTCTCTCAGCTTTTCTCCATAGATGAGGTGTTCCAGTTCCTGTGATCATTTTTGTGGTCATGACAGGCTGTATTTCCAAGACAGCACTGAAAAAATAAACTTTATAAAAATGTTTAAAACATGAGCACAGAGCTAAGTGTTTTCTTGAGCAAGAATGCATGCTTTACCCTAAGTGTGCCTTTGGAACTGCTGGAGCTGAATTAAAGAAAGTAGTTCAGCTTGAACATCCAGGAGACTAGGGCAAATGCAGGTAGGCAAATAAGGGAAGGTGAAAGACCCCGTGGCTCAGATGTGACTGAAGTCAGACGTAAGTTCTGAAGGAATTTTTTGTGAACTGACAAATTTCCAGGCATACTTTCTGGTATGCCCTGCAGGAAGCAAACCCTGGCCACCAAAAATGAGCTTGGGCAAGCATTTTTTGGCCAGGCTTTCTCACACAAACACTCAGGTCCAGTATAGATGCTGTAGAAACAATTCTGTAAGTAAAATTGCTTCCTCAGTTAAGTGGCCCATTTTGGTGGTTTGCCTAACATCCTGACCTAAAGAAATCAAATCAAAAGTAAAGATAAAGAGATGAGCTCAAAACAGTAGAGAAAGAACAAATTTAACTTACTGCTGAAAGGTCTCAGGGAAACAAAAAAAACCCCAAACCAGTCCAAAATTCCCCTTCAAAATATCTAACCACTATAGCATGATTTTCATCAAGTGATCACATTATGTTGATTAATCACTGCAGGAAATGAGTACCTCAATTCAGGTTTTATGCAGACCAGCAACAGGGTGCAAGGAAGTCTGCATTGCATATTGCTACTATACCTTTCAAGTTTTTACAGCCCTCAAGAGAAATGAGGCATTCATAATGCGGGGGAAAAATAAAAATCATAGAGAGCACCATAAATCTAAAGGACTAAGTTGTGGAAATCACATCTTTAAACTGACACAGCTGTGATTAACTGGCAACGGCTTTTACAGTTAGAAAAGTTTTTGGATGTAGTTATTTGCTCAGAGAAGTTTCTGGTGGAAAAAAAGTAAAAAAGAATAAAAAAAAAAGCACAGAGCAAGTAAGCAAGTACAAGTATTTAATCAAATCCTTGTCTTGCGGCTGGTGAGATGGAATATGTTAAACCACAAGCCTTGCACCTCAGGAAGCTTGGTTTTAATCTGTTCTGATCACAGAGACTTAACTTTCCAGTAGATGTTGGCTAAAACCACCCACAGGATTCAGTAGTCTCTGTTCAGCAGAGCACTGGAATAAATCATCATTCATGACTAAGCTCTACTTGCTCAGCTGTCTTTGCAACTTTAGATAATATCTGTCCCCACTTTCCAGTATTCAAACACCAACTTGCAAATCAAAATTAAAAAGGACATATGCATGTGTATGTACTGGACATATAGCTGAAGAAAACAAAGGTAATTATTGTAGATATTGAAATCTACATAGAGGCCTCAATCATAATTGACTTCAATGCTGTCGCATTACGTGTACTTACTCAGAAGTAACACTACAAATCAAAATAATAGCGTCCTTCGTCCATTTTGCATTTGCTTTGTTCACAGGAGACTGTACAAAGTGAAAAGGAAGCACAGCAGTGCCTTGAGAAATGTAATCTTCCACCAAGGAACATCTTTATCACTAGAAAGCAAATATCTAGGTCTAGACAAAAACACTCCTGAGTTTGACCAGGATGGTTGTGCCTGTATAAGAAAATTGAACAGGCTTGAGAACATTGCTGGGCATGAAATGCAACTGTATGGCTTATAAAACTGCTAGAACAACCCCTTGCACAATTTTACCCTACTTAATCTCCTATACAATTTCCAGTCAGCCTGGACCAGAACCATGGCTTTGCTGTAGTTTTGTTTCTTTCTTTGCATTCATGCATGCTAAAGTTGGCAAGAATAAGTGTGAATAAAGATCCAAAGACCAGTCAATGTAAAGGAACAGCTTGCACAAAGTAACATGATTTAGAGATAACAGAATTAGATTAGAACAGCCAGACCTTTTAGCTTTACGCAGTGTTTCAATGATACCCTAAAAGCCAAAAACCAAAATCAGTCCTCATGTGGACCAATTCATAAATTTTTGCACTATACCAAAGTATCTGCTGCTCAGTCCATGGAAACTCCATTTACAAAGAAACAAGTAAAAAATTTTCATAATAAATCTCATACACATCAAATCTTTCAATGCTCTAAGGAAAAGTTAGATTCAAGCAAATGTACCTGGTGTTTACAAACATAAAAAAAATCTCTGTGGAAAGAAAGCAAATGCATATGTTAGTTTATTGACGGAAAAGACCATTTCAAACCAATTGATGGAAATTCTTCAAGGAGATTAATCTAGTAGATCAATAACATTCCTTAAAGTAGCTAAGATCCCAGTAAACTTTCCCAATAACTACACAGGAAAAGAAGAATCAGGGAAGGAAAGATCAGCAAACCAAGCTGAACCCTATTTAAAGTTGGAGCCAGAACTACAGGTAGGGAGTATCTTAAACTTACTCTTCCAATTTTGCTTAGTTGAAAGAAAATTGTAATAGGAAATTGTGTATATAGAACTCCTTAGCTTTTAACAGCATCCTTCTTGGCATATTCTTCCAGCCACACATTCTTATTCTCATGTACAAGTTAAGAGTTTGTACACATGCTTTTCATGCTGTAGAACTGTAATTTCAATACTTTTATATTATTTGCAGCTGCACATTTTTGCATTTTAACTGAAATGCCCTCAGTATTGTATTTTAATGCTAATAATCGATGCTTTTCTAAAGGCTAGCTGTGTGAGCAAAAGAGTGAGTGACAGGGAGGACTGCACTGGATCAGAAATTCAGGTCACATTAGCATAGCTATAGAGAAGAGAAGATGGAATCATTGAACAACATAACAAACAGCTAAACCGTCGTCTCCCTAACAAGTCCTCTCTTTTTGTATAACTTCTTGGTAGTGGAAGAGCCTATTATAGACTTATATTAAAAATAAATAAACAACCACAAAAAAAGGCAAAACAAAACCCGAACTTCAGTTTTAGGAAGTTGTTTAGCACCCATCCTTTGTAATCAGGGCATAAGATGGACTAAATATTACTGTACTGTGAAGAGATGTGACTGAAAAAAAGATGCAAAGGTCCAAAGCGTACATTGTTTGAAAATGTTGATATTACAGGGGAGTAAGGGAGACCTTCGTATTTCCTTCACAAACAATAGCCATATATCAAGATACTCCTTAAGGAGAAAAAAACCATGTTACAAGTAGAAGCAGTTCAGCAGCCGCATAACAGAATTGAGCTTTTTGATATTTATGTGCTACTGATTAGCATGGCAAGCATGAAATCTAAGTTTGCAGAAGAAAATAAAGAGCCAAATAGTGGAATAATACAATTTCACACAGATGGGATATTGTCTGAAGAGCAACATGCTAGCTACGCACTAACACATACAGAGCAGGCATGCCTGGGCACTTGGAATTCCCCATGGAGAAGAATTTAAAAGCCTCTAGCAAAACATGCAATTGCTAAAAGGACAGCAAGTCAGACCTACCAAGCACTACCACATCAGGGTATTTAAATACTGTATTTGTAACGCATTGCATTTGTCAGACAGTGATATCCTAATCCTTAGTTTTGAGTTAATAGAAGTGTTTTAATTTATATTCCTATATGTAGATGCAAATATGCTTACTTTTAAATATATACTTACATTAATATATAAGTTTAAATTAGCTTGATTGGGCTCTGAGTCCTCTCATCATCAAACTTCACAAGGAATTAACCTTGGTAGATGAATGCAAGCAGAAGTACCCCCAAGCCTGAAGCCATTTGTCTAGGAGAGAAGGAGGTAGCAAGTTTTTTTCTTAAACAGTCATCAAAATAATTCGTTCAACAGCTCACATGGGAAGAATAATCTGATCAGAGCTGAAAACCGGCAAGGAAAGTATCAGTCACCTATTCCCTTCCTGAACTGTTTTACCTGTTCAGACTCCATCAGAATACATAAATAAAATACGAGACAGGGTCCAAGGAACTGTCAGCTAACCAAGCCATTTTTCATTCTGCCCAATATCTGTAAGAAAGTCACTACTGCTGTAAGTCTACTCCATACAAATACAGTGGAACATTGCCCCAAGCATGTTATTAGGCTGAGCTATACAACTACGGGACAGCAGGTTGAAGAAAACTAGCTTCTTTTTTTTTAAGAGAACCCCCTCATTTCTCCCAAACAATGGAAAGCTTTCTCTTTACAGGTTACAAATTAGAATTGCTTTGCTGATGATAAGCTCTGGCTTTTGTTGAGCAAACCTTAAGCCAGGAGTTCCTGTATTTTTTTCCAGATGTGATCTCTTGAGACCTCTGCTGCTCTTGCTTCTGCAGCAGTCGCTGCTCCTGCTGCTAGTGTTATTCCCACCGCTTCAGCATTTTGCAGAATGCCAGCTTTCTGGAACTGGCTGAAATCCAATAGCTGACGCCTTGCACAGGGGCTCACTACATCCAGTGCTGCTACTAAAAGGCTCTTATGCCCTGTTCAGAGGCTTCAGTTTTCATGTGCTGAATTACACTTTCTGTCCCTTGAATGTGGATGGAAAACATTTGCCACATTTCAGAAAATGATCCTGAGGGAGCTATTATGTAGCCTAATAAAAAAAAAAATGCCAATTTAATTTTTTATTCTTTTTTTAACGTGCTGTTCCTCTCTTTCACCTGTTTTGACACTAGGCTTTTGCAAGGCACTGAGACCTAAATTAAGCCTTTCTTATATTACTTCAGATTTCTTTTCTCCAGCAACTGAAGAGCTGCAACTGTGCTGAGAGCTGGGGCATAGCAAAATTGTGGCCCTCAGCTACTATTGGCTTAATTCATTTAATGCAGCTCTATTTAAGCAATCTCCCAGTACTTCAGGTGGACAAATCCCTCTTGGAGGGGGCCCAGGCTGTGTGATCAGTGCCAAATTATTTGCTGCAATCTGCACTCCATAGTAATTCACAAAAAAGAAGATGGTAAACAGTACAAACAGAGTTTAATGAATACAGCACATGTTTTTTTCCAGTGGCTGTATTTTCTTAGAAGATTTTCTGCTCTTTCTCAGTGAAAAGGTAATGTGTGCATTTGAAAGCAGCTTTTGTCCATTGCAATGATTTTGTTTTGCTGCCAATTAAAGTTTGGATTATTAATTTCTTGGATCCCACACTGAACTGTTCAAAAGGTGAATACAATATGCCATAAACTTTCTCAATTGAAAACTGACGATGCGCATTGAGAGACTGTGACTCAAGGACTTGGAAATGGAGTAGCAGTTAAGGCAAAGCTGGTATCAGTCCTGCCTGTTGGGCTGCCCGTGGGTACTGACTTTAGTGAAATTTGAGATTTCACCACTAATTTAGCTTTTTTTTTTTCTTTCCCCCCACCACTAGTTTAGTTTTGCAAGTTTGGAGTCACTGTTTCTTCAAACTTCCTCAAAATATGGAGTATCTCCCCCATTACAGAATTCAAGCGCCAGCCTGTAGACTCCAATCACAGGCAAAATCTAAGTCATTTAGGATAGCAATGATGTTTTTTTCCCTCTCTCCCATAGTTCTACATTTGTGTAAGATACTTAAGAGCATTCAAAGTAATAGTACTACTTTGACTTTTTCAATACAAAATCCCCCAAAACAGGAAAATAAATTTAACAAAGGAAAAGCAAAAACTTTCGAAAGACTCATGTTAATATCCACCCATATAATTAAAATGAACTCGCAGGCAGTGAAAAAAATAGTACACTCACTGAATTAATAACCAGTCCCACAAATGTCTGCATATTTAATGAGCTGCAGATGTGCATTTATACTTTAAACATGCCCATATGAGAGTACAACACGGTTTCTCATGTATTTACTGTGTTTTCATGACAAAATATCTCTACAGAAAAACTGAGGACTTCTTTAAAAGCCATTATAAAATTCATCTTTAGACATCCTTATGCATATGAAATTGTACATTTAAAATACTGCCTTAGTTCCAGTATCTCTACTTTTAACCAGTCATGTAACCCATTTAGATAAACTCAGCATGGAAAAATGTTTTTACTGTTCATCTAAGTGTTTTTAAAGAGATCACTGAAGAAAAATCTTACTCCAATACTATGCATAAAAGTATGGCACAACCTTTAGATGTCGTTGAGATTAGCTGAAGTCAAGAAACTGCTTCAGACACAGTTTAATTCTTAGATGACTGTTTAACTTCGAACAGAGTTCTCAAAACAGTGCCCAAATGCACAGTGCTTGTTGAACAAATTCTGATTTATTGAAAGTAAACGTTTACATTGGCTACAATGTTATAACTGTTACAAAGCTGGATAAAAGAAGCTTAAATTGCAATAGAAAGCAAGTGCAGTAAAAAGTGAATAGAGAAAATATTTGGCCTTAGTGATCTGCTGGCAGTATTTACATTATGTACATTTTGTTAAATATTTGTAGTAACTCTAAGGCACCATAGGCTAAATAGCAGGCTGCAGTACTATTTTGTGCATGGAATTTAATAAATTTATTTGGAGAAAAAAAGGCTGCAGAGTTAAAAGAAACATAGGCATATTTTATGTTTACATAAAGGAGTGTCTGCTTTTTAAAATTCAAAGATACAATACATACTGGGTAAATTAAAAAATTATTTTAGAGCATTAAATTATACTGAATGTCTGGGTCAAAGGACTGTTTTTACTGACTTGCTGGTAAATGTTTAATGTAGTCTATTCTTCAACAAATTTTTGACATGCTAAATATGTTCATCTAAAAACTACTTGATTTTTTTTGTTTCCCTTACAAAAGTCTTATACCTCATATGTATACCAAATCCCAGTGTAAAGTATAATGGGTAGTAATTTACATCGTAGCTGTTATGCGGTAGACTAAAATTTAGCAGAAACATGCAATCAAAATACTTTGAAACAGCAGCTCAAGGTGTTTTATTCCCCCCACTCTTGCCAGTGGCTGTTGCTCCTGTGAGTAGGGGTATGAAACTGCTACTCAGGATAGATAGAGGAGGCCAGCACCTTCAGACCGGGCATTTCCAAAGCCAAATCTGGAAATTCAAACTGCTGGCAACATCCTTGTGCATATTATACGACAAAATGCATGCAGAACCTCCCTGCTTTGAGTAAATCTTACCATATTTAATTATCCCCTTCTGAAACACAAGTGTTCCACCACTTCTGAGCACTTTAAGGAATAAATCTGATTATTATCACAGCCCAGGCTGACTAGATGCAAGATCCTTTCTGACAACTTTCAGCGCTACACCTAATCCTAACACCTTCAGACAATGGACCTTGCTCAGTTTAGTCAACAGGCTTGTCTTTCACCTTGAGGTAGTGTTTGTAACAAAGAAATTGCACAGGACACCAGATTAATGCCCTGGGTTTGGAAATAAATCACCATAGGACCCTGCATGTCCCAAGAAACCAATGGATGCGTGGCCAGCCAGATCCCAGGCTGCCCCTGCACTGGCAGATGGTGGAGGGGCTGTGAATGGTGAGGCTTGGACCCATCTGCTGGGACCCTCCCAGTAGTTTCCCCTCTTCATCCTTCCACCACAGGGGCTGTTCCACCATCATGCAACCAAGGAGAAGCTGAGTTCTGCTCACATCTGCACGCTGACCCCATCACAATGGCCCTTTGCCTCAGTGGCTTCTAAAAAGATGCCATGAGAACGAGGAGTAGCTGGCACAGAAACTACCCATGTTTGTTCAGGAGTCTGACCCTCAACACTTCTGATGGGTGCTCAGCACAACAGGTGATCTGGCTTCAGATCCATCTGTTGTGAAAATGCTATGGTGACAGAGCACTTTTGCTCCCATAGCATTATCTCCCTGTCAGTCGTGGCTTGTACTCTTTGTATCTATCTGACTTACATTTTCTAGTGCAAAGAAGAAATCTGTCGAAACTAATAGAATATTTAAATGAGTATACAGTTTTTATATTTTAGGGGAATTTTTAGTGTTTCTCTGTAAATCATGTATCTCTACATTCAGCTGTCCCTTTCTGGGTTTTTTTTGCACTTTGTACTCATCCACATTGGAAGTTCTCCAATTGCTTCTGCAGTATTAAGTGGACTAGAAGCAAATCATAACTGATCTAAGCACAAAGTCTTCATCTGGAGTGATCTTGTATTTGTATTAACAAAAGCATCATCTTAGCATTATTCATTGGATGCATTTTTAGTACCAACAGTTAAAATATTAAAATTATATAGCATTAATACCGGTTTTTCAATGGCTTTAGAAGAAAAAACATATGCATAAACAATCTTGTTGTCATCAACTAGTTTCTGCAATATATTACGCAGAATATTACACAAACTGGTCATTTTATGGTAAGTAATAAGGAGCCAATGACTCAGGTTATCAAAAGAGTGTAGGACTGCTGAAGAAAACAGAGCTATGCTGGTTCATATCATAGGAGAAGATAACTCAAATTGCTTAGCCCCTTGAATGCTAAATATTTGCCTGAATCTCAAGAAAAGTTTAAAATCGTATTTTTTGATTCCATTCTCAATGTTCTCAATATGTCAATTCATAATTAGGGTGTAACATTAAGGCATTAACATAATTTTTGTGTCAAACCTTCTTTATTTGTTAGCTTGTAACCTGTTGTGGGATGTAGAAAGAAGTTTTTCCTCCAAGAACTCCCTTGGTTGCTCCATGCTGAATGTGGTCACAGCTAGATAGCAATGGGTTCATGGAGATTTCGGGCATGACAGATAGTAGAGCCTGGGGCTCTGTTTTCTTTGATTAAAATCTCTCTGTGGAAAACCTGCATCTTTACAGTGGGAGTTAGAAAGATTGCTTTCTCACCAACATGCATGCATGATAATAGGAGAAGGGAAATGCAAGGGCTCTGGGGACAACACAGGGTCCCTGTTCAGATGACCATGGCTTTTTTCATTTCCATCCCCTGGAATACATGTGAATGCAAGTATTTGGAATAATTTGGCAATATGCAACTTCTGCCCTTGGATAAAACCACAAGGGAAAAATTCTTCAAGGAAAATCTCATCCTTGGGCTTTTTCATTCAAGTTCTCTGTGATAAAGTCTTTGTTTAAACTTTCAGATTTGCTATAGAAGGGTTATTTATTTTTGAGTACTAAACCCCTGAAGAGCCTCCCTTATTCCCCTCACCTTTAAAAAATAAGAACTAATCCTCTGTTTAAATGAGCTGAAGACTCCTGGTCACCTGCTGATAATATACCACCTTAAAAGAAGCATCTTGTTGATATACTGGCTAAACAAAAAAGTGACTGAGTTAGGGTATCGAGTGAATTTTGGTTTAATTCAATTGCTGTTTGCATGTGACACTGGGCTTGTGTTCTTGCACTGGCCCCTGCTGCATGACACCTTCCCACATGGCTCAGCTTCCCTGGACATGGTGCTGCCCCATACCCATGTTTCCCCACACTGCAACTTTGCTGTCCCAGTCCATTTTTCTACTATGCACCATGTGGGACCTGATCTGCTGATGGTGCCTGTAAGTAATTTGGTGGCACTGCAATGGCATCTCAGCTTTTGTTCTTTCCTACAAGCAACTCCCTTGCTCCTTTAGAACATCCTTTCTCCCTGAAAAGTTCTGCCCTCTACCACTGCTTGGTAACACCTGTGCTCATCACATTCTGCCTTCTGCTCTTGGCCTCCCTCCTCCACGCGTAAGCCAGTCACCTCAGTACTCCCTGAAGTGGCATCTTACAACAGGAAGTCCTCCATACACTTCAGAGCCCTTCTTTCCTCCATGCTGTCCATTACTCCTGCTCATTCATTCAAAACAAACCTCTGAGTAGTCTTAAAATTCGCTAGAGATGTTATTTTCCCATGTACTTTATGATGGCACCATTCACGGCCAGTATTATGACCCCACTGTGCAAACCAAGGCTGACTTGCTGTCACACCTGCATTCTAGTTTTCTTCCTTCAAGGGGCTCACCTGTGACCCTGGTGCATTGTGATGGGACAGGGAAGACCACTGCTTACTTGGCTTCTCCAGTTCACTCATGGTCACCTTTATTTTCAACTAGTTTTTTGAGAAGGCCTCTTAGAGTTGTGGCACTATAAGACCTGCAAGTCAACATATGGTATCCTTGTGAACTTGCTTCCTAGCTTCTTTTTGTTATGCAAACCATTGCAATCTAGACAAATACGGCAGGACAAATTACATAGAGATGATCTTTCTGGGCTTTCAGCTCCATTTCTGAATTACAGTGACTTTCTGCAGTTACACAACCTAAGGCAGTCCTTACATAGACTGACAAATTTCAGGAATCTTTGTTTCAAGAAGTTACCTTTGTCCCAACACAAAAGATAACAATTAGTGATTCTCAATCTAGGAGTTCACCAAATGGGGGTGAAAGTTAACAGAAATTCAATAGCAAAATAGGGATATGCAAACAGGATTGGCTTTACAAGTCTGAATGTGAACCTGGAAAAACTGAAGTCCCCAGTAAATAAGTTTCAAATGCTAAAAGACATGTCCAAGTATATGCTCCTAGGCCCAATGATACTGTTCTACTTGTAGGGAACCTCAATTGCAGGAAGTAGTAAGGGAGTGTAGCTTGAACCAGGAAGACAGAATCACCCATTACAACATACCTAATGTAGTTTTGTTTGAAAGAAACAAATATACCTGTGCGTCAGTGTCATTATTACAAAAATAGCATAATAGAGGATTCAGTCTATTTTTGTTTTCTGAGGTGGCCTCTAATAGTTGCACAGATGAGTAAATCGAACTTCTCTCCCTAGTCAAGGGGGTGATTAATGCTTCAGAATAGCTACTGTGAGGGCCACCAAGGGCACTGATCAGGGCACAGGATATGCTTCATGCCCTGGAGACTGGGTCCCTCCCTATCTGTGTTGTCATCATGCTCACTTGGAAAAAATAGAGTTCTTAACTTAAAAGGCAGAGATTTGAATTGGGCCGTTTTCCCTTAGGACTAAATTAATAAAAATACTTCACCAGAGAAAATGAGTAAAAATTTGGTTGGGTTAATTTTTGTATTTTTCTGATATATGAACAATCAACTCAATTAAGTATGTACTTTTAAATATGTTGCTAAATTCAACCACAGACCAGTTTCACTGAAGTTAAGACGAAAGCATTAAAGAATCTTGTTGATATCAAGAAACTGTAAAATCTAGTAAAATGTGTAAAAAGGAAGAGCTTCAGGATTTCCAGATGTTTGCTAAGCTTAACGGATAGACAGTGTTTCCAGAGAAGACAAAGAAAACTAAATATACACCATCACATTTGTTACTTTTTGGTTTGTTGCACCCATTACATAAAAAAATTACTGCTGTTTTAACCTTTGACTCTAAATCCTAGCTGCATTTGTGTAAATAAAATCAATCAAAGATAGCTGCAGGTAACCAGTCTCTTTAATTTGACATGTTCCAGACAACCTTTTATTATGTTTAAATATGAGAATATTTTACTTATTGCAAAGTATTCTGCATAATACAGGTGCTCCGCTATAAAATCTTCTCTCTCACTTATAATTCGGTCATTCTAAATTTAAAATACCAGTATACAGTACTAAAACGTCCAATTGAAGTTTAATATAAAAATATCAGCACAAAACTCCTTTTTAAAGTCTGTTTATTGTGAGCAACTCAAATGCCTGCTTAATTATTATTAGTTGTAGTATACTAATAGACTTTGCACCCCTACAGTTGCTAATTCATACCATCTCAGGTATTTTGATGAGATAAGAAATACTAAGTAAGAAACCAGTAAGTATTCAAAGGGTTAATTTGCTTTTAATCATAACAAATTAGTTTTTTGCATCTTCTTCAGTTCAAAATCCAGCTTTGAGACTGAGGAAGGCTTCCAAATCACATCAATTAAATAAGAGTGGTCCTTTTAACCAGTAGCAGTTTGATTGCCAATGACTCGAAGAATCTCTTTATGAATGCTTGGTTCCTGTGTATTTATACTTGTATCACCCACTTGACCATCTTCATAACTAAAAAAAGTAAAGAAAATAAAATCAAATTAGTGTTTTATTAATCTACCTAAAAACATCCATGACTGTTTCATTCAGTAATCAAGAGTCATTATTACATATGTTAATGTTTCTATTAAAATGCTCTGCTGTACTTCACCACCATATGGAGATCCTAAACTCTATAGTGAAGGGTGGTAAGGCTGTCACTGTCATTGAAACCCTGACACTGAATAAGCCACTAGGACCCAAAAGATCAGGGGGTAAAAGCTCATACCATAATCAGGAATCCTTTAATGAATTCCTCAACTTTAAAGCATACAATCGAATAGAAATGATATTTTACAATATATGGGTCGGCTTACTGTACCATGAGGTATGCTACAGAGTGGAAAAAATCAGTAACTCTCCATTCGTATATTCTGTAACAAAACAGCTACTAAACCTAACAAAAATACACACAGCGAAAGATAAAAAATTGATACTGAAAAGAAGTAGGACGAAACATCTTTTATCTGCTTCAAGTACATCTATTGGAGGGAACGTGGGGAAAAAGGTCTAGGACAAACTGAAGATGAATGTTAAAATTTTGTACTCACACAAAGAAAAATCTTGTACACACATGATCCGTATTGGGAACTACCCATATCTCTCCATGTTTGTGCAGATCGGATGAAGTTATCACTATCGGGGAAAGAATAAATTTCATTGTGATGAAAACATGCCTGGAAAATACCGCTTTAAAAGATTTGCCTTTTTATATACTTTAAATAGCCTTCTGGGAAAGTGTAGTTTTCAACTGCATGTCTGTAATGTGGTGTAGAATCTGAGTTGGCTGCTAGTACAAACCGGAAGATGAACTTGATCTTTGTTTCCTAAATATACTATATTTTCCAGTAAACACAAATGTCTGATGTATGCAAGCCAGTTGTTAACAGGAATGAAAAATGAAAAAGTGTATTTATTAAAAACTGATTTTAAATGGCCATAGGGCTGTTAAGGAGGATGTGAGTCAACTAATCAGACTTTAGAATAGAGATATTTCTGTTTGACGGTGGCTGAGCCAAAGGAAAAAAAGACACTAAAGACAAAGCCTGAAACTGAGATATGACATATCTTGGATTTGAAATACTACCAAATATTTTTTTAAAAAAAGTAAGCAAAGCAATTATGACTCAAGGGGATCACGAAGCTTGCCAAAACTTGCTCAGTATTTAGAAAATAGCAATGTATTTGATGATAGGTTGTTTACCAGCAGAACGAGGACAATAAAGGAAAGAAACATTTTTATTGAAAAAAAGGGTAGGCAGGTAGATTTTATAGGCAGAAACTATACCATCAATCTGTATTTGAAAAGATTTCTATAAATGTATTGAAACTGTATCCTTCTGGATAAGGTGTCCAACTGTGGGGTGAGTGGGTTCATGGTGCACTGGATGAAGAACTAGCTGAAGGACTGAGTGTTGTAGTGAGTGGGGCTACACCTGGCTGGCCACTGGTCACCAGCGCTGTTCCTCAGGGCTCAGTCCTAGGGCCAGTTCTGTTCAATATCTCTGTTGATGATCTGGATGCAGGAGTCAAATGTACCAGTAGCAAGTTTGCTGATGACACCAAATTGGGAGGTGCTGTTGAAACTCTCAAGGGACAACAGGCCTTGCAGAGGGATCACAGCCAATATACTGGCCTACGATTAATGGTATTAAAAAGCCCTTGTTAAAGACATAATTTTTATTTAGAAAATTCATGCATTAAAGGCCAAGTAAATTCTACTAAACCCTAGATTTATTTCATATCTTATTCTGAAAATTTTAGAACTAAACTAAACTGAACTGTCCAGTTCAAACAGGATTTTCAGGTTGATTGACATCTACTTAACCACATTAAATATTTCCCTTGAGCATCCTCAAAATAAATGTGTATATAGTAGTGTGTATGTCTTAAAAACTTTCATTTTGAAGTAATATCTTTTCCACTGTCTTAATTTTTACTTCTAAAAATAAACAAATGCTCCAAATGAAGGGCAAACTGAGTTTAGTATAATTTCTGTTTGGCCAATGAGACTAATTAACAATTATTGGTACAATTCTTATTCAAATTTCATAATCCTTTGTTCTCCAAATCTGCTGAGGTTTCCTTAGTTAGTAAAAGAATAGTCCAGTCTTTCAAGAATGACTGTACTAGTATGTAACAGATTTAACTTCACAAAATTTCTGAAGCAGTCAGAGAGAACAGACTGCTTAACAGATGAACAGTCTATTTGCCTGAGCAGTGAGAAATTATTTGGAAATTCAACAGGAAAGCTGTTTTTTCTGACTTTTAGGTATTTCATGCATTTGTCAAGACCTTGAAAGAAGTCAGTGTTTCAAGTAAAGGCCATGACTTGTGTCATCTTGATGGTTTGGGAATATAATCACATTTGAAAGTCAGACCAAATGATCAGCCACTATATACACATGATTATTACATATTCATTCAGCATGCGCAGATTTGTTCGAAGAGGGAAATGTTCTAAGCTGAAATACAAAGGTCAACTATTAAGTAAGTACTCATACACCCACCAGTAGCGTTTTACCTAAAACCGATACTGGAACTAAGGTCTCACTGATTAGCATCCAGTAACACTGTATCCATGACTAAAACAGTTTTTCAAGGGCTTTCAGCTTACCTTCACATAAGGCTATGCATTTTAAATTACGGCTTTGCAAAAATTGTGACTGCTGTCCTTTCTTCTGTGACTGGGATGTAAAAACACAAGAAAACTTAATTAGTGCAGTAAGGCAAACTAAGTGAAAGAGTTACAAAGGAGAGGGCTGCTACCTTCAGTGGGTTATTAATGAACAAAGGCAGACTTTCTGAAACTTTTCTATTGTATTTCTAAATGTAACAGAATTTCTAAAAAAATTTATGTTATTTGATTGGATTACTGCAGGCAGAATTTGACCTCCTTTATCCAGAAAGAAAAGTCCCTAATTATTACAGAATGTGTAATACCATTAGAAATTTATGAGTGTTACTTACAAAAAAATGGACAGCAGAACAAAAGGAAAGGTGAATTTGACCACCAATTCTTTGACCACTATACTGATAATTTACTAGCTTTCCCATTTCTAAGGGTTTCTGCTGTTACATACCAATCTGTCTCCAAAGTGAGA
The DNA here is from genome assembly GCA_017639245.1 of Myiopsitta monachus. Lineage (NCBI taxonomy): Eukaryota > Metazoa > Chordata > Aves > Psittaciformes > Psittacidae > Myiopsitta > Myiopsitta monachus. The sequence goes on along the minus strand of CM029941.1, from coordinate 16,573,246 downwards.
TTATTCTGTAGTTTCTATGTGTTAACTATGGAGATAAATTCAAGATCTTTTTCTCAAAATTTATCCCTAAACACAAATGCTGTAAGTTTGCTTTAGATAGAGCTGGAATGGTTTAATATGCAAAAACCATGAAAAAGAAAAACTGACTTCCTATAAATAGCCACTCTCAATTCATTTTGCACCATTTTTCGGTACCTCTAGAATTCAAAAAGCAAGGGCATGCTAAGGGCTATAATGCAATCCGTATTTCATTTTCCTTCTCTTCCTTAATTATTCTGCTAGGAAAAGAAGTGCACAAGACCTGCAGTACACTCCATAAATTGATACTAAAGCAGTTTGGCTGTAGTTGATGTTTTCAGTGTCTGAAGTTGTAGATAATGCTCAATAAAATAAAACTCTTAGCTCTCACAAAGAGAATATTAGCTCCTTTTCAGCTCTCAAGTTCCCAAGCATAAAACTGTAAGTCTTTCAGAGATGGTTGCTGTACTGTACCTGTGATGTATTATTGGCCTTACTGCTTGAAGCTGGTTCATCTTTAGCTGACATCTTCTGCTGCTTCTTGTTCATCCCTAGGAATATTAAAGTCACGTAAAATACTCTGGCATATAAATGCCATAATAAGAAAAGTTAAGTATAGAGAATAAAACAGAAAGAGTAGTTAATTTATTTCAAGTTTTAAAGTCTACCTTGGTTAGTTTATCTACACATGAAAATATTAAATTGTCAGCCACACTGGATCCACTAAAGACCACACTTGTGCCTCAGATCTCTTTTCTATTCCTCATGTTGGTTTATATAAAATTCCTGTATTGTATTCTGGCTGCTACAGGCTTCTTTGCCTTTCCAGTATCCTGTATTTCTTGGCAGTTTGCAAACATAGACTGAAATATGGAGAAATTTAACTCTTTGAAGGAACAGGGAGTCTAGGACTCCTCTGTGGTTTTCACTGTCATCAAGTATGACATACTCCATAGCAGCACAGGCCTCCTTTCTAAAGGAGCCCGGATGGAAGGACCAAGAAAAGTAAAAAGATGAGAAAATCACTGAAGCTGACAAAGCAATGCTGTCCAAATGGTCATTTCGTTAGATAATGATACTGAAACCTGCACCTTTAGAGAGTCCTAAAAAGTTTCCATACTCATGTCATCTCTGAAAAGCTAAAAGTTCATTTAGAAATTACTGATATTGAAATTCAATAAATAGTAGTAAAAAATGCTGAGCTTTCAAAATGAATTTTGAAATTACCTAAAAATACTGAAAATCTGAAAGCATAATTAAAACTCTCAAAATTATCTAAATGCATACAAACATGCATTCAACTACACCAGTACTTTCATATGTGCGTAAATGACAAAATGTATCTAAAGGAAAAAGTCAATGCATTTTAAAACCTCTTAAGTTTCTTAAATACACATTGGTGTATCATGTTTCTATTATGCTTCTATTTATGATTCAATTCTTATATGGAAAACTCTGTATGACCCACTTTTGTATTTACTAATGGGACAAATTATGATCCATCCTCTTCTCATGCTAAAGTAAGCACACTGTTCTGTACTTTCTTTGTAATCCTGAAGTGGTGATACTTGGGAACAGTCTTAACATACACAGCTGAACACATCTATTCATGAATATCTGTTTTCCATGTTAGATGGACTTAGGCAGATACTAACAAAAAACAATATACAAAAAGCTGGATTCGCACTGCATAGTCAAGACCTGTTCCATTACACACAGCATCCAGTATTAGCTCTCTTTACTTCAAGAACAGTTTCAAGATACCCAGCATCTTGGAAAATTAGGATAGTATTTAATAAGGGAATTTAGTTTTTCTCTTTTTTAAATAAGTTAATTTGCGGCCTACAGAGACAAAATTTAATAGCGTTGTAAACAGTGAAGCTGGGTAAGAAAAACAGTAGACTAAAATATTCCCCTGTATTTCTCCAGCTTTAGAGTGATTTATAAGTATCACCTGAGTAACCAAATGATATGCTTGACAATGGACTAAGGTAGATTCCACTTCCAAACATTGCACCATGGAGCTGGAAAAAAGCAAAGTGATTGTTTAACATTAACTTGGTTATCTGGACAAAATAATAATGATAGGAACAAGACATAATGTAGATAAGCATCTGCCCCACTGCACTAATTTATTTCCTGGTAATAAACAGTGTTCAAAGAAAATACTAAAGAAATCATGCCGCAAATACACAGCCAAAATACTGTATGTTCTGGGCACCATATCCAAACGCCCAAACATCAGATTTATATATAAAATTGCATTTTCTGATTTTAAATGTATTATTACCAGGGAGAATGTCTACAGAGGGTGCTTCTGTGCATGGACAGGTACACCTCAGCATTAACAAGGATGAGCAAGCTCAACATGTGTCTTTCATCAGAACCTTGGCTGGAAGCACAGCCTAAGCAAGCCACTGTGAATTAACAGCAGCAACAGCTGCTTTTGTTTTCTTTAAGGTAAGAAATTAAGAGATAGTGATGACACTGGTCAGATGCTACAGAAAAATTTAGTCACTAGTTCAGCCTGAGTACTGTAGGAATGGGTTCAATCAAACTTTGCCTGAGTCAATTCAGACATATAGATCCCATCACTGCCGAACTGTGCATTAGCAATAAAACTATGAGCTGCCTGAAAAGAACAGAGGAAAGGGAAGACCCTTCTTCATCAACATCACTGCTCCTTGTCATGAAGCTTGGGCTAAACAACAAAAGTGAATACTTTTTATTAGCCCTGCAGTTATTTTCTTGTCCGATAGATGTTATGACCACTGGGCTACAGAGTCACGCTTCCTCTTACTTACTTCCTCTGACCCAATTGTATTTACATTTTCTCTGCAATGTACCAGAGCTCTCATAGGAAGGCACATACAGGCTTTCACTCCTCCAGATACTACAATGTTGCACAATGTTGGTAACTTCCTGACTGTCCGGCACTGGGGTAAATATGAACTGGGCTCAGGATATGATATGCCTTAGGTGTGGGAGAGATCTAAAAATGATCACTTGTATAAAATTGGGCTTTATTATTCCCAGTATTTCAACCATCAACAAAAAAAAATAAAACAAACCCCAAGCATAAACAAAGCAGTTTGATGAAATTTTGTGTGTAGATCCTGCTTGCTTCAGTACCTTCCAAAGATACTAGAAAAAACACCCAGACCACTAAGAGAAATAGCAGAGATTTCAATTTCTCCTTTTTTCAGTGTCATGTGTATCCCAGTCCTTAGTCAGCACCCTGGGATCCTCCTCCAAGGTACGAAGGACTCAGCTCTAAGGAACAGCTGTCAAAGGCATGATGCTAAAATACACTTAGTTACAGCTCCCCAGTTCCTCTGGTATTGTCTTCTTTGCTCTTCAACAATGGTCTCCTGAAGATTCAGTCTGAGAAAACACACTGAAGTCTGCTAAAGTTCCCTCCTGGCCAGTACGTTCATATATCCATTTCCAAAGAAACCAGAGGAGAAGATGCTGTAAACCCATGTCCTGTAAATCTAGTATGCTTTTCGATCCTACAACATGGAGATAGTTTCTGTAGCTCTAAACTTTAATTGAAACCCAGCTTTTAAGCAGTAAAGAGCTAAGCCTGCCGGAGGTGCTGCTCTGCAGTGTAAAACTGGAGCACTGATACTAGCAGTGGGATTTTCTAGCCATTTTAGCAGCCACATTATTTCACTTTAATTGCATCAGGAAGTACCTTTTCAGGAAAGAAGAGGGTAATTGAATCATCCTTTTTTCCACATATATGACTACCAGAACCACACCCCCTGAAATCTGCCTTAACTAGTATCTAATCCAGCACACGGGTTAGCTAAAGTCTATTTAGTTTATTATTTACCTGCAGCCTTGTATTGGAAGCAACAACTAAGCCGTTCCTCAGGATGGAATGCCAGTTTTCAATGTGTGAACCACTGAAAATATTAAAAATAAACCATCAAAATCCAGAGCATAAAATGCAAAATTAAATCAATAATCCTTTAAAACAATAAATTCACAGATGTAAACCTTAAATGGCAAGGATGAAAAAATAGCATGGCATTTTGATAACTCTGGATTAGTATGAATATATGCACTTACTGAAATGCAAAGGTACTTCCGTAGAGATTTTTAGCAGCTCGGAAATTGGATTCTTTGGCTGGTGGACTGCTGAGAAGTAGGAACTGGTGGGGAGTGTGCATAAACTTTAGTTGCTGTAAAACATAACAGTGCACACGTGAAAGGAAGTTGATTAACACAAATGCATTATATTTACATAATGGAAGTTCTTAAGATACCATACTATTCTGCACAATACATGACTGCATCTTGGTAAACACATGAACCAAGTTGAAATCGGTCTTATTACTATAGTTTTAACCTAAAATCAAACAGGAAAAATGTTTTTCAGTTGATAAAAACTATGGAAGATAATGAAACAGATTTCAGCCTAATATGGCTCTAGTAAGATAATTAATTGAACAATTTCATCATAGTGTTCTGATCAAAGCTGTCTTTGAACTAAGTTTCAGATCTAAAAGGTTACAGATTACTACGCCCTTAATCAGAAGTAGAGGCACACACTCAGAAATGAATTGCAGCATCATCCCTCTAAAATTCAAGACCTCTTTTTGAGATGTACTTATATGTATCATATCCAGGTACACTGTGCTTGTGTACACTGCTTTCTGTACAATACTGTATCTAATATTCTGTGTGGTAAAAAAACAAATAGTGAAGTTATTCTCACCCAATCTCAGATGACTACAACGTAGACACTTGTATCTGAGCTACTCACCTCAAATAGGCTTTTATGAACTTTACTCCTTTGACCTATTTCAGACATTCACAACATGATTCTCTAAGTTTTGACCTGAAACTGTGTGTTTCTCTCCCTTGTCTATTAATGGAGTCCATGTGATTAGTTTGAATGCAGACACCTATGTTTGGCTAGAAGACTCCTACCCAAAATGATAATAGGAGCCGTGACAAATGAGAAAATAATAAAGAACCCACCGACACTTACCCTATTCACTGGTAGCTTCACAATATGTGATCTATTACTAGAAATAACCCTAAAAGAAACAGTTAGATGTATTATTAGACATGGTAACCAAATAGAATTTTTCTTCCTAAAAATGTGCTATGAATGGACACCACAAAGCACCCAGCTGCAGCCCTTTGAGCCTGTGAGATGGAAGTAGACCAAATCTTGACTTGAAAATGAGTTCTAAGGCCTTACAAACAAGCTGGAATCTTTCCAGTGTTTTCATAGGGCCCAGATGATGTCCAGAAACAGTTCAGAAACACCTGCAGTTGCAAATGTCAACCCTGACATTAATTCTTACAGTGAGCTTATACCAAATCACACTGGTGAAGTGATTATTCATTACACTTGGTACATTAATAATTATCATCTCATGTGAGTCAATTTTATACCATTGTAGAAGAGGATGTGCAAGCGGGTCTTGTTTATCCATCTGCTTCTTTATTTCCAAGTAAGGTGCCTAGAAAAGAGTTATTATGTTATTTGTAGTTGAAATCATGAACTTAAATTCTGTATGTTAGATTGTCCTTGATTTCATCTATTAAAATGAATACATGGGATTCATTATTAGGCTTGATTCACAGTTTTACTGATATTTAGTGTTGTACAGTTATAAATGCGTTTTGACAACAAGAAGAATTAATATAGCAATCATTTTCCCTGGAGTAACTTAATAAGCATATAATTAGCATCAAAATGACTATTTTATAGCAAACATTGGTGGTCTCAGGGAGAACAGTAGAAGACATCTATTTATGTTTGATTCTTGGATTAAGAAATTGGACTGGAACTTCACAGAAGTCTTTTAAAATACTCCAAGATAACCCACTCCATTTTATTAACTGTTTCATGGTATAAACTGGTAAGATACAGTATCAGCATATAAACAAAGTCCAAGAATTATTTTAACACTAAAGAAAGCAAAATAGTGGTAATTTTTATTTTTACCAGACATTATATCAGGTAACAGAGATAATGACTTTTTAAATTTTTACAAGATGTTGCATTAAGTAACAGAAGTATGGGAAATTTAATATTCAATTTATTTTGCTCCTCTCTATGACCCTTCATTCCAGAATCCTAAAGTACTTGACAAATACATATAAAGTCAGATTTATAAATTATGATGTTACAGTTATGCACCAGTTGCAACAGTAAGATACATGTGAGAGATTTCAATAATCAGTCATAAACAGCTGGGCTGTTTGGGGAATGGAAGTGTAACGATAAACGTAAGTATGGCTATCTGCCCCACTGTGAATACTGAGAAATTATATGGCAGCAGTCCCAGGAGACCTAATCTTCTAAGCCCCTAGCAATACCTAGCTGATCAAGTATTTTGCTATACTAGAAATACAGCTATCCTTCAGAACACTATCACAAAATCGAATTCTTTTGCTTTGGAAATAAAAGGCCCAGTCTGTCTTTGGTATTTTCAGCAATTAATGATTATCTCGTTACATGTCCCATTCTGCTGTTATTGTCTTCTATTTAAACTTCCAAAGATCTTAGTTCTACTCCATCACTTTTATTTGACTGCCATTATGGATACTCTACATCTGTCATCTTTAAAACTGATTTTAATATTATTAAAACCCTATAGGAAAGAGATTATAGTATTGACTTCCCCACAAACATCTTCCTAGTTCTAGAAATAGCTATTAAGTTAGGTTAAAATACTCACCTGTGTCATCTCTCTAATTGAAGTGATACTGTCCAATGCTTTCATGACTCGGTCATAATTCTTCTTCTGATGTAGCATAAAATAAGCAAATAGATTAGAAGAATGTTAAGTCTTTGGCTCTAGAAAAACCCAAATTCTTTTGAGTGTGTATAAAACCAAAGCTAGGATGAATGGATTGGTCAGCAAAGCAATCCTCTCAAACCCTTCTAACCACTAGCTTCCTTCCACCTTATAAACTCTTTCATTCATAGTCCAGGAAAATTATACCCCCCCCTCCCCCCCCCCCCCCATCCCCCCCTTATTATCATGCTATCATGATTGTTTTTCATTATTTAATTTCACTGGAAATTCCAACACACACTTCCCTGTTCTCCATCTTTGGGTCTTGCCAAATTCTGCCCATGGGCTTTCACCTCGCCTATGCTGGCAAGAAGCTGGGAGGCAGTTTGGGCCCTCCCAGCTCAGGGGCTCTCTCCACTTCTTTTCTGGTGTAACTCTCTTCCATATTCCTTCATTTGCTTCAAACTCCCACTTGGCCAGCTACAACCAGCTGTCTCCTTATCAATACCCTTCCAAGTAAGTCTTCCTTCTCACATGCTGCAGGAAGCACTCACTCCTTCCTGAGGAACAACCACTGCTAACTGGCCTTTGCTCAGAAAAAGTGAAAGGCATCCCAAAGCAGGACATCCAAAGTTCTTATTTGCATGCTTGGGCGTAATGGCTCATGTGAGATGCAATGGTTCACACCTTGAGAGCTGCCCTGAGAGGCAGCATTTGCAGCCTGAGAAGCAAACAGTGCAAGCACAGTTCTTAACTTCAAAATGGATGCTTGTATAAAACTTGACTATTATGTCAACATTTGATAAAATTACATTTAATGACATAACTGTTTGCAAGGAGAAAATGAGATGACAGAAATAACCACTTTAAGAATAAAGAGACGGACTGGAATTCCCCTAGTTTACATGCTCTACACCTCCCAAAGTCCATCTTTCTCTTTGTGTTCAATGTGCACACTGAAAGACATAAAGAATATAAAATTCCACATCTAAAACTTTTACCCTAAAAGAATGTCTTGGTTTTGACATAACTTCGAATGCAACTCACAGTTTATACTCAAATACCTGCTCAGAGATGATTAAAAAAGCTATAAAATTCTGAAAATAGTCACATGCTTGTGGTATGCTCTGGAGCTGAGTCTCTTATAGTAAAGAAGACTTCTCCTAGAAAAAGGCTTTACTTTGAAATCTTATGCATGACCAAAACCAAGCTATGACATAGTGAAAGGTAACTACTTACCCTGGGGTTAAAGGCCAGCATCTGAGGATCATTAGGATCAACTACAGAAGGATATGGCTCAAAAATGACAACTTTTCTAGGTGACTCTAACGCAGAACGACACATGGATACTAACAGATCAACCACCTACGTATAAAAAAAATATTCAATAGATATTCTTTCACATTATATCTTCCAGTCTGCCTTTTTAACATATTCTAGCAATACCATATTTCACTGTTACCTGTATTACCCAAACTGCCATAGACAGGACATAGTTTAGGACTGAAATTTTTCCACTGGCCTCAAGAGGCTTAGGGTTCAGCCCTGATGTTGTTATTCCAGGTGCATAAGCAGGAGCAGTACCTGGTCCTAAATGTATTATCATGTCAAATTCATTGCTTGCAGTTCTGCTTTCTCTTGTGCATACGTGCTAATTCCTGGATTAAGTTCATGCTCTAGGGGAACGAAGTCATGTTGGATCTGTACATCTCTGTACAGTAGATGCCAGTGAAGAATGTTGCCCATGAATGAGGAAAGGTTTGTGAAACCTGTACCACTGCCTGCTGTTCTCCTTAAGACTGTAATCATAGAAAGACCTGTAAATATTGCTTCTGCTTAAGACAGTGATTTAACAGTTGTTTGCAGGGCTCACACTGGAAGATCTTCCTTCCATCCTATAATACAAAATTACAACACGGAATATCTATGATTTCAAGATTTCACCATAAGATCATACATGCAATGTGTACACAAGCATGTATTCACGTGTGTACACAAGCACATATATAACTGCTCCAAAATTCATAATTCAGGGGTTCAAAATAGAATGCAGTAACCACAAGCCAGAAAGAATGCAACTTTCTGGTACCTCTGAAACCTAAATCCACGTTGCAATGAAATTCAGATGCTACATAAAAATGCAGCTGCAAATTCCTCATTCCTGTCTTTTTTTTCTGCGCCTTCTGAAAACATTCCTATGTGAAAACAGACTTTTCCATGCAAGAAAGGAAAAACTGAGATGAGTTGTACTCAGTAAGCATCCCTGGTTCCTTGCACAACTCCACATGGGTCATATCTCATCTCACAGCTCAAGCTGTTCTAGAAGTTTTTACATATCTGCCATTATATCTGATTATTTGGAAGAAAAAAAAAAAAGATGGCTCTTTAGAGAAGCAGAATGAAAATAATAATCATGATAAAAAGGAAAAGGAACTGTGCTGTGGTGTGTCATGCTGTTGCCATTCTCCTCTGCTCCTTTAGCATGAATGGACAATTTTCTCCATCAGTTTAAAAATATTCTCTTAGTTCCAGTTATTCAGTATCTCACATATACTAAAAAATGAAGTAATTTAAATAATGATCCTTTCCTCCATGGTGCTCTGATTACTTTCCAGTTTATAATATCTGTGTGATGAATGTTTCAAAATAGGGCATCTGCATTAGCATTTGCGAAGTAGACCAGGAGTCTGCATACACAGCCAGGTCAGGCAACAGGCCTGCAACTGTGTAAATGTATTACCATGAAACTGAGCCTGAGTTCATGTGCCCTGCTTCTTAGAAACACTTCTCAGCCTCCAGTCACAAAACACGGCTGGGGAAGAGTTGTTTGAGTCCATGTATCTCTTAATACAGTTAGTTGAAGTTGTCTTGCTTTATGATTTGCTTGATGGGACTTTGACTTAAAGTTGGCACAATTCTTAGAATATCATGCCAAAGCCCTCCTTTAAACCAGCTGTTGACTCCTGCACTGTCTCTCACCACGGTATCTGCATATTACCCTGGTATAGGGGAAAATGTGCCATGATTTCCCTTGAGGTCATGGTTTTGAACTGATGAAACACAGGGCAAGTTAAACTGGGAGGTAAGTCTAATACAAACTTTACAATACAAACTTGTATATGCGGTCCTTTGTTAACAGGAAGTGTTGTGGATATAGTAAATACCCTTATAGCTGGGCCAAAACTCCTTTTCCTAACAGTAGGTATGCAAGTAAGGACTAAAACATTTTCAAGGAGGACAAGATGACACTTGCAACACATGTTGCTTACCACACAAATGCACAGTGACATATGACTAGGAAATCAGAGGAATACACTTTTCTGTAACATATATAAACTTTTAAGATCTTAAAAGGATCTTAAACATAAGATCTTTTAACTTCTGAATTTACTGAAATCTAAGGTTAAATGGCAATTTGGAAACATAGTTTAAAATTCTTTTTTAAAGAAAATGATGACATGGTTATAACTACATTAATAACAACTTAGAGTCAGGAAGCAAGCTTTTATTAAATTTCTAATACTTGAAAAAGGAGAAAAAGAACTAAGGACCTTCCACTGTTATCTAATGATCAAAACAACAGATGCTCAGCGGATAGCCGCATCCCAACTCCACTAACAGAAAGTAGCTTATTAATTGCAAGAGTAGTAATGGCTCATTAGATGAAAATAAATGGGAATTATCTCCAAATGACAATGGCTGCCTTTATTAACAATCCAGGTGACCTAATTGAATACAAAACCCCAAGAAAACAGGGTTACTCTAATTACATGGAAGCAAAACAATGGAAACACCTCATTAGTACTAGTTGAAAATGCCATGCATAAAACAGTGGATGAATAAATAATACTTACCCAACAGCACTCATATGGCGAATACAAGTCAAAATAAGTACTAGAAGAGACTGAGAAGACTGGGTATACTACAGAAAATCAGACATATAATAAGCATTAGACAATTCTACCTGAGCCCCAGTTGCAATTTCATCAGCAGCTTCGTTCATCACTCCTAATGTTTGGAAAGCAAATACACAGAGCTCCCGTTCACAAACAGTGGGCTACACAGAGAAAGAAAATTAATTGTATTTTTGTTCTAGTTTTGGGTTCTTGGTTTTATCTTGTAACACCTACAACAAAACCCAAAGACATTTAATGTTGACTTTTTTCTCCAAATATTAACTGCAACGTTAATTTCAAATTATGAATACATGTCAAATATTGAGGAAGAGAAGCATTTTAATAATTTAAAGAACACGTGTGAAGAACTCTAAAACTTGTAAGTACTCACAGACGCTGAACTTTAGAGAAATCCAAACATTACAAAAACAAAATTACAGACATAGTACCCAAATGTCCTTAATTCTATCCTGTCAGATGCTGGAAACTTCCTACATAATTAAAATTAATGGAGAACATATCCACAGACTAATGAGGCTACATCCCCTTCATAAATGCTGGATTGTCCATCACAGCTTGTTATTCTGCTGTTGAGAACACACATAAAAATCTGATCTGGAAGGCAGATTTCTTGAAGAAGCTACTTTCAATTTTTAATTAATGTAACAATTTATTTGTAAGCTTTACGAAAATGCATTATGTTTTTATAAAATAAAGACCATATTTGGGAAGGCCACGTTATTTTAATAAATAAAAGCATTTCCACTCTTCTTTCAGATATTAAAAAAGTAATAAAACAACCCTTGTTGTTGAACCAGGTTTTTGCAGTATTTTTGAAAAATTCAATTCACAATGCCATCAGCATGATCAAATAAAAAACTGATTTAAACTGCATATTGAGTTACAATTGAGGGTGGTGAGGCACTGGAATGGGCTGCCCAGGGAAGTTGTGAATGCTCCATTGCTGGCGGTGTTCAAGGCCAGGTTGGACATAGCCTTGGGTGGCATGGTTTAGTGGGAGGTGTCCCTGCTGATGGCAGGGGGGTTGGAACTGGATGATCTTGAGGTCCTTTCCAACCCTAACTATTCTATGATTCTATTCTGCCTTCATAAAGCACGCAAATCAGAAACAAAAAGAACACAGCTTTCCATGAAGAGAACAGGCATGATTTCATAAGCTTCATAATTGGTTACATCCCTTAAAGCAACCCCATGCTTATTTGCCAGAAGGTAATTAGCAGATCAGCTTTTTAAAGGCCCAAGAAACAAACCACACACTGAATTGTTTTAAGCATTCAAAATGAACAAACAGTTGAAAGAAATACAAGAAAGAAACAAAAGCTAAAACCTTCCTTAGAATTGACCCCAATATACATAACTTTTTAATACAATGTTGGAAACAATAAAAATGTTTTTTTTGGATACATCTTCTTTAAATATGTGTTATTAAATCCTAGCTCATTGAAACTTGAAATGCTCTTTGGTAGGCATTACTGAACTATAGTAACTAAAATTCCTAGTCTAATTACCACAGTAATCACTAAAGCATTCATAGCAGTATGCTTTGAAGTTCAAGCTGACGTCTCTAGGAAGCACTTTCAGAAATGAAGAAAACGAATTGAGCACACAAAGAAAACATAAAGTTCAGCTGAATTCTGTTTCAGGCAACAGATTTGTCAGTAATAAGCATACTGCTGCATTTGTAGTCACTTGTTTCATAGCCCTTAAAATTTGCATTTGCTGGGTTTCAAAGATGCAAGACGTCAATAAATATCTGAAGTCTACTGCATTGACATATTCTCACATCAGTTGTTTTATAAGAGCTATCATCTTTCAAGTCTAATAGAGTGTCATCCATTTGATTTATTTTATCTGCTGTGTTACATTGCATTAGGCAGCAGACAAAGCCTAACATGATCCAATTCGCTGTGCCATGGCATGCTAGACAAGAAGTCCTTACTATTGTCACTATTCTTAGATTTAAACTGTATTTAGAAGGTGGTTATATCATTTGCTTAGTTGGAAGCATGGTGGCACTACCTTGACTATCGTAACAGTATACACAGACTCCCTGGAATAGCAGAGCAATCTATGTTTAGCCATGCTTGCCTTGCTAAGTGTTACGAAAGTTCTAGTTTTTTGACATTCTGCTTACAACCTCAATAAAGTAAGTTATTCTGAGACTTTAAGATGGCAAAAGGAACACTTTTTGTCATCTTTGCTCTTTTTATTATTTTTTTTCCCCTTTTCTGTTACGATGCCAGAAATGTATGAGAATCTGAAAGAGACAAGTTGGGAAAATAGTCATTGTACTTATGTCTGACATTTGAAAGGCCTTTCTTCTCTCAGGCTGAGAATGGAGCTAAGATCTTAAGGTTGGAGAACTGCAGATATGAGGAAAAGCGAGACAGCAAAATTTGAGCTCTGAAGAGGAACAGACATTACTGTGAGAGCCTATAATTGTTTTGACTTTACGTATTTCATGAACCTTTCTGCACACTGAATATTTTGGCTCCGCAGTGTAATAGGGAAAATAACCCAAACCCTATAGCTATATGGCCACTTCAACAAAGGTCTCAATCAGAGTTTCTGCGTGTTACAGCGCAAGTGTCACTTCCTGCAGCAGTGACTGTAAAGATCAGACAGGCAGACCACCCAGGTACTATGACATATTCTGGCTGGACTGATACATACTTAAAATATTTTCCAGACATTCTTTCAATTAAAAAAAGCCAAAACTTTCATAGCTGATACTGATCTATCCTTCTGATGTGTACTACAGCTGTGCTCAGAAAAGCAGTGCGCCAACTCTTCCTGTATCCTGAGGGATGTCACACATACACTAATGAGGCTGCAGAATGACTAACATACCTAAAACCTCCTGATCTAAAAGGAGAAACTCAGGGAAGGCTCACAGGCTGACCTACAGCAAATGTAAAAAATGGAAAACATAAAAATATTAGCAACCATCTCCCTCCTAACAAGCAATACGCATGGAGATGTAACTTCAGTTCTCTGTTCTGTTTCCTACTTTCAACATGGTAACTGTTAGTCTTTCCATAGGAGGAGCTTCTCCTTTTCATTTCGTTACACTTCTGAGAAGGATGAGAAAATAACACAGCAGCAATAATACTGAAGATTTAAGAAAAAAATAAAAACAGATGAGATGAGGTGAGGTGGAGGGAAAGGAAAGGGAAAGAGAAGGGAAAGGGAAAAAAGAAAAAAAGGGAAAGGGAAAAAAGGAAAAGGAAAATGGTTTATTAAAATTTAAATTCAACTTAATGTTTTAATAACCTTGATTGAAAGGTTTTTGCTGTATACTAGAACATTTATTAAATAAACTTAAGTATTTACCCACTTACACTGATTTAGGAATTGCTTTAAAACTAAATAATTACCAAGAAGTACACCCATGTCCTGACTTTTCAAATTAAGTCAAATTACTATAGGAACCTACAAACCTGTTAGTCTACCCTCAGTTCCTGGAAAAATGATGACTGTACTGCATGCTACTGCAAAGCATTCAAAGAACAATGCAATCATCAGGCAATGGGTTCACAAAGGTAAAGTCCTGATTAACTGATTTGATGTCTTTCTATGATAAAGACACCCACCTAGTGGATGAAGGCTATGGATGTGGTTTTTCTGGATTTTAGTAAGGTTTCTGATACTGTCCCTCACAGCATCCTTCTGGACAAGGTGCCCAACTGTGGGGTGAGTGGGTTCACAGTGCACTGGGTGAAGAACTGGCTGAAGGGCTGAGTGCACAGTGTTCGAGTGAATGGGGCTACACCTCGCTGGCCGCTGGCCACCAGCACTATTCCTTATGGCTCAACTCTAGAGACAGTTCTGTTCAATATATCTTTTGATCTGGATACAGAATTCGAACGCACCATTAGCAAGTTTCCTGATGATACCAAACTGGGAGGTGCTGTTGACACTCTTGAGGGACAAGAGGCCTTACAGAGGGATCTAACTAGACTGCAGCTTTGGGCAATCATTAATGGGATGAAATGTAACAAGTCCAATGCTGGATTCTGCACATACAACAGAGTAATGCCAGGCACAAGATTGAAGTGGGAGAGGGGTGGCTGGAGAGCAGCCCTGCAGGTAGAGATCTGAGGGTGCTTGCTGGCAGCAGGCCCAATGTGAGCCAGCAGAGAGCCCTGGCAGCCAACAGGGCAACCACATCCTGGGGTGCGTCAGACACAGCATCACCAGCTGGTCAACAGAGGTGATTCTGCCGCTGTGTTTAGTGTTGGTGCAGCCTCCCCTGGAGCACTGGGGCAGTGCTGGGCCCCACCATTTAAGAAGGATGCAGAGGTCCTTCAGTGTGTCCAGAGGAGGCAATAGAGCTGGTGACAGGGCTGGAAGAAATGTCCTGTGAAGAGTGGCTGAGGGCTCTGGGCTTGTCTAGTTTGAAGAGAAGGAGGCTGAGAAGTGACCCCCTTGATCTCCTACAGCTTCCTGAGAAGGGGAACTGGAGAGGGAGATGCTGAGCTCTGCTCCCTGGTACCCAGTGACAGTATGCATGGAATGGTTCAAAGCTACACCAGGGGAGGTTCAGACTGGAAGCATTTCTTTACTAAGAGGGTGGTCTAACTCCAGAATAGGCTTTCTAGAGGGGTGGTCAATGCCCCAATCCTGTCAGTGATTAAGAGGCATATGGAAAATGTCCTCGACAGCATGCTTTAACCTTTGGTAAGCCATGAAGTGATCAGGCAGTTGGGCTAGATGGTTGCTGTAAGTTCCTTCCAACTGAAAGAGTCTATTCTGTCTATTCTCTACTATAATCTCAATGAAATCAAGGTACTATAATCTCTATATAGGTATAAACACTGCCAGAGAGCAGGAGCAATTTCTCTGATACCTTGTCTTACTATAAAGCTATCAGGTAATCTCACAATATTCAAGCAATACACGCGTCATGCTGCTAAAGAAATGGGAGATACCACAGTGGTAAGCAGATTTAACTCTTGGTAAAAAAATAGGAATGATTCAAATCTATTCTACTAAAGTACTGGTTGCAACTGGCCAGGCTTTTTTTTTTCATAAAAAGAGATAAAACCAGCCTATATTGTGGAGTAATAATAATAAGGACCACAGCATTATTCCACAAGAATCTTGGTTCCACAAGCATTCTGGCTAAACTCCAGTCCGCTAAACATATTTGTACACCTACACTTTTCTCCATACTTCAATGACATTTATTCTATTCCAAAAAACCTCCCAACCGC
This sequence comes from Myiopsitta monachus, assembly GCA_017639245.1. Classification (NCBI taxonomy): domain Eukaryota; kingdom Metazoa; phylum Chordata; class Aves; order Psittaciformes; family Psittacidae; genus Myiopsitta; species Myiopsitta monachus. Next base: position 16,557,328 of record CM029941.1, on the reverse strand, counting down.
ATGTGCTGTACTATTTCTGGAACAACAATGATGCTGTGCTCCAGTGTATTCCAGTGATGGCTAAAAATCATATATTCAAAGGACAGACAAATCCAAGACCTCTTCAAGTCACCAGGAACTCATCAAGACCAAGATTTCACCCTTAATGAATAAATCACAACTGAGCACTTTGGGATGAAAAACATTCTAAAAATGAAAGCTTACTCATTGAAGAACACATGTATCAGAATTACCAGATTGCACTTATTTTTACAGCTAAATACAAACAATAGGTATTTCAAATATTGTTTTTCAGTATTTTACCATTCATATTTTAGGGGCAAAACTTTAAGCTGCAGAGATGTCTGTACCAGAGTACAAATTCCAGAGAAAGTAGTTTCAATATTTAGTTTTGCTGAGTTTTCTACTATTTCCTGCTTTGCTCCAAAGAGGCCTCAGTTTCAGGTTTCAACACAAGATGGCACTGTAACGAGACTTGTTGACTGAAAGAAAAATTACTCAGATGGTTAGGGGTTTTTTTTATTACCTTACTGAATATATTCTGAGATTATTTTTTTTTTTTTTGCTTTGTTTTCCTGTATAACTGTCTCACAGGTCTTTGAAATCCATTCAATTATGCTGTTTTACCAATGGGTTTAATATTTATAAATGAGGAATTTGGGAAGGCATACAGTAAGGCAGACATTAAACCACAGAAATTATATTACATAAAAGCTGAATATGATCACAGAATTAAAGAATTACTAAAGTTAGAAGGGATCTCTGGAGGTCACCCAGTCCAACACCTCTGCTCAAGCAGGCTCTCCTGAAAGACAGTTTCCCAGGACTATGTCCAGATGGCTTTTCAGATGTAGATTCCACAACCCCTCTGGGCAGCCTGCTCCCATGTTCAGTCACCCTTAGAAAAGGTGAAGAAGGTAAAAATGTGTTTCCTGAATGAGGTTCTGATGGAACCTCCTGTGTTTCAGTCTGTGACCATGACCACTGCCTCTTGTCCTGTCACTGGGCACCACTGAAAAGCACCTGGCTCCATCATCTTTGCACCTTCCCTCCAGGTATTTATAGACATTGCTAAGATCACACCTGAGCCTTCTCTTTTCAAGGTTGAACATTCCCAGATCTCTCAGCCTTTCCTACCAGTGCTGGGTAGAGGGGAAAGACCACCCCCCTCCACCCACTGGAAATTCTATTATTTAATGCAGCCCAAGATGCCATTAACCTTCCTTACCACAGGAGTATATTGCTGGCTCATGTTCGACTTGGTGTCTACCAGGACCCCCCCCCCCCCGGTCCTTTTCTGCCAAGATGCTTTCCAGCTGGGTAGCCCCCAGAATATATGGGTGTTTGGTTTTGTTCCTCCCTAGGTACAGGACTTTGCACTTCTTCTTGTTGAACTGCATGAGACTCCCGTCAGCCCATTTCTCCAGCCTGTCAAGGTCCCTCTGAATGGCACCCCATTGGTCTGGAGTACCACCCACTTCTTCCAGCTTTGTATCATCTGCAGACTTGTTGAATACACTCTGTACCCTCATCCATATGATTAATAGAGAAACTAAATAGGACTGGCCCAGTATTGACCTCTGAGGTACACCACTAGTTACTGACCTCCAGCTAGACTTTGTGCCGCAGATCACCATGCTCCGGACCTGGCCATTCAGTGAGAATTTTGAGTCTACCTCACTATCTCAGCATTCAGTCCATGCATTAACAGCTTTTCTATGAGAGACAGTGTCAAAGGCCTTACTGAAATCCAGGTAGACAATATCCACTGCTTTCCTCTCATCTAGTAGACTGGTCACTTCATCATAAAAGCCAAACAAGTTGGTCAAGCATGACCTCCCATTGCTGAAGTCATGCTGACAACTCCTGATTATTTTTTTTCCTTCATGTGCCTGGAAATGGCTTCCAGACTTAGCTGCTCCATCACCTTCCCAGGAATCAAGCTAAGGGTGACCAGCCTGTAGTTCTCTGGCTCCTCCCCTTCTTGAAAAGAAGAATGACATCTGTTTTCCTCCAGTCTTTGAATATAACACATGATAATGTATTTTTATTATACTTCTTTTAATCAGATCCTTAAATACAATGACCACGTTTGTTAATGGCTCATGATCTCATTATATTTAAAAGTCTGTAATACAAGTACATGCTGAATTCCAAAACCAAGATATCTCTCTTTTGTTGCTACATCTCTTATAGCAACAAAACTGTTGCATTATTAAAATACAACTTAGTCCTTCCCTAGAATATTATTATCAGCTCCAGAGTAACAAGAAAAAAATCATATGACATTAAAAAAAGTTAACAGCCTCTTAATATATAACCAAATAATGCTTAAGTTTCTTGAGTACATTATATCTGCTTTGGAAGATACATGATTTAGCTTGGTGAACCAAATAACGTGGTTGAAAAGTACCTTTGGAGGTCAGTTAGTGCTTTTATTCTCTCATACAGGACTAACTTTATCTAAACTTTATCTAAAGCTTTAGAGAAAGGTAATTCTAGCTTTCTGTAAAGCTTTACCAAGAACTGGCACAGGTTGCCCAGGGACACTGTGGAGTCTTCATCTTTGGAGATTTTCAAAAGCCAATGCAAGACAGTGGATGAAACGAGCTCCATTTCAGGTTTTTTTTCACTAGAGACACATGCCCCATAAAAAAAATCTCAGCACTACAGAAAGGGCTTTGTGAAAGTAATTTAGATTTCCTAAGTTTACATCTAATATTTAGTCTAATATGGTAGTTAGACAGAAATCAGGATAATCTATTTAGCTGTTTTAACAACATACATGTGAAGGATTCGTCAACTGAAAATGTCAGAGAAAAAAAATTTCAAAATATGTTACTGAAACAATTAAAATCTAGCAATTCATTAAAAATACGAGCCCATGTCACATTTATCTAAACAACGTCTCTGTTGAGAAGAAATCTGAAGACAGTAACAAGAAGCAAACAATTGAAATGAGCAGACTCTTGCTGTTTTCTGTAGGTTTACCAGGTTTCCCTTCCCCATCTCTCCTCAGCACAAAACCTGTGTCTGATCCTGTGCTTCCCACTGGTTTTTGAAACTGAGCAAAGAGCTACTTCAGAAGAGTCTGATGATAGCGCTCCTGAGAGCTGTGCAGCACAGGTCGCCTTGAAGCAGGATGCACTATGACTCATTACATGAGATAAGGAACTTATTTGGATCTAAAGGCTGCAGTCCCAATCCTTGCTCATGATTTCAAAGCTGGTTTTTAATCCTATGAAGACTGAAATATGTAGGATTCAGATCACTGTAAGGAATAACCTCATGAATAGTATGGTCTATGTTATGCATGAGATTAAATAATACTTTTTCCTCTTAGAATACATGTATTCACTGAATTTTCCCTGTGCTTTGCAGAAAGACTACAAATCATGCATGCAGTGATTTTTGTGAATTTGCTGGGTTTGGTAGTACTCTACGTACCTGTGTGTCTCTAAATATCCCATTTAGCTTTCATAATTTTGGGTGCACTGTAAATAACCATTAAGTCCCACTATGGTCTTGAAACACATAAGAAAGAAAAATGCCATGATGAGAAAGTACATTCATCCTCATCTCACATGGGAAAGGTGTTAATAACTGCAGGAAAGCATTGCTTACTTTACTGAGTTTTTTTTTAAAAAGGGAATGGAATGAAGCAATGGACCACCAAACTTCATAAAGAGTATTGCAGCTTCACAATGTGTTAGTTATAGTACATTTGCAAGACTTCTTCCTCCATTCCAGATAACATCTGTCCTTCCCCTGCACAGTAATACAGCTGCAGTTCCTTGTGAGAACATTAGGTCTGTGTTTTAAAGGTACCCCATCTACCTAATGTGTTTCTACCTACACACATAATTTTGGAGTACACATAGGAACTGTAATTCTGGTCTTCTGTACTGAGTTCCAAGGGAAACTTTGGAGCTCAAAAGAAAATTGGTTGTTCCAAAAGATCCATACTTTACTGTAAAGAAATTCCCACGAGAAATCTAAGAATTTTGTCTTTAATTCGTTTTTAGTAAGTCACTAAGGTATCCTCTTTATTTATCCTTAGTGCGTGACCAAGATAGATAGACTGAAAAATCCAAAGATTCTTGTATACAACAGGATTCCTGAACCAGCAGGGAACATTTGAACACTTATATGAGTAGATTAGCATCATGGACTCTGGAGCAGGACAGGTGTCCACTGTAAGCACATAAAGCCAAACATTTGCGACTGTGCTATGCAGCTGTTATGCAAGACATTTTCCCTACGTTGATATGACTGCCATGTGGATCTAGTGTCTAAATCAAGCCATACAAAAAGATATCTTGTAATAGAGTTGCTCTTATAGGAAAGAAGATGTCAAGATTTCAACAAAGCAAAATAAATTGAAATAGATATTAAAACCAGAATACCCTACAGAAAAAATTATGTAGGAAGAAGAAATACAGTTTTGAGAAGAAAGCTTTTACTGAGAGAGACTGATTTAAAGATACTTTATAACTAAGATAAGAACGCAGCTGGTAGAGCAAATCTGCAGAAAGGAAAAACTTCATCTCTCAGTTTTACTTGGTGTCTTCTGCTGTCCTGAGGATGAGACAACTGAATTATCCAAATGATTAAAAAAAAACCTACACCAAGGTAAGAGACAGTGTTACAAAAAAATAGTTATTGTGTGATGGCAAATGTTGAATTATTTAAACTGCATTTCAAGACAACTGATTTAACTACATTATCGTTCTGAAAAGGTTTCTGGCCGACCTGCTAGAGGATAGCAGAATCAAATTCCTTACTCGCTTCTTTGCAATTGCATAAGACTCCATTAAATACCAGAAAAATCGAGGATAAATGCATTTTAAAATAACTTCTTGAGAAATAATTTTGCTATGCTTTTGTAACTTCATATGCCTTCTTTGTTGTTGAAAAAAAGGTCCAAAATGTAGACGGCAAACTCATCATTAGAAAGACACCCAGACATGACCCTGTGTGCATCTATGTGAAGGAACTATTCTTTAAAGAAGAATCTGTTGAACCATTCAGAGCTATTACTTAGTCTGAGGCACCTCATTATGATACAACCAGCTACATGTAAAGCCTATTCAAGTAATGACTTTGACATACAGACATCTGCAGAAAGCAGGATCTAGACACAGAATTAAAAAATACAAGCATACCTTAGTGAGGTCGTGATCATTATAAAAACTGGCAAAGCTACTGTCATATCCAAAGTATGAGCGCTCTAAAGCTTTTTATGAAGGCCAGGGTTAATACATATTGGATCCATTAAGCACCAAAGGCCTTGCTTTAAATGAAACTCCCCTGCATTATGCTTACTATAGTACTCTATTTCTGAGATCCACCACTGCAGCAGTATTGAAGTGTTATTTCAGTTGGCTCATTCTTTATTCTTTTTATATATGTTGTATATACATGTATGTATGCATGCATGCGTGCAGCTGAAGCATGTAAATAAATCCTACAATTGCCTACTTCAGGCTGCTTCTGCCACAGCTCTCAGTAGAGTGAAGCATAAATCTCCCCAAGACACTTTGGCAAGCTTATGCTCAATTCAAACTGAGATCCTTTCTCACCTTCTGCAGAACTGCAAACACATCAATGGTTCTATATGGCTTACTGAGTCGTTCAAGCATGCACAGAGCATGCTACATTTCTTCTCACTATCTTCTTCTCCCTGGGTTATATAATGAAACCCTTTCATTTTTGCAAAGCTTGGTAGGTCATGCTGCTTGCAAGGGCACTGGGGAATATATGTTTAGATGCAAACGTATTTGTACTTTCCTTTCTTCTGAAGCACCAACAAATTCTCAAACAGATAACTAAAATGACCCTCTTTAAGCCAAAGACAGAAAAGACTACTTCTGAGGGATTTTAATCTCTAAATAGGAAAAGCAAGAATTAACTTTTTTTTTTTTTTTTTAATTTAGAGCAGATGACTTTCCATTCTATTTTTTTTTCAGCAGCTCATCATGTGAACATGAATAAATCCTATTGTTTGCTTTGTCCTATGGATAACAGATAAAACCAAGTAATTTAAATAATTCTACTATACAAATGTTAGTCACTATCCAAACATTACTCACTTCATCTTATCTCATCCTGTCACAGGTAATATGCACAGCAGCACATTCAAAGATGAACAAGAGACTGATGCCTTTTCTCCAGGCCTCTAATCAGGGTTTGGATGCTGATAGATCTGGCAGAAAACCGCGGTCTTAAAAGGTAGATATGAGCTCAAAGAGGTGAAAGACTACCTGATAGGATTTTCAAAAGTACAGAGCTTTAACCATGACTTAAAACAGCGTTAACTGAAAATGCAGATGCTTTTGCAAATCCTATTAGCAGCCTGTTTGCATAACCTGCCTGCAGTCAGAATGCCTGACCGTGGTGCCACTGAGTGTCACAGAGGATGACACTGAAGTGACTTCTGCTACTATGTAAGCAATAACCCTTCTGAGTTAAGTTCCATGGAACTATCACAGATGATGTCTGCTTCATCTAATTGTAGTTGCTGTCCTGGGTTCAGCCAACAGTTGCTCACCACATTGTGGAGAAATTGGCAAAGAAAGTGTGCGAATTGGTGTGAGACCATTCACACACAGATATTACACAGTTTTGCATGGCTTTAATATTTAAGGTTACTCCGGATTCCATAGGATTTGGGACAAGTGAAATAAGAACAATTCTAAACTGAAAGATCAGTCCTATTGGTGAGAATTTTATTCTCCTGATACACTCTCTCACGAAGCTGCACTGACCCACCAGCTCCAGGCAGAGAGTGTCTCTCACGACCAATCCTACTCTTCTTCACTGTATGCATTCACCAAATGCATAAGGTAAAATGTTCAGCAAGCAAAATTCCTGATTCACAGCTATACAGAAATGAAAGGAAAGAAGAGCTGCCTATCTGCCTAGACTTTGGGAGTACTGAACCACAACAGTGCAGCTGGACTAGATCACTCCTAGATCAGACATTTCACATAACATCCCCTTCTACTGCCTTTTTTACCACATTATGGAGGATGGCTCATTCTTGCGGCCCACAAGCAAAAGATGGTCAGAACTTCACAGCCTTGAGGCATAAACACCAGTGTATCCAAATACCCTGGTCATAGCTTGGTAAGCGCTCCAGGAGTAAGGTGAGACTAAGCTTTTAAAAGAATGCCAGAGGACTAGGCAAGCACTTTAATGCACTTCCTCTTATTTGGCTGTGACTAGCACAGTAATGTCCAGTGAAATATAAACCCCCTTCATGTTTCTATGATCTTAAACAAACCTGATTTCTGTCCCCCTTGACTGCAATACATTTTTTTTTTTTTAATTATAGCAAGATCTGGCTAATTTGCTTTACATTTTCTCATCTTAAAAGGATATTAGGATGAAAAGCATCTGAAATAATTCAATAGTTTTGTAACAGGTTTGTATGGTCCATTGCTATGTAAGGCATTATGAAATTTAGTGTTTATCCCAACAAGCACAGCACTTACCCTCAGCATAGGGCCATTCTGGAACACATGAGGTTCATCACAAACTACACAGTATTCATTCAATACTGGTATCCGCTGCTCAGCAAATTCAATAGTCTGAGAACAATGAAAATGAGAATAAGAACATCTGCTTAAAAATAATTAACAGTCAGCTTGTGCTCCACAGTGTTTCATAAATAGGTAAGATATGATATCCTACCTGAACAAGAAAGCCACGATCTCGTACTGGAATGCATTTTGCACCACAGTTCTGCTGCAAGGGAAAAGTTGAGGCAGCTTCAGTGTTGGCAGACTAATTATAAGGAAATCGTAAAACTTTTTTTTTTGTGTGTGTGCAAAATGTTAATTAAAATATTTGCATCTAAAAAGATCCCTCATTTGCATAACCAGCCATTACAAATAATCAATCCTTTTACTGCTGCTGAGTGTGGGGTAGTCTTTTAGCATTTCTTTTTAGTTCTTAAATCTGATGAGGCCTTCTATCTTGGCATCCCAAAACCTTTAATTTAAAATGAAAACACAGGTGCCTTCACTCCAGTCTAACAAACCAGCACTTGGTAACTTCAATTAAATTTTAACTGTGTATTGTCTATCCAATATGTGCTATCTGCTTAGGTTTGAAAGACTAATGTAACTCTCAGAACAGCTGGAAATCTTTTTCTTCTATTTTTACCAAGATCTCACTTTTGTAAGCACTATGGTAACAGATCTCTGTGCTCAGATCCCATTCAAGTTCTTTCTGCCTTTTTCTTTCAACACATAGCAACATAAACTAGAAGGAACTTCTGTTAGAGGAGTCAATAAACTACAAAATACCCTCTTGGCTGAAATTTATTTCAATTAAACCTACTTTTGAATAAGAGTCAGATCAGCTCCATTTACAGCTTCGTTTCTGTTTATAGGCTAGGGTTTTTTTTATTTCTCTGTTTAATCGGGCAACTTCTTCATTTTTTCTCCTGGGGAACCATTCTAATGGCACTCATATATGAAATTCACATATTATAGCTGAGAAATTAAGAGAAGTTAGGGTCCTTATTTATCAATTCCACATTCCACTGACTTGAAATTGCAGTCAGGCAGCCAGGCTACCCATACATCTAATGTCTGCACGTGGAATATGAAATGGACTCCTGATGCCCTTCCTATGACATCAGCCAAACTGCACCTGACCATGTATGTGATACTTTTCCCTCAAAGTAAATGCATTCTCACAATAAATTACTGGTAGCTTTTATAGACTATCAAACAGGGCTTGCTTTTCTTCCTTATAAGCTGATATCAGTAATTACGCCATTTAGCCAACTCTATTATAATTTCAAAACCAATGTGATTTTTCCTATTAACTTCAGGAGAGAAAAGCCTTGCCATGTTAAGACATCCTCTGCTGATTCAGAAAAAAATGCATCTTTATACTGTGACAAGTAAAAAGTCTGTTGGCCCACCTTAAATTAATTCTACTGTGCACATCACATGAACCAACCACATAGCATCTATATAAATGGTTTTGTGATAGTATATCATTGTTCTTAGACCCAATGAATATAGCTCACAGCTTATTAAACTAATTAACCATGAGACATACAATGTAATTTCATTACTCAGAATGCACTATTTTGAATGTACGTATGATATTTTAACCAAGAATCAGTTTTTGGGTTTGTTTTTTTTTTTTTCCTCGCTGAGAACATCAAGGTGACCAACCAAGCTAAGGGAATGGAGAAGACTATCTCTTAAGTGCCTCTTCCCAAATACAACAGAAAACTGACTGGTGTCTTGAAAGAGTACAGGCAGACCCACTCTTTTTTCTAAAGTATAAAAGCCATCTTTAAAGAGGCAGAAAAATTAATTTTCAGAGCTCAGTCTTCTCTTTCTTAAATAATATGTGTTATCCTCTGTTTTTTTTGGAACTGATCATGTCTCTGGGGAAAGAAAGGGAGCCACTGTGGGCCTAATCCCTTTCCCAATCTCTCTCTGTCACCAGAGCATTTCAAAATTTAACCTTTCACAACACACAAATGTGCAACAAGTGAGCTGAATCACAACTGAGTTCCCTAAGAAAGAAAGAGGGAAATGAGAGAAAACCTGTACAACCAAGCCAGATGCACACTCCCTTCTCCCTGCAGCAAGAGAAGAGGCAGGGAAGGAAGCGGATGACTGAACTTTTCCCATGGCCAGCAGCTGTACACTGAGCTGTATATTATGTATAAAATCTCTATCTTGACCTAAGCAAATTCTGATTTTATAACTTAAATAGATGTGCATGCACAGTTGTTTAAATCCACCTTAAGAAGCTGACTACATTGCTCATCTTTCAATATAGTCAATATATCCAATATATTCACTAACGTTAAGTATTAATGCATTTGCATAGTAAGAATAAGAGCATGTTTGGAAAACAACAGGAGAAAAATGAACAGAATAAAATAAATTATTACGCACAGCAGCTTGTGAAGGTGATGATGAAGATGGTGTTAAGATACCAATAAGCCCTGAGGTAAGAGAGAGCCTCCTGCTCTCTGCTATGGTGGACTCCTTGAAAGGCTCCATTTTGGATGATTTAGGGGCACTGGAGTATGCCTTGCTGAGTAACTTGTGATTCTTCAATCCATCCAGTTCTTCCATTCTGAGATTACTGGAGTAGGACCTGCTTAAAAGTTTGTGGGGCTTCAAGGTGCTGTTGTGCTCACATCGAGGATCCCCAGAACACGACCTACTTAACAGCTTATGGGGCTTTAAAGCAATGCACTCTTCCTGCTTGACAGCCGCAGAGTAAGATCGGTTCAACAGTTTGTGCGATTTAACAGCCATTGTTTGTTCAGCCCTTGGGTCGCTTGACAATGAGCGGCCGAAGGTTCTGTGAGATTTTGTGGTACATACATCCTCTGCCTTCACCGTGCTAGAGCAAGTCCTTCTAAGTAGCTTGTGAGTTTTGGAGATGCCATCCTGTTCTGACTTCAGTTTTGACTTATTTTTACCACAGCCAGGAGGAGGATAACTTGGCGACCTTGAAAATAAAGAAGAGGAGAATGTTGGAAAATAACCAACATCCTGCGCAAATTAAGCAAGACCACACATATGTAAAAATTTTTAAGTGTTACTTGTCTTTATGTATTTCATTGGCGATAAATGCAGCCCAACATTAAAAAATGATCAAATGTATCCAGGGCTAACTTTCCAGTACCAAATAGACATCTTACTCCTGTTTACTTACAATCTTATTGATCAAAAGATGACTAACTACTTAAGTAGAAGTTACAGCTGTGTCCTTACAGCTGTTTGTAAATCTATGTCTCTAAACAAACCATTTATTCAGGAAATCATCTGTGAAATGAAATCAACTTACTTCCTGTAAGATTATAACAAATTTTCCTTATGAAAATCTACCTTTCCTATATAATCACAATGGCATGATCCCATTAAAAGTTACTGTCTTCTGGATACAACGTAACAAATCCTATGTCCACATCCAATGGAAGACATAATGAGAATTGAAACTTGCATGCAGACAATCACATTTAACTCAGCTGAAGTGAACATTATTTTTAAAACCCTCATAAGAATCTGGGTGCTTTGTGCAAGATAATTTGATTCCCTTCTTTTCTGTTTTAGACAACTTCTAGCACCAGAAATGAGGACGTGAGGGACTTAAATTATGAAAGCAGAGAGAACAAAATGTTTTGATGAAACAACATTCACATGAACTGTCACATTTCTATAATGTTCACATTCTCCAGTCCTTGCAAAGTAAGAATGTGTAACAGGTATGCTGAATCATTTTTGTATGCTTTATAAGCAACCCCAATCTTTGGAGTATTGTCTGGGCCTGGATCAAACAGAGAAGTGAAATCCCAAGGGAAGAGGCTGGCAGATTTCCCTGCTCTGTTAGCAAGTGGCAACAGTGGAAGATGCACGTGGTGGCTGCTGACTCGCTGTTGCAGTTGGCTCATTACCACCCCCCTGCAGACAGGAGGTATGGATGGAGCTCTAGGGGGAGGGGTGGTCCCTGCACTTGGGATGAGCCATCTTTGGACAGGCACTGCAGCAGCAACCAGATCAAGAAGAGAGTGATTGGGCTGGCTTTTTTATGCCCTTCATGACTAAAACCAAACCTCAACTTACAGCCTGCAGCAGGCACTGGTGTTTGGTATAGTAAGAAATGGGTAAGCTTTCTAGTCATAATACTATCTTCCTTTTCTACCTTTGAAAATACAAATAAACTTTTGATATCTTTGGCATTCTTCCCTTCTTCAATGTTAGTTATAGCTGTACTTCTCTTTTTTTATACATGGAATGTAGAATGGCAAAATTCATCAACAAGAAGGAATGTTCAAAGAAGAATTCAATTTAAATGCACAGGAGTGATGTGTTAACCCTTCATAAGCAGGAAAACATGCTAGACAAAACAGTCACATTCCTGAAAAATGTAAAATCAGAGTCTGATTTTACATACACTAAAAAGTATGAGTAAGTGGCAGAACTCATGATGAACTCAAATGAAATATTCACAAATTACTTCTTATGTTTTTAATGCCTTTGTTCTTCAAAATTCTCTGCCTGCATTTCAGAAGTGGTGAACATTAATGTACTCAAACAGAGGAGAGGGTCCTTCATTAATGACCATTCTAGTTTTAAAAAATTAAAAATACGCACAGCTGTATATTACTTGTATGTATCACTTATGCCTACATTCTTGCTATTCAAGTAATAAGCCAAATGGTACCGAGCTAATAAAAGTACAAGTTAAATAAAATAATTACTTTGAATTTTAGATTAAACATGGCTGTTTCAGAGAGCAGGAAACTGAAATCCCCTGCCTTCAAATAGTCTTAGAAGCTGCAGTACCTAGCTCACTTTTGATATCATGCAAGGCAAGGACTGGAAACCCATGAGGTAAGATATAAATAGAGCACTTCTCTGCAGAGAAAAGTCAACATTTCACCTTGTGAAGTCTGCTGTGGATTTAGAACAGAATATGATAGTAAAAGCTGATTTTCCTTGCTATTACCTGCGCAATGTAGAAAAGATGTGCAGAGGGGATTTCACCTTTTTGTCAGACACCTTCTTATTGTGCGTACAATTAGATTTCTCTTTGCTGTTCTTCCACTGCTGTGTAACAAATGTCTGCATGATTCTGCAAATCAAGGAAAAAACAAAAGGTTTTCTCATCCTAGGCAAGACATAACTCACTTTAATACTAGGGTTTCTCTGCTCACCATGTAGGGAACATGATGCAATGTCTTCACCCTATAGGCATGTATCTAGACTGACGGTTGGATGCCTCAGGTCCTCAAAGATGGGTTTTTTCTTTTCCCATGTAAAATCAATTTACATGGAACTCTTACTGAGTACAGTCTACGTCAACAACACTGCAAGACTTATACTGGTATGTCTCTTATAGAAATATACAACTGATTCAAAGGCATCACATACAACTACAAGCTTCTGTCTCTCTAGGGACTACAAAGGTAGGCTAGAACACCCACACTGCTCAAGTAGAATCATAGAATAGCTATTAGGGTTGGAAAGGACCTTAAGATCACCTAGTTCCAACCCCCCTGCCATGAGCACATGGGACACCGCCCACTAAACCATGCCACCCAAGACTCCATCCAACCTGGCCCTGAATACTGCCAGGGATGGAGCAGTCACAACTTCTCCTAAGGCACAAACATCAAGGCAGGAATGTTGAATATTATACTACTCAAAGAGGGTTTACAGAGAAGACAAAGCCAGACACTTCTCAGAGATGGCCAGCAAAAGTCAGTGGTGACAAGCTGCAGCAAGGAAAGCTAAGAACCATAAAGGCTCTACAAAGGCACCCACAAGAAGTTAAGTACAATAGGTTCCATAAGGTTGAAGATTTCACAGCTAAACTGCCTGGAACTCTAAGTCAACTAATCTAACTTTGAAGTTTGTGTTACTTGGAGCAGGAGGCTGCATGAAGTGACCTCCAGCACTTCCTTCCAAGCCAAATTACTCTGTGACTAACCTAGCAGTGGGAGTCTTTGAGTGATACAGTCAGGGTGGCAGTTTACAGAAAATCCAGTGAATCTTCAAAGATTAATATCCTGTTGCCACAACCATGAGGGGCCATGGGATTGACGGGTATTCTGACTTCTGCTCACCTGTGAGTTATGCAGCTATGTCCTTGAAAATGTCTTATGGGAACCTTCAGTAATTACCCAGCGCACAAATCAGAACCAGTGTAAGTACTGAAACATTTAAAGTGGCAGTTGATGTTTGGGGAATGTTTCATTTTTTTCCTTTAAAGTCATGTACCACACAGATTTTAGTAACATTGATTCATTTGTAAGGTACTGAATTTCTTTAAACATCTAACAGGAAAAAAAATAGTTTTTTTTTCTTAAGGGATTCTTAATGTTGTAATGGTCAGATATTAAAGCCTATAGTACTGTAATTTTAATACACATATAAAAGCACATGTGAAAAGATGACTCAGCAAAACTGTATTAAATTGAACTGTACCATGAAATGAATACATGAAATTCCTATTTTTTCCAACTGTTCTTCCTTCTCCTCAAATTGCAGATGGCCTAATTACTGTGGTACATCTTAGAGGCCACCATGAAAGCCCCCTTAGGGTAAACACGATGCTCAAAAAGATTCCTCTCCAAAGGCTTCACCAGCTAAGCAAAAACATGAAATTGAACACCCCCAGCTACAGTCTTTTGAACTTCTGCAGCTTACTTTCTAACTGGCAGCAAAGTGACAGAAAACCCTGGCAGGCAGCACAAATCAGGTTCTCCTGAACAACTGTCAAAACTGAACTTAAAAAGGCAAGTCCTGTTAGTTTTTTACATAAAGAAAACAAATTCAAACCGCTTTGATTTCACCAACTTGACAACCTGTAAATTTTATGCTACCTGACATGGTCCTGGAACTTAAAAGAGTATATAGTATTTGCCTAAAAACAGGGGTTTACACTTTTCTAGACTTACTTTTTCAGCTGATGTCCGAGCCCAAATCTTTCCTTGGTAGAGATCTGAAATACATCCACAGTTGGCACTACAGAAAAATGAAATATTGTTGATATATGAACTTACAGCAATAATCAAGAACTCATAACCATGTAAGTCATATATAAGGGCTCTGTTTCTATCTGGACTTTTACTATAGACAATGCCACTGAAATAATGGTGAAAGTGGACATGTCAACAAAGTCTATTAAGAAATGAATGGTCCTTTTTGGAATATCAAATGACATAATTTGTAATTTCACAAATAAGTATTCTAGAAATTGAATTCTTCCAGATCTACCTCTTCCCACTAATTTTATTTACAAAAGCATATCTTTGTTTTTTAGAATATTCAAGTACTACAGAGCAGCATCAGATTAGATGTACCTGGACTGGTAATTCATCTCCCCTTATCTTTTAAACTTTATTCCAAGGAAGTAGTCTTTATACAGTACAGTTCCTGTGACTATGAAGAAACCCACACTGAAATAAACTGAATTAATTAGTATCTGGGCTTTCCTTCTGATAGCCTCTTAATGCAAGATCTCTAATTGTCATTTAAGTGTCAGGTATATTAATTCCAGTGGCCAAGGATTACCCTAAATTTTCCTCAGGACTCATCCTAACATTGGTATATCCATACTCATCTGTCAGAAAACTAAAACTGTACGGAGTGAAAGCTGGAAATTAGCTCCTGATATTACTAAAGTCCTTTACAACATTACTAGATAAAAGTGGCAGATGGAATCAAACACTGCTGAGAGTGCCTCAGGTCCTCAAGGCAGGACAACAGCCAAAACATGTACAAGCATAAATATACTTTATGTTTCATATTACATAAGATAGTAATGACTACAGTAAAATAAAAAAGGAATAAAAACAAAAAAAAATGGGCTTGGTTCAAATCTTATTAGAAAAAAAAAATCAGTCCTTCAAAATCTATATTATTCTGATTTTATTCAGTATGTCTAAGTTTGTCCTTTAATTTTGCTTTAATAAATTAAATTTAAAATTAAAATACAGTATATCGAACCTGGCTGTCTAATTTCATGCAGCTCAAATCCCTGCAGGTAGCCTTTCTCTGATGTTACTATTCAAATATGATCTCTTCCTTAAAAAACAAACTGATGACTTTCTTAAAAGAGAAGAATCAAAGATTGGGGTAGCAATGTCTTTAGATCACTAAATTTAGGATACACAGTGGTGGGGGGATATTTTCAATGAGAAGCATCAGATCTAGAACAGCAATCTTAAAATCTGTCATAGAGTCATAGAATAGTTAGGGCTCGAAAGGACCTTAAGATCACCCAGTTCCAACACCCCTGCCATGGGCAGGGACAGGGATACTTCACACTAAACCATGCACCCAAGGCTATGTCCAGCCCGGCCTTGAACACTGCCAGGGATGGAGCATTCTCAACTTCCCTGGGCAACCCATTCCAGTGCCTCACCACCCTTACAGGAAAGAATTTCTTCCTCATAGCCAATCTAAACTTCCCCCGTTTAAGTTTGAACCCATTACCTCTTGTCCTCTCACTTACAGACCCTAATGAAGAGTCCCTCCCCAGCATTCGTATAGCCCCCCTTCAGATACTGGAAGGCTGCTATGAGGTCTCCACACAGCCTTCTCTTCTCCAGGATGAACAGCCCCAACTTTCTCAGCCTATCTTCATACGGTAGGTGCTCCAGCACCCTGATCATCCTCATGGCCATCCTCTGCACTTGTTCCAACACTTCCATGTCCTTTTTATGTTCAGGACACCAGAACTGCACACAGTACTCCAAGTGAGGTCTCACCAGAGCAGAGTAGAAGGGCAGGATCACCTCCCTCGACCTGCTGGTCACACTCCTTTTGATGCAGCCCAGGATACGGCTGGCTTTCTGGGCTGCAAGCACACACAGCCGGCTCATGTTCATTTTCTCATTGACCAACACCCCCAGGTCCTTCTCCGCAGGGCTGCTCTGATTCTCTTCTCTGCCCAACCTGTAGCTGTGCCTGGGATTGCTCCGACCCAGGTGTAGGCCCTTTAACTTGCCATGGTTAAATGCAAGCTCAGGAGCGATACATCCCAACTAGAAGGAAGTGCTGCAGGAGGGCCAGGAGACCTCCTTGGATGAATAAGGAGCTGCTGAGGAAAATTCGAAGGAAAAAAGAGGCTTATAAAAGGTGGAAGCAAGGACAGGCAACCTGGGAAGAAAACAGGGACGTTGTCTAGGAAGCTGGGCAGCAGGTTAGGAAAGCTAAGGCCCACTTAGAATTAAACATGGGTAGGGATGTTAAAGACAGCAGGAAGGGATTCTACAGGTACACTGCAAATAAAAGGCTAGGGACAACATGGGCCCTCTCCAGAAGCTATTGGGAGAACTGGCTACCCTGGATTTGGAGAAGGCTGAGGTTCTTAACGACTTCTTTGCCTCAGTCTTCACCGGCAAATGCTCTGAGCACACCACCAAAGTCTTGGAAGGAAGACGAAGGGACTGTGAGAATGAAGACCTTGGGCCCACTGTAGGAGAGGATCTAGTTCGAGACCGTCTTAGGATCCTGAACATGCACAGGTCCATGGGACCTGATGAAATCCATCGACGGGTCCTGAAGGAGCTGGCAAATGAAGTTGCTAAGCCACTGTCCATCCTATTTGAAAAATCATGGCAGTCAGGTGAAGTTCCCAACGACTGGAAAAAGGGAAATATAACCCCCATTTTCAAGAAGGAGAAAATGGATGACCCAGGGAACTACAGAGCAGTCAGTCTCACCTCTGTGCCTGGCAAAATCTTGGAGCGGATTCCCCTAGAAAGCATGCTGAGGCACATGAAAAACAACAAGGTGGTTGGAGACAGCCAGTACGGCTTCAGTAAGGGGAAATCATGCCAGATCGATCTGGTGGCCTTCTATGATGGGGCTACAGAACTGATGGACAGGCGTAGAGCAGTTGATATCATCTACCTGGACTTTTGCAAAGTGTTTGACAGTGTCTCACATGACATCCTTGTCTCTAAGCTGGAGAGACATCAATTTGATAGGTGGACCACTTGGTGGATAAAGAACTGGCTGGATGGCCGCACACGAAGAGTTGTGCTCAATGGCTCAATGTCCAGCTGGAGACCAGTAACAAGTGGTGTCCCTCAGGGATCAATGCTAGGACCGGTCTTGTTCAACATCTTTCGTGGTGACATGGACAATGGGATTGAGTGTGCCCTCAGCAAGTTTGCCAATGACACCAAGCTGTGTGGTTCGATTGATACGCTGGAGGGAAGGAATGCCATCCAGAGGGACCTTGACATGCTTGTGAGGTGGGCGGATGCCAACATCTAGACTACCAAACTCTACAGCCATATGAGACATCCTAGGACCTTCAATAGCTGATTCATCCTCATTCAAGACAGTTTTCTAAGGCATGTGGGAGGAACTGTCCACAATAAAATAATGAGACAAGCTATTAACAAGAAGAATGACTGACTAAAATCGAGACACCATACAGCTACAAGGTGGTACTAATATGCCCCCATTGTGCTTTGGAGTATACTGCATTTCTGTTTCTTTTACTGACCAACAGAAAGCACTATAGGAGAAAAAATGTAGCATAAGGTTATCATACAGTAGTCTCAATAAAAACATATACAAGGGGAGAGAGGAATTCCCAGAGAATTAAACACAAAAGACAGTGGATCTCATTGTGCTTTTCTGGTAAACAAAGAGACATCACTGCAACAGCAGCTGAGCTCATAAAACCAGTATTCCTGAAGCACTTGCCTCTGGCCCTGATCTTGACTTTCTTGGTACCCAGGCACTCCCCACAATCAGTCAGCTACAGGACTAGGAACTAAGTTTCCTGTTTTAACCTTGCCAGCGGTGCAGAAGATACTTTGATGTTACTTCTCATTTCACTACATCATTCCTTACCGCATGCTGCCCTTCACGCTTCACCTTCTCTTATTTGTTGCATTTTATTTTTTAAATTACATTTTGATAGAAATACTCTGAATGCTAACTCTGATGCCTGCTATAGCAAGTACATATTTTAAGATCTGCATATTTACAAAGAAAGATTAAAGCAATAAAATAGAGACAAAAAGACCAAAGTCAAGGGAAAAAAAAAAAAAGTAAAAAAGATTGATGTGTTGAAATGCTTATTTGAATGAACAGAATATAGCTTATAGTTAGTGTCGGCAGGCTACATATCCTAAAATAGCTCATTGGGACAGATTTTTCTAAACATATTATGACTGAGAATATCTATTCATTTTCTGGAGGCAGAATTCTTCCACAGAGATAAGCCTGAACTGACAGCTTGTACTGGAAGTCTCCAAAGCCAGGCAAATTATGATCTAAATTGCAACTTACTTCTGACTTCCCACTGTAAAAATACATTTGAAGTTGAATTCTGCATATAAATGTTTCATTTCAGCTGATTCTTCAGAAGTTGACCAGTTTTACTCTCATGAGGAAGGTTCACTCAATCAAATCTAAAGATTCCCAGATTTCACAGTCATACAGAAATCAGAAGCTGAAAAGATAATTATCATGTTCTGATTCTTCTAAGGTGTATGAAAAAATGCATATCAATATGCTGCACAGGTCTTGTGCATGGCTATCTCACCAGTGATATCTCATCTATGCAGATGATGCCTGACTTTCCGAATCAGGAAATCACATATTAGAAACCAGGTTTCTAATAACCTGGTTTCTAATAACCTGGAATCCTTAATCCTAGTTCCTAGGGGAAGCAGCTGAATTCCAAAGGATATCAGGAAAACAAGCTCCAAAAATCAATCTATGAAAGTTTAAATTAGATGTCCATGTCATTAGTGAGGGCCTAAGCCATGCAAACATATGTAAGTATAATTTCAATACTAGTGGGGCTGCTCCCAAGTAGATTAGCAGTAGATCTAAGTGCATGCAGGTTCAAAGATTTGACAGTGAATGAGTATCAGCTTTTACATGGTTTGGACCAAGACACCATACAAGGCATATAAAGAATACACAGGTGACTAACCTGGGCCATTTAAGTACTGTGTAAGTGAACAGTGCAATCGCACTATTATAGGCTCTGTGCGAATTACATCCCAAGCCACAGCAATCTCTTCCTAGGTTAAGATAAAAAGAAAACAACAGACAACATTAGCCATCATGAGGAACTGATGCATTTTGTCGGTATACCTCAGGGTTGTTATGAACACCATCCATCCATTTACCCAGTCGTGGAAGATCTACTTTAACTTTAAACTAGAGACTCAGGAAAAACTACGGCCTGCTGATGCCCCTAAGAGTAGTGTTAGACTGCTTCCAGTTCTTAAGTATGCTCATTTAAACTCAGCACAGCTTTACACACAACACTACACCTAGGGTACAAGCAGGCACATTTCCATCTATCAAGAGATACTGTTTCAAAGCTGAGAAGCAAAGGAGAAAATAAAGACAGAAAGGAAACTCACCCCAAAATATAGGGCAAAGGAAACTTCTGGTCCTTTAGACTGATTAAAATAAAAGTATGATCAGATTTTTTTTTATATATTTTAGGAAAGCCCAAGAACAACTATGTTATGTGCTGTGCTGACTTGGTATGACATATCTGTGCAGAAGCTAGTGACATCCCTAAAAGCACTGATTTTTACTCTCTATTTGGAGGGCTGGAAGCTACTGCACAGATGAGGCAAGTTCAGAGTTAATGACAGCATAACAGTTATAAAAGCCATGCTGCCTGCCTACAGCACCACTGTCCTGTGTCTCCTCTGCCTCTCAAGCTTTTCCCTAGTCAGCTGCAGATGTTAAGAAGCGCAAAGGATTGCTCCAGTCTTCTTCCCTCTAGGACTCTATGAAGTGCTTTCTCCTAACTAATGTCTAGGACAGCAGAAAAATAAATGTAATTCAATTCTATCAATCAGTTAAAACATCATACACAAAGCATGTTTGAAAGAAAATGCACAAGCCCATAAAGCATTTTAATAATGTGGTCATAAAAGGAAAAGGAAACTTTTCCACTGAGTAGCAATCAATAATGTGACAGCCACTTCTGAAGATCAAGACTCCGAAAAAATAAAGTCTAGGTGGCTGTCTAGAGAGTCTGAAGTGTAGGAGAATTAAATGGGCATTAATGTTTATTATGTAATATTGTGATTAGATTACTTACATCAAGAAAGCTAACATCAATATGCAGATCAATATCTACATCATCAATGGCTCCATATTCCCTGAAAGAAAGAATTACTTTACATTACAGCTCTTTTAAGATACAACTCAGCCCAGGAGTACTTACAACAGGGAAGATTTTATGAAGGATAATCTCTCTCATCTGCAAAATCAGAATGGTTATAAAATGCACATTTACATAGATTGGATTAATATTCACAGTGGGTGGGTGACTGCTGCACTGACTTTTTTCAGTGGATTTTGCTTAAACAGGCTAAATCCTTTTTTTCTACTAATTCCCCCACATTCTCTCTCCATTGCTGTTATATATTTTTGTCTCATGCGTTGAACAAATAAATCAAGAAAACAATAATATAACATATATATAATATAATAACATGCTGCTCCTATAAATGACAAAAGAAAACCCTAGTTAATTTTCAAAAGTATTTCAGGTTAACAGCCAGTAACCTAAGGAGAGGCTTGTGATAAATCACTGATGATAAATACAGCATATCTTAGAGGGTGGCATATTATACCTGTGAGACTATTCAAGCATTTGTTTGTCCAGACATAAAGACTGCCCTGTAACGAGCTCGAGGCAATAGTTACCTTATTTTGTCTGCTATGTGTAGTATTGCTGGGATCCCTGAGGTTCAGATTTAATTTATGCTCATAGGTGTTTCTTTGCCATTTGAAATCTTACATTTAAAGTGTGACTTCTCTGCTTTTTCTTTTCTGACTCATTCTATTGCCCTCCTTGAACTTGAAGGGGAAGTACTTGAAGTACTTGCAGACTTCTGAACAACAAGGATAGAAAATACTCATTCATAAACCTAAATAAAAAACCTGCTTTCATTTTCATATAAATTACTTAAGTGGGCAACATTGGAAAAGTACAATCACTCTCAATTTTTCACAGATTAGCTTCAAGTCATTAGGTTTTTTTTTCTTTACACTGCATTAATATGCTTGTTCTCACAGTGACTTCCACATTTTTCTATTAAACTAGACTACATGCATAGTAGCGGTTGCGTACAAATAAGTTGACAAGGTAATCTGAAATACAAAATATTGTGACTATAACTATGACTTATCAAAGTGGCCTCTCAGCCCCTGGCAGGACCTAGCTTGCACTGGAAATGTCTGAACCTCTTGTGAAGTTTGATGGACGAAACTGGTTCTGCTAAACCTTGGCATCCCAATGGTTCTCTCCAGCAAGGGCAAACGCAGCCTCTCTCTAGATCACACATGCCCACACATGGCACTCATAAGGCAGGTAAACTGTTCGTCAGGTATGTGCTATCTGAAGGCTCCCCAGCCACTCTGACAGCTGCTCGAGCTCACCCAAAGCTGTAGAGGTGCTCACTGACCTCCTACAGCTCACTAAAAACCTGGCTTTGAAACACAGAAATTCTCCACCTATTGAATGGCCTAGCCACTATCCTACACACCAGTGGCCTCAAATTTTTTTGTTAATTTTCCTGAAGATCCAAAGAACAGATCTTTATGAAGTCTTATTTAGGAATGCAGAGTGATGTTATGACTGAGATGCAAAAGGCTATGAACAAGCATAATTTCATACATTAAACAGGAGTACTGTTAAACTAATGAAACACAGAAATATTAGTGGAAGACAGGCTAAGATAAAAGTAATTTATAACTGCATCATTTCCATATTCACTGAAACCTCTGAGCCCCCACTCTATTATGACCCTAGGAAATGGATTTTAGACACATGATGCTGACTCTAGTTTTACTTCCGCAATCTGAAAAGGAGGAAGAAAGCTGAAAGGGAGGAAGAAATTGTTTCCTTATAGCAGCTGCAGCTTATGATCTGCTTCCTACAAGAGTTCCATGAACACATCTTGACTTTGAAGCTCCAAGAGGTCCTTTTGTCCATCAGTGCATAAGCAATGTAAATAGATACTGAAGTTTGGATCAGTTGGTCAGAGGTCTTTGGTGGCTTTGGTGGCCAGTTTTCAAAGGGTTGTGAAAAGCACGCAGGTAAACATTTTCTACGTGCAGTTGACTACTGCAAGATACTGTAACAATACGACAGCAAGAGACTACTAAAGAGGGTCAACTGTCTAGGAAATGAGCATCTTAGTGGGTGTTAGTGTCAGACAGACTTCTCTCTCCACAGAGAAGTGGAGCTGCAGGAGGGATGAAACAATGCTTAATGATGTGTTTTTCATTTCCAAGAATTTAGAAGTATTTTCAACTGCTGTAGAGTGGAAGAAGCATGAAAGTTTTCCACATGCCAAAAGCAGCCACAGATGCCAGTGTTTACTATAGTGAGCTCAATGACATCACACTGCTTCCAATGAAAATAGTTGACAAAATCGATTAAATGCATTAAGTTTTTGAAAGGTTACCTATAGTGTTACAGTTTTAGGAGCCTGAGGAAGCGTACCACCAAGGTATTCTCAATTTTATAGTTATCAGTTTGGCAACTAAACATTTATCTCATTCATTTCCGAAGCCCATACACAATTATTTGGATTTTAATTCCCCAGGTCCTTGAAATGGAATGAAATTTCCATTCAATTTCAAAAGGCATAGCACACCATAGTTGTACACATGCTCTCTCTTAGACAAAAATAATAGAGCATATTGTTTAGAGGTTAATGGGAATTGTTACGTGCAATATATGTATGCCTAAATTTACAATATTCTCTGTATCTAATTACTTGGCTTGTACAACAACTTTGAGATTTTCTTTGTAATACATCTGACAGATCTGCTACGTCTTGCCTACGTGTTATTTTAATGAAATCATTAAGATTACAGAGATGGACAATGAAGTTATAAAAGACCATAAGTGTAATAAAAATATCATAGAGCCATATGCCATATATGTCCAACAGAATTTTTGTGTCATTAACCTGTGCAATCCACCTGTGATGGAGTTCCACCACTTCCTTGTGTAGGATACTTTAGATTACCACAGTTAGAAAGTTATCCTAAAACCTAATGGATTCTTGTTTGTTGCAAGCACAGCTAGTTTCTTATTGTCTCTCTCGAGAACACTTGATCATTCCTCCTATCTACAAACAGCTTCTTTGAAAGAAGGACTGTTATTAGGTCTTCTCTTTTTTTCCAGACTAGACAAATCCAATTCCTTCAATCTTTCCCTAGGGAAAACATTTACTAAACCTCTTATAACTCCTCTTGTTCACCTCCAGGACAAAAGACAGAATATGACAGAACAGGAGTTTAACAAGGGTTTAGAGTAATACTGAATAGTAATTTCCAGCAAAATACAACAGCCCAATCAAATATCAACTGAACTGCAGAACACGATGCTTTGTAACACGCTGCCAGGGCTCACTCTGAGCACAGACAGTTAAATCAGCACTCAACCACCCCAACACCCTCCCCCAAGAAAGCATCACTGCTTGCCAGCAATGCTCCTTCCTTTTGCCATACAATATGCAGAAATCACCAGAACAGACTTATGCTCTGTCAGTCAGGGAAGGTCCAGAAAGAACTCAGTCTCCTAAACATTAAAGGTTTCACAATATGGAAAGATCGGTAACATACCTGAGAGATACTGCATTAGGTCCATAGATCTCTCTCACTGCTGTCAAATCAGCCTCCAGCTGGGGGTGCTTGTGAAGTTCTCCATCATAGCTAACCTGTCAGGGAGAAAAATATCCTGGGAGTTCTTATTTATTTCATTACTGGCACCTGATGCAGGCTCCTCAAAGTTTCCCCTGAAAAAATATGCTGCATTAAGATTCCTGAATGCAATGCTTAGAAAGGACACTGTGTTGACAAGCTGAAATATGTACATGGTCTAATTCTGCTAATTAATGAGATTTGCAAAGCAGGCATCTCTGCATCAAAATTTTTTGAGGGTCCCACTCCTGCATCAAAATTTTTGAGGGTCCCACTCCTGTTTGTAGGAGGAGAAGCTGCAAATTACTCATCCTCTGTCCTGTATTGTCCTGGGATCAGTTCTGGGGCACTTCTGTGTTTTTCAAACTGTTAAGTAGGAGAAGAAATAGATCTCCCCAGTCATATAACCCAGTTCAACCACTACAGGCCAAAGCTTTGATCCCTCTTGCTTGCTGTCAGACTCTCATATGTACTAGACACAGAATGGCTTGGGCTCAACAAGCGAAGCATGAATCTATTCTATATACCAAGTGTCACAGCATTTAAGTTACATTTTCAGTCGACCCACTGGCTGTATTCTATTCACCAGTGCAATGGTATCAACAGAAAAAAAGAAAATTAAAGAACACTTTCTCATTTTTAGTATTTTAGAAGAGAAGGTATAAAGAAACATGTATTTAGAAATTATCCTCATATTTTTCAAATTCTACATGAAAAACTGAAAACATTATGTTAGTGCTTACAGTATAGAATCATAGAATCATAGAATAGTTTGGGTTGGAAGGGACGACCAAAGGTCATCTAGTCCAATGCCCTGCCATAAGCAGGAATATCTTCATCTAGATCAGGCTGTTCAGCACCACATACATCTTAGTCTTACATATCTTCAGGGATGATGTATCCACCACCTCTCTGGGCAACCTGTGCCAGGATTTTACCACTCGCATTGTAAAGAATTTCTTCCTTACATACAGTCTGAATCCTCCCTCTTTTAGTTTAATAAGCAAAACTTGTGAGCTGGTTTGGCTGGACTGTAAGATGTCAAAGTTAATTAATATCCTCCTATCTTTCACAAGGACCAAAACACCTCTTTAGACTTACAACAATCTGTTCACAGTCTATTACTACTTCCCTGTTAAGCAATATGCTCCACTGTGAACTTAATTCTATTTCTTTACAACAATTAGAATGACAGCAATTCCACAAAAGTTGATGAACTCCCTGGATTTGGACAGATTCAGAAATGAGAGTAGGATTTGGCT
Source organism: Myiopsitta monachus (assembly GCA_017639245.1). Lineage (NCBI taxonomy): Eukaryota > Metazoa > Chordata > Aves > Psittaciformes > Psittacidae > Myiopsitta > Myiopsitta monachus. Next base: position 16,531,842 of record CM029941.1, on the reverse strand, counting down.
CGCACCTTCAAAAAAATGCAGAAAGCAAAGCACAAGAGTGTAGCTGATGTCTTTAGACACGTATATCCTTAAACAGGAATTATTGCAGAGAATGATTGCTACTGCAGCAACTGTTATCTAACTGCAGCACTGTTTCTTCCATTTGTACATCCAAATCTGTAGACCAGTGCAGTGACACTTCCAGCTCTGGTATCTAGAGATGTACTTTTAAATCTAATTAGATTTCAATAGAATTAAAATAATAATCAGCTGATCACTTTCTACATGCAAAAATTAGCAAAGAATTATTTGATCAGAGTTAGAACTCTTCAAATATCAGGCACAGAATTCATCAGCATACCAGTGGCATATGTTTATCAGTGGTATCAATGATATTCATGACCAGAAGCATATAAGCCAAGTCTCCCTCCCTTGTTTGGGCAGGCATGTCAGAACAATTTTTCAAGTAGAACAGTATAAAAAGAAAACCATTATTATATTTTTTTGCCATTTTACATAGGAGCAAACTAATCCTTTTTACATGCAAAGATTAATTCTTTAAAGATGCATACGTAATGGCTGTCCTGCTTGCAAAGAAAGCACAGCAATCGTTTCACAAATTGTAGCTGTTGTGCACTCACTACCTTTGGGGGACCTACACCACATATTTTTAATCAGTCTTATGTATGAATAACAGTAAAATCCGAAAGGAACACTATGCAGAACACTGAACTGCTCAACAGAATGTTTTCTCCAATCTATTTTCTGATGGTTAAGAGGACATGAACTTAAAAAAGCAACAAAAATTGTAAAACCACAGTATGATATTTTCCACCCCTGAATTAGTGCCACAGACATGCTTATGTATGTAAAGGAGACTGTCAAATTTCGTATATCTGCATCTACAAGTATTCCTGTGACTGAAGCACAACAGTGGGAAAGAGAGAGCCAAAGGAAGCCGTATTACTGTTTCAATCTCCTGTTCTCATTTTGCAAATGTAGAAATACAGACTCAAAGCAACAATTAACAGACTCAGAGAAAGCGCATATAAAGCCTAAAAAATCTTATAACTTTGCTGCATCTGAAAGGCCTGTGATTAGAAACTCTCCGTTTTTAATGAGACCTGATTCAGATTATTTTGTCCCACCTTATGACAAAAGGCTGTGTTTTCAAAGGAGATTAAGAGATTTACAAACCTTAAGCCCATTGTAAATCAATGGGTTTTAGGCTATCGAACCACTTAGCTACTTTAAAGTATTTATCCATCAAATCCTCAGAGAGGATTACAAGCAGCTGCTTAGGAAACAGATACAAACATTTAACTTAAGACGAAAAGATTGTATCATGCTTTCACTGCCCATCAAATGCCATTTCTCATCTTCCATGGTCCTTGTTTCATCATCAGATGCTTTCTTGTCTTTCCACCTGTAAACACTTCAAAATTTTAAGAATTATCCCTGACTTCCGCATTTCCAACTGCATTGCACACTGTTAAACTGGCATCTTTTTCCTCCAATTGCTAAAGCCAGAGTTTTTGTCCCCTTTCTCTATGGGCACAGCAGACACTTGTCTCAAATGAAGGAGCTTGTCTTGCTAATTCCGCACATATACAGTCACCTATTTTGTCATTCAAATATATCTGATGCTCACTTAATAACTTACAATTACTTTATCTGAAAAAGGACTGCTTTCTTTATCTCTCAAAGGACTACACACATTACCAGATTTCCTATTTATTTTCTGAGTCCTCAATATTTTCTTTAATTCTACAGGTCTTCCTCAGAATTCTGTCTTTTTGATCATGAAATTCTAAATTCAGATTTTTCCTTTTCCTCACTTGTTAAATATACTTTTTATAATGTCTTTTTATTTGTTCGCCTTGTTTTGCTTTTTGAATATTCTATACTCGAGACATTTTATTTTTACTGTTGATCTAACTGGGGAGTTTTTGCCAGTTTTAATTCCTTCAGTTAAATGTATTACCTTAAAAAAAAATGCAATATAACAGCTTATACTTTAAATATAAGGCAACTAAATTCTAATCAGTATTGCCTATAACACAGCTGTCTTACACCTTGCAAAATTATGCACTGCTGTCTGTGTTTGTATCTCAGAGTTAATATTTATTCATTTATTTGGGCTCTGGAAGGCATCCTTTACCAAAGGTATTAGCACTGGTTTAAGAAATAAGCACTGTTTGCTGCCTTTTCCTTCACCTTGAGGTTACTGCCCTTTCTGCCAGAGTTGAAAAATGGAGCTGGTACACACAACTCATCACTACAGGGGAAAATAAGAAGACTTTTTCCTCTCAGGTAAGATTAAAGTAAGACATTGCTGTTTACACTGAAGCATGTGCACATGGTCCACCCCTGTGCTCTGTGGGGCTTCAGGAGTCAATAGCTAAAAGGAAGCAATTCCTGCAGTCATTTCTAAAATGACCATGAGTCAATACCCCATGTAAGTTATTTCTGACACTGAAAATACAGTCTTTCAGTTCCAGTTTCACTTTTAACAGCCTTTTAGGGGTGTGTAAGTTTTGCATTTTTTTGTTAGATTAATGCAACTCAACACATACTTCGTGCTGAAACCCCACCACGCTGTTGGCTCTGCAAGAGATGAGGCTCACTGATGTCCTGCTCATCAGCATCCCACGCTTTCTGCACTGACCCAACTGGCTGGCATGGCTGGCATGCTCCTGCTGCCTTGGCACTGCACCCAGGGCACGGATGGCTTCAGCCGCAAGGCTGAGGCATTAACAACTTCCACAAACAGCAACCATAATTCATTAAAATGTTCATTGATATATACAGTTCTAATAACACAAGCGAGGAATGAACCCTTTGGGGCAACAGTTAGACTAAAAATATTAGAAAAATCTGCTTAAAAAGACTACCAGCATGAAGTGCTCTACTGACACTGTAAAAGGAAAAGAGATTAAGAGATCTTATTTCTCAGTACATTAGAGAATGTAATGTTAACTGATTCTCCTGAGGGAACAAGAAGGGAAGACACAAAGCAGTATATTCATCAGAAAATATGCAGCATTTTTCAAGGTAAATTTAACTGTTCATCACAGAAAAAGAAAGGAGTATTGCCTATATCAAAATTGTTTTGTAATAACCATTTTCATCATTAAATTGCAGTGGTTTTGACTTTACAAAATGGCATTCCTCCAGAACGAAAAAGACTTGGATCCAGCCTGACTTCCCATTTGTACCAGTAACAGGATAAGCTTTAAAGAGCGAGTATCTATTTCCTGGAAGTAAGCAACTGGCTTCTATTTTCAAATGTTCTGAAGATTACCCGTGTTTTCTATTCTTAGAACTTTGCAAATGTAAACAAGCTAATTTTAAATTTGATATAATTATACAGTATAACATATTCAATATTTTTGCTATGAACTACTGTGTATATATATACACATGATGTTCTATTTGATGTTGAATAAACATAAGAAATTCATTATTATAATAAATTTACAATGGAATGAACAACAGAAGCTTTCACAGACTGATCTATTGAAACTTGCGCAAAAATTTCCCCCATTACCTGTCCACCATAATAAAACTCCTCAGAATCATTATCTCCTTCAGAGTCTTCTTCAACTGTGCTGTTGTGCCGTGACTCCTTAATGGAAAACGATAGTTAACAATGATATAAGCGATATGCTTATCTTGCATTTATAGTTCTAATTATAACTAAAGGAATTATGTTTTTACCAATAAGGTCATAGTACCATTTATTAAGAGATCTTCTAGTACCATTTCTCCAGATAAGTACTAAAGGCCTGTTTTAAGAACAGTGAAGTATCAGGCAAAATAAGTACCTACTAACTGGGTACCTGAAAATACCCTGAAAATAAGCTGGACATATATTAATTTGTCCGGCTACAGACACAGCATGGTATTTTAAGAAACTGGGGAATTCAGTAGACTACACAGGCATACTTCACTCTGTTCTTTTGCTAAACAAAGCATAATTTACCCACCAAGACAGGTTCTGGATTTAATCTAGTATTTCAGTGACCTAATAAAATTTTAATTTACTTTATTCTGGTATATCAATTTGAACAGTTTAAGAGAATCAAGTCCAAGCATGGGATTTCTTAAATTCCATTCTGTGAAAAACTGACAGATTGCTGCTTAATTATTATTTTTAACAGAAGTTCCAGCCTGTTGCCAGAGAAGTTCATACTTAATTTTCTGACTAATTCTGATCTGAGACCTTGAAAATGAAGGGTAAGTAATATGCTTACCCACATAAAACCTACTCTAAGTAGGCTGCTCTGTGAGCAATTGCACTCAAGTAAATAGAACTGATCCTTGTACAGACTGCATCTCAGCATGAGCTGAAGTGTTATATTCTGCTTCCCACCAATGGAACCTTTACTTATAATCATATAATTGCTTGAAGATATTGGTTCTTGTTTCACACAATCCATGTACGATTTCTAGGCCCTATGCTGATAAGTATACCCTAAAGAACACCTGTCAAAGTCATAATTCTTCACTTCAACTTGACCATAATATACTCACTGTTTATTTTGTACTTATGTTCTGCACAGAACTGCCATAATGAAATGGAAATCACATGCATGAATCAAAGAATTAAAGTTACCCCTAAATCCCATATAGTCGTAAATGTCAAATACACCCTATCATCAATTTCTATGGTCAGACCTTCTAATCCTATTTCCCTACCTTTGCTTCTAAATTCCAGCTCTATTCACTGTACACATTTATAGAACAAAAACTGTATCTCAGCCAATTTCACAGCAATTTTCTGTGACAAGGCATTAAAAAAAAATCTGCTTCTACTTCTTTGAAAAGAAACGAAGTGACTTTAGTCTTCTTTATGTATAATAACCCTAGCTCAAGGGGAAGTGTGTGTTAAAACAGAACTCAACAGAACAAAAATTCAACACAAACCCAAGAGAAATGAAACTCTCACATTAGAACAGTGACAAACCAATCCCACACTAACCAAATATCTAGCCAATAGAAACGGTCAGTGTTAAAGACTTCTTCAAAGTTTTTATTTCCCCAGTAATTTCATATATAAGTGCCTCATTCAAGGTTCAACTAAAACAAAAGCTCAAACTCTGTCACACAGAAGCTAAATACATCTCAGACTTTTAACCAAATAGGTAAATTCTTCCTGTATTTGAGCTTGTCTAGTTTACCAAGCACTGAATACAATGACAAGGCATTAGAAGCAAAGTACTTCCAATGCAGCATTTTACAACAAATCAGGTCTCACCTACTAAAAAACCCAACCATACACTTCAGCATATCTGGCCATGCTTATCTTCCCTTTCCAGGATCAATCACAGATGCTTAAAAAACAGTCTGAGAAACACAGCAACCAAGCCCACCAAGGGAAGTCATTATTCTTGATACAATGGTCAATTCCTGCTTGAGATAGGAACCTATGTGGTATTTTCTTTGAGCCTGTAACACTATCAAGACCTGCAGAGCTCACTGTAGTGTGACTCTGCATTTGAGCTAATGTCTCTGTGAGACTGGTGAGTGACCCATACCAGAGGTACATCAAAAATACAACCATAACTGGAAGGCCTGTATACTCCAGACACTACTTATGGTGAATAGAGTCATGCAGAGGTCTAGAGCTTTGAGCAGGGCTGCTGTAGGGCAGACAAAGAAGCAGTGAACTTATAAATGGGATATGATGCTATGCGCAAGAGTAGATTAAAAGGTAATGGCATCATGATCTACTACTCCAGAAGAGATGTATTTTTAAGGCAGATGGGGTCTATACCAATGTTGAACAAAAAATGGAATAAATGTGAAAACTGCATTTCCTAGGATGGGAGCATCTCTATCCCAACTAAGTGATTCACTGGTTAATCTAGGTATGAAACCCAGGGAACTATTCCATCTTCTAACATGTGAAATGTGTAGAACTTGCAAAGGCACACATTTGGCATGATATAGTAAACATTCACACTTCATTATTTTCTGTGGTTTCTTAAAAAAGCTTCTGTTAAAATGTGATACAAGAAATACATACCTCTCCATTCTCCTTCTGTAATTTTGATTTTATGGATAAGCAATAGTTGACATCACTCGTTTTTCTTAATTCTTTTAAAAAAAGGGAAAATAGGAAAATTTGTGAAAAATGTGAAATAGAAGCTCTGTATCTCAGAATACTCATATTTTTAACTGTGAAATGCAACTCAGCTGGTCCACCTAGGAGATTTGTTTTTCCCACTCTGTGATTTACAACTGTGTCATTTATTAATTTTGTATACTTTATTAAAGAATGAAAAATTACACTCCCCCAGAAAAATTAAATCATATATTCTTCTACACAAGACATAGTTTTTTATTCTATTTTAAATTACAGGCTTTATTTCTTTTTAAGTTACAGAAATATTTGAGAGTAAAATTTATCTTCTGACTATAATGGCCACTTTTTTTTGGGTGCCACTACACTGACTTTAGTAAAATTATTCTTGATTTAGATCAGTATAAATGAGATTAGAGACTGAAGATCATATTAGTTTTCCAGTGGAATTCAAAGTAATTTTGTGTTACACCCTAAAAGCCCTAAAGCATTGTAATAATAATAAAAAGACTGCAAAGTCAAGTGTTCCTATCTGAAGAACTGTCAGAGTTAAGACTGCTCTCTGCAGTTTCTCCTCAGCCTGAAATCATCAGGGAATTTGTCTGCTAGGAAGTCTCTATGGAGTATGCATAAATCTTGATTATATATTGCACAAATGTGCCTGTATGTCTGAGAAGCATACCCTTTCATGTATCAAATACTTTTTAAAAGTATGGAGATAATTTCAAATAAGAGGGTCCCAAAATATCTGGAAAATATATATTTGTTTCTTATAGTCTAATTTAGCAAAACAGCCGGACCATTTTGTTTGAAATTTCCTGAAATAATTAATGAGAGACAACGATAGTTATAGACTGCTTCATCCCCAGTTGTTAAGATCTAGTGAAATTTTAAGCAAGCAAGCATGAAAACTTCTAATTGGGAAGTATTAAGCAAATGTAACTCTATCCAAGGAGAATTGCTTTAGTACAAACTGCAAGACATTAGAAGAATAAAATACATCCTGCCTACACAATTGTGACGATCCCCAAAAGAACGATTTTAATTTCTTCTATTACGAAATATAGGACAATTTACCACAGCAAGAATGTGAGAAAATCGCAAACTGTGTAACTGCACACATTAACATAACTCCCTTTAAGGGCAGGCAACATCCTAGCTTTCCTTACAAAGTATGAACTTGATAAAATACTTGGGACATAAGATTACCTGTAGCGATTTGGTGGAAAATTACTGGAATTGGCTCTGTTGTAACTAATACATCTTCATCATTATCAGAACTGGAAACATAAGTGTTATCTGCAAAAGAAAAACACCCGTGCACGTTGAAGTCTGGTTGTGTTCTGCCAACCCGTTCCCACACTGCCCATCCCACCCTTGTACCATGAGGAACCACCCCCAGATGGCTGGGGAAGCCAAGCACTATCACCTTCCTCATTTTCCTACTGGGGCTGCTAATGAAAAAAAAAAAAAAAAAGTACCAAAAGGATAAACGATGAAAGATTCAGACTCAAATTTTATACAATCAAACCCCTGGAATTCGATGTTTTATGCTTTTTGTTATGTCTGATACTAGAATACAAGCTAGATCTGCTGTGCAGAGTGAAGGCTGCATTCAGAGCTGGGTGTTAACAGCCCATTATGCAAAATACCTGTGCCTCATTTTGCCTAGTCACATAAAGGTTGTTTGAAGTATTTTCTAATCAGTGGATAACCTTTCTTGCACCTGATTAATATAAAAAAAAAAAATTCCTCCTACTTCACAAAAATATTAAGTATGGATATGAATATGGAAAGTCTATCCCAAACTGTCTTGCAAAATGTATGGATTAGGCTGAGAGGTCTGTGTGTTGAGGTTTCTTTTGGTTTGGTTTCTTGGTTTGCTTTCTAACCAAACGTTTAGAAACAACAAACAAGGAGCAGCAAGCTTTTTATCTGCAGAAGCTAATTTTGCATGAATTCTGAACTGTCTATGAAAGTAATAATATTTTGTTTTCTACTGATCTGGGCTGAATCGAAACTTATGTTCTAGAGCAGAAAGACTAACAATCACGATAATCATAGATAAAGAGGCAAAAAGAGAAGTAAAACAAGGGCTTGATCTATCATAATTCCAAACACTCCTGTCCCATATCAGCAAAGTGCATGAACTCACCTGTAATTTTAAGCATATGGCTGCAATCTCAAAGCCTTAGACCACAGTGATTCACTTAGATTCCAGTGAAATGTTGAAATATCAATTGAGCAATAAATTCAGGCACATTACCCTTTGTATTACCAGAGGTTCTCATCATCCTGCATGAAGACAAAGCCCTGGTGCTGCCACACTGCCTTTCCAGACCAGCAGCAGCACCGCCACACATGGACAGGAGCCTGGGGCTTTCCCTTCTGGAGTCACACCATCCACTGAGTCTTGACACCATCCCAACACCTTCGCCTACTTCCACCCCTGCGCTGTGCCACGAGGTAATGCGAGCGATGTGCACTTGGCTCAACATATATACAAAGCATGCAGGCAATTACTGCAGGAGGCTGACACCACTTTCCCCCAGAGCACTGTGCTCCAGTGGGCACAGCAGCCTGCTCCATCAGCTCAGTCTGTGTCTGCTCAGCTATGTGGCTGGCACAGGGATGTGTTTTAAAGCCACAGCATCATGCAAATGAAATGGGGACCCTTCAGCCCTCTGCCAGCAATCACTCCTTCTCCCACTTCTGCCTCTCAGCAGGACGGGCTGTGAATTATGCCTGTAGGATAGCTGCATCTCACCATCCTCACAAACCCCTGCCTTGTTTCTGTTGGCATGCTCCACCTCGCTGCCTGTGTCAGCCCCACTGTGCTGGATGGCTCTGGGTATAACCAACACAAGCCCCTTCCTTTCCTAGGTTTGGGAGTGTAACTTAGTGCTATAGTGTCTAATGATCTGGAATAACAGAGGGCATCATTCGACTCTCAACATACCTAATGCCATATATATGGATTGGCAAAAGAAAATCCATATCCTAGAACTTACTGCTGCATGAAAAAGTAGAAAAAACAACAATACATGCTGTACAGAATAGACAATTACCAAGATATTCATATATGGGGAAAAAAGGGCTGCCCAATTACAGGTTTTATGGATCTTAATAGTATTTTTGTGTCCATTGTCATTCTTTCTTGGCAGCTGGATAATATGCTTCTCACTGCCAAGTTTTTGCTTTTCTTTTCTATTTGGCAGCATTTAGGGTTTTTTTTTTCTTTCCTTCCATCAATCTAATGAAACTTGAAATTAAGATACTGGTTTTTGTTTGCTTTCTTCCACATCCAGTTTCTAACACACTACACCCAAGAACACCTCTTTGTTTAAGCGGAGGACCTAGTGTCTGAACCTAGCGGAGGGATGAAGCAAACCAATTGCCAAACTGGTTCTCTCCATCTCTGCTGCAGCCTAATGAAGCCTAAGAAAAGGATGAACATGTGTATAACTCACAGATCACTGGGATAAGAGTATGGGAGTTCTACAGGTTTATGGCAGCCACACGTTATCACTTTGAACATAAGTTCATTAGCAAAATGCATGTTGCTGTAATGGTTCTCACAGGAGTCACGATCCACTCATATTAATGGGACTTTAGTCTACTCATTGACGTTATATTCTGTAACTATTCTTTAGGAGCATTATTTTCCACAGTTGTGTCAATGTTATGAGAAGATGGTTACAGAGGTATTTTGCTGGAACTGTTATTACCTGCCTCTAAAATTTTCAGTGATATTTTCACAATTTCAGCAATGTAGATATAACTTTGAGATGCTATTGTCTCAACACTATTCCTATTAAATTCTTCAGAGTGCCTCTGTGAGCATATTTTTACCTTTTGCTCATAATTATGAAACTTCCAAACACCTTCCATTACTGAAAGTTGTCATGTCATATTATGGTTCCCATAGGTATAATTTAATGTCAGCTGTTTATAATCTTTTGATGCTTTATGAGCAATTTAGTAATAACTACACACCGTTATCAGTGCCAAAGTGGTGATGCTGCATACATAACAGCAATGCAGTCAGGCCATATGCATTACCCAAAACTCTTCATACAGTATCTAAAATTTACTTGTGGTGGTATCACTTTTGGCTGAATAAACATCATTTGTATAGTAACTTAATGTCTTTTATTTTCATATATTTATTGCATGCATTAGCAATTTATCTGATGATCAATCCCAACAGCCTTCTCCTGGATTTCCAGATTTGATCCACTGTGTATTACACACTTACTCTTCAGAGAATAGAATTTTGGTATAGCTATGTAGTAATGGACTTAAACCACGATCTGTAAAGATTTATTCTGTGAGAAATATAACCTGATGAGCATGTGCTGCTCTGAACTGTATCAACTAGCTTCCACCTATCAAGTCTATCTACTACCTTTCAGCCAAGGAGGGCATCAGTACAGAGCCTCCCAGGCTTGACAGCCTTCCAGCCTGACATGTTCCTGAAACATCCTGTAACATACATACCAGAGAAGAGAGCCAGTCAGCAGTAATGTTCAGTTAGAGATTCAGGACAAAGTGAGGAGACAAAGAATCTGTCTCACCAAGTCAGAACAACTATTTTATGACCAAAGCTGTAAAATGGCAAAGAGTCGTTATCATTCCTAACAAACCAAACACTGCTTCATCACAAAGCAAACACACATCCTGCAAAAGCTTGAGATATTAACGAAATCAGGTCTTCCAAAGCCCTGAAGGCTTATTTAACCAATAAACATATATAGCTGGTTTAGCCTCCTCTCCAACCTCCCACCCCCCCAGGTTAGCTACAGCATAAAATTCTATCTGGCTTTCAAATATAGGGGTGATGGCAGAGAATATTCATTAGGATTTAGAGCCACTCATGCTACAATTAACATTTGTAAGAGAAATTTCTGATCTGTCAAACAGAACAATTTGACAGGAGATGAGATCTCATGTGCTGTGGGACTAACTGCTTGTTCAGTGCTCCAGCTTGCCACTTAGTTAGTGGTGCACAGAGATCAAGTTTTGTGATATATAATAAAACAAGCTGTTAATAAATACGATAAAGACTTTCTTTCAACTATATGTCCCTCTGTTCATTGTCAGGTCAATGGAATTATCAGTAAATAAACTTATTACAGATATGAGTGTGTATTTTATGAATCTCAGTTTCTCCCCTTATTATATATTAAATAGATTAGTAGTAGCAGCAGTTTTCATTCCAGTTTTTACTGATAAATAAAATATCTCTCATGAAGATTGTTAACATTCTTTCATATAAACCATTGCACTCAGCATCACGGCTGATGCTTATTTCTCTATCTGCTTCAAGCACTCCAGTGTTTCAAACATAGTCTACTGCTTATCAGTGAAGATGCCTGAAGTCTCCTTTCTGTAGAGATTCTAAAAGAAACAAAAAATATTTCATGTAGACATATTACACAGATATTATGGATGAAGATTAAAAGAAGAAAAAGGCCAGAGGGCTTCCAATCATTCATGCCACTTACACTATTAAATAATCCCAGGTGCAAAATACACAATGTGGTGCAATTCAACAGTACTACCACCTACTTTTACTTACACAGCGCCTGTCTGCCCTCATCCCCACTTCCCTGTCCTGCTTCTGCTAACTTCTGTGCCAACTGAACTACGTATACAGTCTTTCTGTGAAGGTAAACAAGCTAGCTGAAAAATTTGCTTTTGCTCTTGCCTGGCTGTCTTTCATATAAGTGATTCCCCTTGTCTAGACTGGCCACAAAAATGACTTTAAACCCAGCTCAGAGTATGAAAAGCAGGCAGGACTGAGCAGCTGAGAACAGCTTTGCAAGCTTATGTTACCAAAGACACACCCATACACGAACTCTTGGCTCCAACTGACTCTGAGAAGCATCGATAAACAGTCTGCAGGCTTAATCTGAAGAACATGAGTAGTCTCATTAAGGTCTAACTCAGAAGCGCTTTGCTGGCCCTGCTCCAGACAGCTCAGCCTCTTGAAACATCAAGCTTTATCTACCATGCCAAGGAGGAGCTGGGTGCCTTCTCACTCCTATCACTGTTGGTTCCAGACAGAGAATGCATCACAAGCTCCAGCCTTTGTAAATTTGTAACCATGTTTTCTCACCCTGACCCAGGTGATAAATGATGCCTGAAAAGAAGAAATGGCTGTGAAAATAACCCAACTAATGAAAAATTATTAGCACAAGGATGCACCTGGAAGACACCAGGACCCTTTCAGGTATTCACAGCTGAATATAGCAAATTGAGGTAACATGCATACATGTGTCATGGACAAGAATGTTGCACTGTACCTGGGTAATCCTCAGAGACATGCACTGAATAGGTTACACTGTGAAAAGAAAAAAACAACACAATTAATAACAGCATTAACTGCTGGCATAACATTTTTTTCCTGATCCTGTATTATTTTATGTTTATTTATAGGTTCCTGACAGTTTTCAGGACAGACGATACAGCTATTTTGATGGCTTTGAAGTGCTCAGCAAAAAAATAGGCTCCGCGTCATGCCTATTTTGAAAGCTCACTTTACTAAATTGGCACATTCTGATTTCAACTTTCTTAAAAAAATATCAAGACTGCACTATATTCACTTTAGAGTAAGATTTCAAAACATCTGTACTTGTGGTTAAAAACCCCACAACATTACCCCTTTAACACCAGAGCTACAAAAGCCCAGTTTTTCTTATACATTAGTCTACCTTCAGTCATAGAAAAGGCTCTGGATGGTTTGGCCTCCTTCCTGTCGACAAACTCATATATTTACTGTGGCAATTTTATTTGATATTTGAACCTCTTTGTCGAGGTGAGTTCAAATCGAACTTGAAAGAGCCATGGTCACACTAGAGGGTAGCTTCATTACACGGCTTACCTGCAGCTGTTTCATCAGAAAACAGTCATACAAACACACCACCCTGATCCTTCAGCTCAGCCCACATGTGCTTTACCTACCATCCTGTGAGACCTTCATGCTGAGAGTAGGAAGAGGCGCAATAGTCAGCTCTGTTATCTAACTACCCACCAACTCCTTTTGATGTTTTTTAACATTACTATGCATCTTCATTTAGCACTGAAAACTGTGCAGCACTCTGAAAGCTTTCCGTTGTATAATTCATGTTCTTTCCACTTCTAAATCCTATAAATTGTAAGTATCAACTTACACATTTAAATAATATATGGCATGTGTTCATATCTGTAGTGAGTTAAGCAGGCAGACAAAAGCAGGATGGCACAGCCCTCAATGCATTTTGGCATGTACTGTACATCTCTGAAAATTGATTCAGTAGTTCTTTCCAAATAGGATGAATACAGCTTCCACATAGACTAAAAAAACAAACAAAAAAAAAAACAGGTATGATTTTTTTCTTTCTCAAGGACTTCCATTAAATGAGCTCCACTTTCACAATCCAGTGACAGTAGGAGGTGATCAATATGAAAAAGTAGGTCCTCACACTTTCTTCTGTAACTCAATTGCCACACAGCTCTGTCACCTGGTTTTGTACATCATCTATTCATTTGGTGTATTGTTTGACTAAGAGGCAAAGATGTTTGTTTCTTCAACAGCTGCAAATGTTCTCATAGATTGAAGCAGCCTGTGTGTCTATTACAACTGACAACAGATTTAACCACAACTCTTGACAGACTCGCTCAAGCCAGAGTTAAATCCCACCACTGTGTATATTCAACATTTTGTGATTTTTCTCTTTTAATTATTTTTCAGATATGTGGAACAGGCAGCATCTGTATCCCCACATCTCAGAGCATTTTCCCTAAAGATTTGGTATTTAAATCTGATTAATCTGTCATGGCATAAAATATCACTATTTTAAATAGGCAAATATTTCAATATAAAGAAAAGTTATTATCTCGGTGCAGTCATATGTGGAGAATTTTGCCTGTGGTGCAAAAAAGCCCCCCAACCCTACCAATAAAACCCCCAAAAAGTAACTATTTGGTTCTTACCAAAACCCATCATCTAGATGTTGTGTTTGTAACCATGACTTCTTCCTTCTACTATCAAAAGAGGTACTTTAGTCTTACTCTGTACACTGACTGCTTGCACACCTCTTTGCTGCCTCCAGAATTGCTGCATATGGGTTTGCTTGACAATTGCTATATAGGATTATCTTCAAGAGTCAACTCTATTCCATGAAAAAAAAATCTTTCTAGAACTCACTACATATTGTAATTTAAATAACATCTCGATCCAATTTAAAAACCACAACAAAGCAGCAAAATTCCACATATGTATAAAAAAAAGTTCTCTGTGCTGAGAACAGGAACAGGAGCTGAAGAACTTACAGAATTTCCATCAGTGCAGATATTAAAAATTCAGCTGGGTGAGGCCCTCAGCAACCTCAACAAACTTTGAAACTGGACTTCAAACATCTGCTTTGAGTGACAGGTGGACCAGGTAGTCTGCACAGGTCCTCCAACCACAAAATTATGCATATACATGCAGAAAGTCTATGGAAGTGTGTCTCTCTTCCTTCTTCTTCATCATGTGTTATCTGTGGCAGCAGCAGCTGGCATCTGCGGTGATGTTAAATGGAAACTACTAAGAAAAAATATATTGTATGTCTTCTGAGATGGAATTAAAATGAAAGGTTTATGAAGATGCATGCTAGAAATAGATCAGATCTGTAATGACCACTGGCAAATTCAGGATTCGATCTTGAGTCCACTGAATACAGCAGTGGTCTCTCTACTAAAATGAATATTCTCACAGAGGAGAAAGGAAGGTAAAAAACACATAAAGCGAGATTATTCTTTCATCTCAGCAACTAAAAGTGTCCTTACAGAAATAACATTACCACCAAAATCTGATCAAACCTCCATCTGAAAACCTTTAACAGAAAATCTATCTGATGAGCCAAAATTAAATGGTAGTATGCTGGAAACAGCAATGGAATCTGACAAGCCTGAGCTGCCACTTCAGAGGGAAGTGTTCAAAGGTGATGTGAACTGAAGATTAAAAACCAAAATGCTGAAAAAAACCCACAACTAATTGTCTTAATCTAAATTCACATCTTCAGCACATGTTGGGATCTCTGTGCTGTCATCTCTTGTATGTCCCCAGACCAGTGTGCTCTGAGAAGTATTAGTGAAGTATATATGCCAGAGAAACCTCTTGTGGGGACAGCCTTTTTTAGATTGCCCATTCTCATTTATTGAAGAGAATAAATGGCTTGTTTGAGGTCCCAGAAACAGGTGGTGCTGCTTTGCTTGGGCTTGTCCTGCTAGCTATGTGCAGGTTATGGGAGCAAAAAGCACAAATAAAACTACTGGAAAGAACAAACTTTGGTTTTGTGACTGTCACATAGGATCACACTTGGGCGCACTTTTCTGCACTGAGGATAAACAGTTTCCTACTGACTATGCACCTGATTTGTCAGAAAGTAAGACACACCAGGCTAACAAAGGTCTCTTAAGAGGCTCCTCTCCTGCAGCCACCCAAGCATTTTCCCACTGAATTCAATGAGATTTAAAGCTAAGACAGAAACAGAGGCCTGTGACGGCTTAAAGCACCTTAAAAAGAACTAACTTCAGTGAAGATACAGATGTTCAATGCCTCTCAGTGTTAAATCACCTCAGAGCCAAAGAAAGCCTTTACTGAAGCAGCTTTCTCGTTTAAGTACTCAGAAATGCAACTGGAATTAATTTAGTCAAGGCCCCCACACACAACATGATTATTCCAGTGAGGGATGTGATTTTTTCTTCTGGCAATGCTGTTCCTCTGTACAACCCTATTGCAGCTATGTTGCTATAAATACAGCTTACAGCACTGTAATTTATTTCCATTCCTATAAACACATTCTAATCAGCCAACCATCGTCCTTGCTCATTCATTTACACAGCTCTAGCTACACAAACATCGTCAAACTCTTGACCACAAAGACTCAATTATGGTGTTATTTCTGTTTTATTTGGCTTAGGTCCTCTGCAGAAGGCATGCTATGGTACACATTTCTTGACCGTTAAGCTCAGAAAAAGCTTCATACTAGAAATGGCCTAGTAAAATTTTTGTTGTTTAACAAACAGTAAAAGACCATATGAGAAATTAGTGACAGCTGTCATGTTTCACTGCTTATGAGTTTTTAATGTAAACAATTTATTGCTGGAAGTAATATTAACATGTAGATGCACAGCCGTAGCTTAGAGACAGTTCTCCTCACAGGGGACTCCTTGCAAGCATTTTCCAGCATGTTTTAAACATGTCTGTTCCTTCTTCAGGAAGATTATCCTGCAAAAGTCCATTGCCATTAAGACCTAATTCATCAATTTGATGGGAATCCAGCAGATAATTGCTGGTTTTCAGATTAAACCGTCCCAGTCTAATACAGAACAAGCAGCTTCACCTGCATTTGACATTAGTTTATTTCTCAAATCTACTTAAAAAGGAGTACAGAGTCCAAACTAATTCTACTATGAGGCAAAATATCACCCCAAAATTAAATCTCCAGGGCAAGAAAAATGTCCATGGAAACTGAAAAAGACACGAACGCAAAAGTTACTGTGACAAAACACATTCATAAAAAGGAAAACAACCAGTTTCAAATAAATTTGAAAGATTGTTTCCTGTGCCTTGGACTAAAGGTTTTACTGATCACAGTCCAAACCCCAGGACCGGACATGCATCCTGAAGCCACAACAGTGATGCTGGAGCCAGTATGTAGGACTGGAGTGTATCTTCCCATCATATTCACGTTATCTCAATTCCATGCAACCTGTAGTTTCTCTCTAGTACAGAAATCCTTTAAGCTGAATTTCCAGCTGTTTTGCACAGCAGGAACAGTGTGAAGCATCTGCTGCAAGTCTAAGATTTATGCCTATGGAATGGTTACGACAATTCAACCAGTTCTGTCCTACGCCAACAGCCAACTTACTGCCTTATTAAGTGTGGAAATTGTGATCTAGTTTCTATTCCAGTTTTAGCTGTCTCTAATAGAGCCAGAGCTCCATGTGCTAATGTTATAACTTTACAGCTTGCAAACTTGCTGAAGAAGGGAAACAAGACTTTTTGTCATATGCAATCTTATGGTAGTCTAATGCCAATCTGTAGCAAGATGTGAGAAAAAATTAAATAGGACTTTCTTAATACATGTGGAGCTACAGAATTCAGAAAAGATTATTTTTTTGTTTACAGTATCCAAAAACCCAGACCAAGCTCATCAATAATCTGATGTAATCAGTTAAAAGGATTAAAAATTTTATATCTGAAGAAAAATACTGACTCAGCAAAGGAATTGGTGGACAAATGTGTAAGATTAAATGCTACTGTGGTACTGATCATATGCCAGCATCAACTTCGAAACAAGTTGGTGAACTGAAGAAAAGATTAGTGAAACCTTGATAAGAAAAATAAAATTACAGAGGTGAAAACTTTGGGCCAAAGGGTCTTTTCAATGACCTGTATAGTATTTCTGAAAGCACAGCACGATAAAGACTTGATGTTTTTACTCTTTTCTAGGTGAGACAGCAGGAAGTTATAAGAATAAGGTCCAACTGAACAGATAGAATTGAAATGGTATCATTTTGCCAATTCCTAGCTATCAACTCCCAAAATTATTACTTATCTTCGGTATCTACACGTAACATGCCACAACAGAACATGAATGTCCACTAATTATACAAAAAATATTCTTAATCCCATCTTCATACCTTTGTTTCCTTCCAAATTCTTCAGTGGATTCCAATTACTTTCAGGGTCTTTAGCCTCCTTGTCCAGTTCGACAAGACCACCACCATTTGATCCTGAAACCTGACCCTTCACGTTATTTTTCCTCTGACAGGCTTTCTTCCCCAAATGGAAGAAAATTAGTTCGAAAAGGATTCCACCACATAGGCCACACTCTTTTCTAGTAACCAGTCTGAGATCCAGTCTGAAACATAATAGCTTGGCAGTAAGTCATATCACAAATACAGGGTGGAAACTGTGATTTTCAGAAGATGTACTGTGGGATTCCATCCAAACAAAACTTTCGAATTGCATTCCTGAAATATGTGGCCTTTGAACAAGTGCTTTGAGAATTGGTAGGAGATGAAGGCATGCAGATATTTGCCACCTGAAAAACTAGGTAGGCTATTTACACAAAAAATTGGCAGTATTTAACAAGGAAAATAAATCCACTGATCTTTTTTTTTTTTTTTTAATCTCCATAGTTAACCTTATTTGAATGAGGAAATTCTCTGCAGAAAATTACAATTCAAAACTAATAGTTAAACACACTGCAGAAGGCTTCAGTATCAAGTCTTTCAATTTGCACAAAGATGACACGCATGCAACAACAGCAGAAGAGACCCAGTAGCCAGAAGCAGCAATTTTCTATGGCAAAAAGATCTCTTTTGCCTAATGGATACCATCAAAAGACAAGCCTTGCAAAGTCACAGCCTGAGATTACCATTTTACTCTATGTTGAAAACAGAACAAACAAAAGAATCATAAAAGCAACTGAAAAACAAGCAAAAATAACTACTGTGCTACACCACCTAGGACAAAGGAACTTATTGTACACTCTCCTTTTGGTGTTCATAAGGGAATGATAAATGTTAGGGGTTTTGACAATTTATGAACAAGTGAACTAGCAAAATATTTCATCGCTTGGTATGTATGACTGCTGTGCTATGAAATGCTTAATTCCCTTTCAGTGGGGTTCCTAAAAAACAATGCAATTGCACTACAGGAAAAATAAGTTTGCTCTTCCACTGTGAAGCTTTTGAAATATTCTATCCCAGCCAGCACACATCAGCTGAAGATGTGCTCCAGTGAAGCTTATGCTCAGAAATATACAAAAAAATATGGCTGCATTCTGAATTTTCCTATCAGGCAAATTTTGTAATCAACTATTGCTAGTATTCACAATGTCTTTAGTAAAAAAATATGGAGAATCTTAAAATTAGTTCATAAATGTACATTTTTAATGACACAATGCACATTTTGTTGTATTGCAATTCACATTAATGACTGAATTAAATACTACTAGCCAATACAAATCAGGAAGTACTACATTCCATTCATTCATAATACCTTTACAATACAGTCCCAGTAATCTGACAAAACTACAAATAGAACTGCAAAAAGTTCCTGTTGCGTAGAACACTAACCACAAAGTGACGTGCATCTCCTAACAAACAGACAGGCCAATACACAAATTAGAAATACAGAACAGATTCACCGTGAGTTAGAAATGCAGAAGATAGCATGTTACTTGACATGGTTCTGAAGTAAAAGTTTGCATAAGGCCTTTTAAAATACAGATAAATATACAGGCTTTATGCTGTTTCACACAGTGCAATACCTATTGAAGCATAGGACTCATGTTTTTTTTAAGCAGTGTATAAAACCTGATGTTATTAAATAACAATCACTGAAAACACTTTTAGAAAAACAGAATTAGAAGTCTCCACAAATGAGACAAAAATTAAAAGAAGGCAGACCTAAGCTTTCATGCACGTATTAACACAGTCATGGAATGACAGTCAGTCATGGGCAGCAAGAATAATCTTGCTATATTATATTAAAATGTATTTTCTTTTCTGTTGCAGAAAAGTCCAAGGGAGACATTAATTCTTGACAAGAAGATTAGAGGTAAATTGCATAGAAAATACAAGGCTTCTGGCCCCTATCACACCCCTGGTATGTCTATAAACATGTACATAATTTTGTTGAGAGCTGGGTTTTTTGGTGTTGTTCGGTTGGTTTGTCTGTTGTTGTGTTGTTTTTTTTGTTTGTTTGGTTGTTTTTGTTTTGTTTTTTTTTTTGTTTTTTTTGTTTTTTTTTTTTTTGTTTTGTTTTGTTTTTTGTTTGTTTGTTTGTTTTGTTTTGTTTTATTTGCAGTTTGCTATACAACTGGACTGTGAACCATTTCACATCCATGCTATTTTTTGAATTCTTGATTCAAACACCTTCATGGATTTCTAAACTGCATTTGAAGTACCCTTTAAAATGTTTCAAATGTGCATGCCTGCATCTCAGCAATTTGTTTTCAGATATTCAGGCTGCCTTACATCTCCTTCTGAAACGCATCAGTTCAATGAGTTTCCATATCCCCAGTGATCCAGTAATTGATGACCCAGCATCAGTCACTGCTACTTTTTGCTGCTACAGCCAGGTGCTTGAGAAGACTTGAAATTTGTACACATGCTCCTTTCACTTTACATCAAAATTCCCCATGGTGATCCAGCAATTATACGTTACACAGAAAAGAATAACAAGTGACTCTGAGTAATTTTTTCTTCTGGATTTTGGAGAACGCATATGTGTGGTGACATATGAAAAGTCCCAGGCATGTCTGTTTCTGACAACTTAGAACTCTTCCAAAGAGACACTGGTCATACAGTGTCAATATGTCAAAAATGGCACTGCTTTCATTTCATGACATAACTTGGGAGTAACAAAGGCAGTGAGTCAGTTATTATATGTTTGCATTTGTCACTAAGAATAATCGTACTACTGGTCCTTTCACACAACTCTCGTGCATTTGAATCAAATGGTGAACATTATTCATAAAGCCCTGCTTGATTTAGCATGTTATTCAAATAAAGGGGGTACAGAGGACTGCAGCTTAACCATTTCCCTTTTGCAAAGCATCCAGTGAAAATGGCATGGCAACTTCTAGCAAATGTACTTAAGTCTACAGGATTAACCATCAATCCAATAAACACAAGGGAACTCCTAAAAATAAAATTAGCACTTATGAAATAAGCAAATTGAGCACGCTTGAGGATAAAAAAAGTGTCTGCTGTCTGTCATACTAGAAGGAGTTACATCCAAATACAGCTATGTGTGCAAAGCTAGGTTGTCCGCAATCAAACTGCATCAGAATCATACCATTTCAACCAGAACTACAAAAGCCACCTCTTTTTGCAGGCTGATCAGGTCCAGTCCCCCCTTGACACAGATATTCTTTAAACATCTGTTCTGTGTTCTTATTTCCCTCCACTGATTCCACTGGCTTGAATTCTCTCTCCATCATCTGGTAAACCTCCTCGTCTGATTTCAGTCTTCCCCAGAACACAGAGCCCACAACAAACTCAGGACAGTAACTTCTTGACCCAGTTCAGCCAGAGCAGGATATATGACCATAGCCTTTGGGCACCTTATTTCCACAGCTATGTCCATCTTCTTCCACTACCTAATAATTATATCTATGACTATATATAATAAACATCTACAGTTCTGTTTTGTTGGGGGTTTTTGTTTATTTTGTTTTGTTTTTTAAGAGAAAAAGTTTCTCCTCTCTTCAGCTTCTTTTTTTTTATCATCTTGGAGCATTGCTGTCAATTTTTTCTGGAGCCACTTAAGCGTTATTTTAAAGAACAAGGTTTTGGTCCACATTGTTCCTTCTGGAAGGCTGTTCTTTCAGCTGTAATTCTAGTAACTCAGTTTTCAATTCAGATTAATTGAATAGAAACCCCTTGACCAACCCCTGTACGAAACTTCCATGTTTTGTTTCAAAACAAAAATAAAAGAACATGAAAAGAAACAGCCATGATCACAAGGCAGAGAACCAAGGCAAACTGCAAACAAAATAGTTACAGTGATCCAGGCAACAGAAGACAGCATCCTGTCATATAAAGTTTTACCTGATCATTTTAGTTGTTAATTCCAGAATCTTACCAATTATTAAAAACAAATATAAGGCCCATATAAATCCCTGGAGACACTCACTCTTTAAGGTCATCATGTCCCTAACAAACAGAATGGCTACTTTGCTTTACATGCAGTGTTTGGCAAAGGAGAAAAGTCATAGGCATCCTTCTTATAACACTCAACACATTCATTAATTAGCTGGCATTTTGCTTGTTTATCTAATGAGTTGTGTGACAGCCACTGCTGTGCAGTGAAAAAGTAACAAATTTAAATACTCTTTCTCTTCAGTTCTTTGAGGCATTTCACAGAATTCAAATTTTTCCCTTCCTCCTCCCCTCCCCCGATTAAGTCCCCCGTGCTTCTTGATATAGCTGCAATATTGTATTTAAGGACTAAACCTACTTTTTTTCTGTTAGGTCCATACATACAGCTTCCATTGACATCAATACAAACTCAATATTTAATTCCCAAATATAGAATATGAACATCATACTCGAGGTTTTAGGAATATTCTAAGCTAAAAATGCATATTCTTGCACATATTCAACATAACAAAATTGCATAGGGCAAGATTTTCAGTACAAGTTACCTGTGAAATTATCCTACCTAGTTTATTCATTTCAATATGAAGTGTTTGCCTAATTCAGGGCCACTGGCATACCTGCAGACAGTTATTTATCTGTTGTTTACAGCTACACACAGACTCCTGGTCAAGTCAGTAAGGCTGTGCAAAGCAACTCTGAATATTGCTAGATTAAGATACACCACGGACCCATATCCTGCTTAAATCCAATATGACAGTCGCTCTTTCCAATTTCTCTGCCACACAGCTGCAAGGATTGTTTACAAACCTGAAGGGTTGGGTCATCCTGCTGTCCCATTACACTTATATGGTCAAACCCACACCATTTTCCGTGGTGAGGGACACCAAAAGGAGCTGCCATGTGGACAGCCACAATACCAGGGGGGTTTGCCTCCTCAACCCAAAACATCAAAAAACTACAGCGCTGCAAAGGACAACATGAAACACGACAGCAGGTCAAACTCTCATCCCTGGAGCCCCACTGGGATCTCAGCCACTATACTACAGTCATGAACAGCATGCACTCACAAACAGCAAATAAAATGGAAGAGTCAATATGAGACAGCAAGAAGAAAAGATAACTTTTTTCCCCTTTCTTTTCAGATATGACAGTTTCAGTGTGAGAGCACAGACAGACTTCAAATACAACATTCAGCCCTGGGTGTCCTTGGCATGAGCACAATGTCAATAAATTGAGGGGCGTACAGGAATCCTCAAAAAACAGTCACCACCAATCTGGCAGAACAGGCCAGCGAGAAAAAAAAAGTAGAAATGGGTTCAGACAGCTAGGAAGGTGTACAGAGTATGGCAAATTCGTGAGCAAGCATGGCAGAAAGTGTGAGGACTGCTGAGACGTTTTCCAGGGTGCAAACATGAAGATGTGTATCATATTTACACGACGGCCCAAGGGAAAACAGCAAGCCATATTCACGTGAAATTAGAGGAAAAAGTGTGTAACTTGGCTGAAAATCAGAAATGAGTAACCCAATTAAACAGTGAATTACTCTCGCAGGGAAGAGGTAGAGGGCTAATCACATAGTCATTTAAAGTCAGGATAGAAAAAGGACCTTAAGTAAAACTAAATAATAAAATCTGCTTTGGTAAGGTTACTAACAAATATGTTTCCCATTGCCAGTTTCAGTGAGTTATGAATGAGTAAAATGGTACTTGCCTTTCTCACTAGTAGCTCAGAGAACAAAGCTGTAGGTTGAATATGACATTGATGACTCCCAATGTGACTCACAGAAAAAAAAATCAAAGCACACCCCTATCCTATATTCCATTAGTTTGCAGAATAATAGCAGCAGGGAGTTTCAGCTCAAGCGCTTTTGAAGCATTTGAAGTGGCAGCATTGGCTAAGATCTGAAACAGTTCTTCCACCAATTTCTCATGAATTTTAGCTGATCCTGAATATGGCACATCGATTTCTTCTTCATGACAGATTTTTTTTTTTCTTTTCATTTGGCATATTTAGTAACAGCTCACCTAATAAGGAACAATTTCTAAATACATGGAATGTTTTTGGGCCAAAGAATGCTCCTAGAAGCATGACTGCTCACAGAATACTAATTTCATACTATACCCAAACAATCTGAATATCGTCTGGCAGACATTCCTACAGAAAATGCTAAGCAAACTATAGGACAAAGACTGAAAGATAATTTTAGTATCCTAGCCCAACATGTAGTTAGATTTTGAATACCATTTTAATTTCTAAAGATACAATTAAAGAATCACTCTGCTAGTCTTAATTAGATTCCTGTCTTCTCAAAAAACTAATTACATGTCGGATAAAGCACTGTTTTAGGAAGCCCCTGTATTATTGCAAACCCAGGGGTAGTTCTATTCCCAGCTGTGCTACAGTGACTTGCTATATGCCTCCCAGCAAGAAAAAATGCACGCAGTTTCAAAAGGTGATCAGTAACTACAAAGCTTTCTAGACACTGATGTACCTTTTTACGTGTGCTGAACCTCCACATCTCCAACAGAAATCAGCAGGAACCATCAGCAATTTTGAAAAATAAGGCCTTACAGTCTAGAGTTAAAAAATTAGGCAACAATAATTGTGCAGAAATGGCAGTTAGACACCTAAACTGTTTATATTCCCTTGAAAATCCTATCAGTACAGATCTACCATTTCAATGCACTTACAAAGGTATGAAAATGTCCACATTATTGTGGATGTCTACAAAATTTAGGTATTACCTAAGCACCTTTTATGAGGCCAGCATGTAAATGTCTTTGAGAAACTGGTAAAATAAGACTCATGCTAAGGCGGTCAAATTTTTCAAAATACATGGCGAAATCCTGGCCCTATGAAATTCAACAGGCAGAACCCTCACTGACTCAAAAAAAGAAAGGTGAAGATTTACCCTTATCTCAGCTTATTCATCAACAAATCTGCAGTAGGCATATAGTTAAGAATAACTGGAACTTATGTAAACACGTAATTAAAAGCAGGACTTGTGTTATAATGGAAAAGCCTGGCTAGATAACAAGGCCCTTCTAAAAGGTCAGGATGACCGGAGGACAACACTGACTAATGAAGAGAATTGACAGCCCTGGAGAAGTCCTTGTGAAGGTGGATTAAACAGAGCTAAAGAATCTCTTATTATAAAAGACCATCCTTGAAGACTGGTACATCCTGAAAACCCATTGAAGGAATCTCTTATCAGAAAACACTATCCTTGGAAGACTCCTACCTCTTGAAAACCCATTGACATCATCAAGGTATCACTTTAATGTTAAAAATCATGCCTACAGGTCAAAATACCCTGACCTAGGTCAAAAGACCCTTCCTTGAACGTGCTTAATGAGAAATCAGTGATATAATCTTCTGTAAATTAACTGACCAATTGGTAAGTGGTGGATTACTGGGAGTTACTAACCTGAACTGAATTGTGTAAGTACGTGAATTTTGAATGGGGTATGTGCTAGCTTTGAAGGATGATTGTGTGCAGTTCTGGTGTCATCAACACAAAAAGGACATGGAACTGTTGGAACAAGTCCAGAGGAGGGCCACGAGGATGATAAGAGGACTGGAGCGCCTCCCGTATGAAGATAGGCTGAGAAAGTTGGGGCTGTTGAGCCTGGAGAAGAGAAGACTGATTGGAGACCTCAGAGCAGCCTTCCAGTATCTGAAGGGGGCCTATAGGGATGCTGGGGAGAGACTCTTCATTAGGGTCTGTAGTGAGAGGACAAGGGGTAATGGGTTCAAACTTAAACAGGGGAAGTTTAGATTGGATATAAGGAAGAAATTCTTTTCTGTAAGGGTGGTGAGGCACTGGAATGTGTTGCCCAGGGAAGCTGTGAATGCTCCATCACTGGTGGTGTTCAAGGCCGGGCTGGACATAGCCTTGGATGGCATGGTTTAGTGTGAGGTGTCCCTGCTGATGGCAGGGGGGTTGGAACTGCATGATCTTAAGATCCTTTCCAACCCTAACTATTCTATGATTCTATGATACCACTGAGCACTCCTTTTTTGCACAAACGTGAAATAGTTTGTATCTGTTTATGTTTGTATTTGTAAATACCTCATCTCTAGGTGAATTGGCTATTGCACACCAGGTAACGGACCTTGGGTTTGGGACAACAAATCTGCAATAAAAAAATTGTCAGAGATGATGTACTCCATCTCTTCCTACTTCTTGCTGTCTGCATAGCTTAGCACCCAGCCATCAAAATGATCATAATTTGGAGGGCATCCTTAAGATGGGAAATAACCTGTCAGTGGTAATTAAATTTTGTAATCAGAGATTCTGTAATTGACTATTTCCAGGAAGTCTAGAGAAGTAAACTTGGCCAGAAAACTTCAGTCTTCTGCTAATCTGAGATTAAAACCAGTAAATCTTCCACTAATACAGAGCTTTTGACCTGAAGATCTTCTCAGAACCTTTAATTAAGACAGAGCCATGAAGACTAACAAAAAGAAAAATGAGATGCTATAAAGATAACAAAACCAATTAACCTATAGAATGAAAGATAAAAGGGTACAGCGCCAAAGACTAGCTCCTCCTTTCTTGATGTCTCACTGACGCCGGGTGCACTTGCAGTGACTTTAAGAACTGTTCAGCCAGCAGTGCCCCAGACTGCAGAGACAGTATTAATGAAAGCAGTAATGCAGCTGCAAGTGCTTGTCACCCTGTTTACTGAGGCCACTGTACTGAGCAACCTAAATATAGAGATTTAAAAAAGTCTGATTTAGACATCTACATTGTAAAATCTGGGCCAGTGGTTACCAAGATCGAAACTGTCTTCTCAGGCATGTCAGGATACATGAAACACACACAGTACCAGGAAACTGAATGGCAAATAGTTCAAAATAGGCAATCAAAATAATGTACACATAAACAGTTTAGGTTCTCAGGTTCTTCTTGAGGGGAGAGAGTTCACAAAGAAAAACCTTCAGGTAGTACACTCCATTTTAATCACCTCAAAAAAATTCCCCTGAAAAACGTACAAGCAGACATGGCAGTTTGACACTGCTCACCTGTCCTCACAACTGTTTATCACCAGATGCATCAGTGATCATAAGCCATGAGAACACCTCTATCAGTAAACACCCCTATTTTTTTCACAGCTCCCTTGGGTGCTACAAGGCTATTGCGAAGGCTGCTCCTCCAGCACAAAAAATCAGGAGCTCAGTGGCAGAGTGATGATAGTTGACTCCATGTAGAAAGGTCACTCACTCTCCATCATCTGGTAGTGTCGTTAAGCCCAAGAGAAGTGGGATAATTGTCTGAAATTACTGTCTCTGGTGAAATGGAGCAGTAAAGCCATATCACTTGCACCAAAGAAATTAACAGGAAAAACAGTCTCTTTTCACACCAGGACACATATGTAGCAGAGGGCCTGAAAAATATGGCAAGACTGTACTGCTTAACAAAATGCTCACAATGATGTATTGAGGCACAGAGATTATTACTGTGGGAGAATCCATGATGTATAGATCAAATCAGATTTGAAAAGCTTTATCGTATTTTCAAGAGATGCTAGACTGTGTGATCTGGGCCTCATGAGGACTAAGCCACATCCTGGGGCTTGGTGGGCTCCCACCTTCTACTTAGAATGCTGTGAGAGCAAAGGATGCTTGCTTAGCACTCTGCAGGATAGGTCCCTTAGTGCTCAAAGGAAAATCTAACCTAAGTTTAACCTAAATGACTCGATCAGATCAAGCAGTTTTTATGAACAACATCTAACAAGAACACAGTGATGTAAGCAAAAAAACATCAAGCTTAAAAAAAAAAAAGACAAACTACAAAACAACTGAAAAAACACTGGCACATAACAACTTAGCACTATTTCACCTGCCATATTACTCAAAAGCAGAGCCCTGGTGGAGCTGAAGGAAACAGGAATAAGCCTCTCTTCCCCCACCCCCAACTTCTCTAGTTAGTGGACCACCAGAGGACATACCTATTGCTCTTGTTCATTCCTTCTTTCTGGGCCTCAGCACTGCGAAAGCACCATCAAAAAGCACTGCTGGGACAATGTCTTGGCAGTAAAGCCATTGACAGCCCTCCTATTTTATAGAACAAAAGAAAGACCCACGAATGATGTTGAACTGTTTCGGCTCACACAGACAGTCAGTGGTAGATAACAAGAGATCTTTTCCATCACAGGCACCAGCTGGAAGACCATCCTTTCTCCCATCAAGTTCTTCAATGCTGGCAAGACTACTGTTATCCAGAGGATATGAATCTTCCCTATTGACTGACTCCTGCCAAACACAAGTATTTTCAACCCCAGTAGA
The DNA here is from genome assembly GCA_017639245.1 of Myiopsitta monachus. NCBI lineage: Eukaryota > Metazoa > Chordata > Aves > Psittaciformes > Psittacidae > Myiopsitta > Myiopsitta monachus. The sequence continues at coordinate 16,503,833 of CM029941.1, read as the reverse complement.
AGGTTTAGAGTTGACTTGAGGTTTTGCTACATTTTTTCAAGTCACTGGATATATTTAATCAAAATGTCACATCTACTATGTGCCTAATTTAGCTAGGAATATCTTGTGCAATGAAATTCCAACTAGTTCAGACAGCACAGCTCTACTCCTCTGCAAACTGCCACTTCCTTTTTGAAATAACCAAGTAGAAAGACTTACAGGAAGGTAACTTACATGCATTTTCACAGCAATTTAATCTTTAAAAGAAACATTTTTAGTTTTACTTTTGGAACATGCACTATACATTCTTTACCAAACTTCCACCAGCCACAGCAGTTCACCATTCAATTGCGACTGCTTCCCAGAGCAAGATTTTACTGACCTCACATTCACTACACTGTCTACAAATAGGATTAGATGAGTATTAATCAGTTTGATTTTTATAAGCTTGAAAATTTTACTAACATTATGTCCTGTAAGTAGTATAAGAGGCAATGGGAACAAGAGGTAATTCCATTGGGAAGAAGAGGTATAGCTACATCTCTTGTAACTAGGACAATGCATTTACACTAGACTTTACTAAGCATGAGTGCTCTTTCACAGTCCCACCAAAAGGACCATTCCATCATTGCCATAAGCTTTGCAGCAACAGCAAAGCCAATACAGAGATTGCAGATACAGCAACACTATAGAAAATTGGCAAGCAAAACCAGAAGAAAAAGCATACAGAGGCAGTTAAGTGACTAATTTACAGACACATTTTTTTTGCTTATAGATTTTCTTCTGGTTTGGGTTTTTGCAACATGAATCACACTGAAAGATAAGAAAACTGCTCCTGTATGATATACTTCACTAATGAATCCTGGCTTTAATGAGAAATTACAATAATTCAAATTCAATGTCTTCAACAATTTGTTGTCCCTCACCTTCTGTGAATTCACCAAGACACTCTAACCTAATCAGCTTCAGCATAATGCATACTACATTTTTCTAACATAAAAACCAACTGCCTCTCAAAATGGTAATTGGAAAGAAATGAAATTACAGAGAAATAACTACATTTTGTTTGTCTGATTTGTTTTAAAAATAAAAAGTAGATCCTTCAGGGCACTGGATTCACTACTAAGTGTGAAATGAAGCTAATTTCATTTGATGCACTATATTTACTTTATTTGATCAGGAGAGAAACGGAAATGCAGCAGCATACTGTAAAATTGTGCCTAATAAAGTAGGCAAACACAGGCATTTCAACACACAATATGTTTCCAGTGAGCAGATTTGTTTTCATCAAAGTATTTGTGCAAGCAGAAACTACGGTCTAAATCTAAATCTGAAAAAGAACACAAAAAAGGTATGGCTCATTCAGACACCCACAGGTCTACATATGTAAGCTGTTTAATTTAGGAGTCCATTCTTTCCATGGTCATGCAAATCTTCCAGTGACCTCAGTGGATCTTATGCCTTCATAGAAACAGAATTCTAAGTCAAAGGTTGGTTTTGCCTCTCATTTTATAGAATCGAATCATAGAATCAACTAGGTTTGAGAAGACCTTTAAGATGATCAAGTCCAACTCTAATTTCAAATCCATAGCATAATTGAACCTCTTAAGCAAGAACTGAAACCAACACACCAGCCCCCTATTTTACAGAAGAGGGCAGGGGAAGAGGGGCGAGGAGTGGGTATGCTTTAACCCAAAGCACGTGTGGGGCTGAAAAAACGTAGAGAGTGATGTGAACTGGAAACGCTTAGCAATTACATTTCTAAATCAAACTGCTTCTAAAACCAGTGAGAGCCCCAAAATCCATTTCCATAGGGAAAAGCTGCTTCTGCGTGGTTACAAAACTTCACAGAGGATCAAGCAAGAAAGATTTCACAAAGTGAACATCCAGAATGAGAGATGAAAGTGAACTGGCTGCTTTAGGAAGAAATCTAGCCATACAGGGGAAAAAAGAAAAAAAGAACAAAACAAAACTCTGCCTGACTCAGTTTGCACTCAAATCATACTTAATTTAAACAAACAGATGCAAGGGTTCAAGGAGTTCAGCTCTGCCTAGGCACAAATGAAAGTAATGCAAGATACTTTATTAATAGACAACTAAAACCATCCGGAAACAGCCTAATGAGTCAGTATGACTCAGCAGCTGAGGGAGATCTCCACAGCTTTCACGTATCATGGGTGCCTCTGACAACAAGGTCTACAGCTGAAGGCACTGGTGGCAGCATGCAGCTCTCTGGTGCTGATGGTGGGAAGCACCAAACAGCTGTAATAGGAATGGGGGCACTTGGCACTTCACTCCTGATACTGGCAGGTTAGGTGATCATCTCCACACACAGTCATGACAATGAGTGAAGGAACGCTAATAGCCTGGTCTGAGCAAGGGAACTCCAATGGAGCCTGGAGTTGGCTCCATTGGCTGAGGCCAACAACTGACACAGGGGGTCAGTGGGACTGGCTGCCCGCAGCCATCTTGCTGACTAAGGGGTTACTGCCAGAGGGCAAGGGACGCATTATGAGGTGTCTGGGAACTGACCAAGTGGGTGCTTTGGAACTGACCAAGACTTATGATGGGAAGGACCAAAGGTGGACAAAGGTAGTCTGGATGAGGGGGAACAAGCAAAGGAAAACAGAGGGACAGGGGATAAAAGAGGCTGATCCTGTTTCAACAGGTCAGTACACTTGACTGGCCATGCCCTACACTGGCTAAGTGTGGCCTGGCCTTTCATAAGCACCAAGCTGGGGTAGCTGGTGAGCAGGATTGGAGGCCGGTGGGGGTTACATATATATGTGTGCATATTGTGCCTACTGGGAATACGTGCTCAGCCTCGCTATCGGCTGGACTTGGGGACATGGCACTGTGACAGCCTCACCTCTGGCAGTCTACCAGGGTCAGCAGCTCCTGCCAGATACTATTTCTGTGCTAGATTTACACAAATAATTGTCAACTCCTCATCTAATATCCAAACAGGAAGAACTATATACCCACCAAACTACGGTGAAGGATATCCTAAGTATAATCCTCACAGCTCACAAACTCCCAAAGACCAGTTACCATGGAACAATATGGAAAGGTTTCACATATTCTGCCTGTGTAAACTTAATATCTGATAGTAAATACTAAAAAATCTATATTTCTACTGAGGAAAACTATTCACACAAAACTTGCATTGGCCTGACAGAAAACAAGTTTGGGTGATAAATATTGGTTTGTGGCTGTAGGGCTGTAGCTTTGCATTCAGCTGAGCCATCAGTGCCTTTGAACAGCTGAGACTAATGAAAGCTTGGTCCAGTGAAAACAAATGAGGATGAGGTCTGTGCTTTGCACCTGGCAACTGGAAAACACCTTCACACAGCTTTGAGCCTCCTGCTTCCTCTCCTGCTTGTGAAAAAATGCTTTGAAAACTACAGATGAAAAGCCTGTATAATTACGCATTATACTGAAGCCTTACACTCCAGAATAAGATACAGATTAAATTAATGGCCAGATTCTCAGATGGTAAACAGCAGCCTTCCCCCTATTTCAGGGGCCTGTTACGACAGAATGAGGGGTAATGGGTTTTAGCTAAAATAGGGGAGATTCAGGCTGCATGTAAGGAAAAAAATTCTTTACAATGAGAGTGGTAAAATACTGGCATAGGTTGCCCAGAGAGGTGGTAGATGCACCACCCCTGAAGACATTCAAGGCCAGGCTGCATGTGGTTCTGGGCAACTGACCTAGTCCCTGCTCATTGCAATCAATCTCTGCTGAGGATTTGCCCTGGTTTCTTCCAAAGACAGACTTGGATAACCTGGCAGGCTGGCACAGGCCTCCTGTCAGCCATGTCATACAACTGCCAAAATGGAAGCCAATTCTGAGCTGTCTGTGAATTCTGGGCAGCTCATGCTAGTCACTTCTTGCTGTGACTTCCCAGCGGTTCAAAAGAAAGTAAGATGTATGTAAGTGGACGCAGGCAGGATCAGACCTTTTGACTGGTAAATCAATTGATACACAGTTTGTCTGAAGATCAATGATTCTCTGGTATCTGTTGCAAAGTAAAAATATCTTTTCTTGATGACTCATTTTCCACACTAAAGAATGTCCGTGGGTGGGAGAACAGAGCTGAAGCAATTCTATTTAACTCCTGTCACTGTTGTAGCAGCTCTGAACTCCAACATGAAACAGAAATGAAGCACTTGCAAGATATTTTCAGCAAGTGAACTGAACAGCACTGTTTTGTTGCTTTTTTTTGTCATTTTTATCCAGGTGTGTATTATATTATAATCATTTCAGCATTGTTATGCTCACCCTCAGAATCTGACCTTTCAAACATAAATGCAGAGTAGGGGTTTTATTGCTTAAACTACTCAAATGGCTAGTGTGTTATTTGCAAAAAGTTCTCTGCTGTTAGTGTTGCTAGTCCAGTCATGCTTTAGTTAAGTTAGGATGAGAGTCCCTATGTATTTAATGAGAATATATTTATCCCATGCGATGAGACTACACAACAGCCTCTCAGAGTAAGGAGTACCTCAGAAAACCGCTGCAACACTGCTAGACTCTGAAACCCTAAAGAGCTTGGCAAAGGCATTCTCCTGTCCCAGGGTCCCCATACTACACCCTGCTTCAAGTGGAGACAATACATTATCCCTTTTGTTGTAGATGGGGAAAGGCACGGGATGCTGACACCTAGTATTAGGACAAGTAGGTGAACCTCTTAGGGAAGGAACAATTTTAATACGCTCAGAAGCCAGGCAGAAAACAGCCCACAGCTACTGAATCAGTGTGCCCAAAACAGAAACAGCAGGAAGTGTGGGAAGACTCATAATAAAGGAGATTTCCTCACCTCCTCCTCTTTCCCTTGAGCAAGCTGACTCACGCTTTCTCAGAAGCATGGGCACAGTCTTTCGCATCCATCCTGGAGTGGCTCTTAACTGAACTCCAGTGAGTTGAAAGCGGATGACAGAAAAATTGAGGTTTTTTGAAAGGTAGGGGGTCAGGAGGAGCTAGTTTCAAGGGGGATCAGAAAGCTCTCATCTGGTGATAAGGACTAGGCACCACTTACCCTTCAGCATCCCACCCTGTTCCCATACGTCTCCATTATCTAGTACCCCTCCAGCAGAACCTGAAGAGCCCTCCTGAGCATCCTTTCTGCCCTTACCCATGTCTGCATGCCTCCCTGCAGCAGAGGAGAAGAGGACAGCGCTGGAGGAGGAGGAAGCCCGTGCACTTTGTTCCTTGCCACCATGAAAAGAGCAAGCATTAAAAAGAAGGAAGTTTTCTGAATGGTAAAGGAGGCAGAGGCGCTCTCTCCATACACAAAGCCATCCAAACGCACATTAGCCCAACAGGTCCTACATTTTGTTCATGAACATAAATCAAGAGCTCCTTTGTTCTCAGCTTAAGAGGGAAGCCATTTGTGCTCATTTTCAGTGAAATATGGAAATATATTAAAATCAAGTGCCTCTTATTATTTTGAGACAATTTTCTCTAATGCTTTGCTGTGTTGAAAAAATCATCACTTTTTACGGTTGTCTGTGATGAATCAGGAATTCCTTCCTATGCTCTTTTCTTATTTGATAAACATATTTATTTGCTCAGGTTTAAACATTACACAGTGCGAGGTCCACTCTGTTAAAAACACTGAAAACGCAGGTGCCAATTAAACCTGTCCAATAACAAATATTTGACATGGCTCATAGATCACTCTCTGAGATAGTACAATCTTGCAGACCAACTTTGATTTTACATTTGTAAGGGGAAAAGATCAAGGTTTGTTCACACAAAGAGAGAGGACAGGTGCTTTCACGCAGAGAGAAAAGTGTTCACAAGCAACCACAGGTACACCAGAAAGAGCAATAGTGCTTTCAGAGAGCATTTGTGAGAGCAGCCATAAAGATACAAATGGAGTATCAGTCTCCTGTGCGTATAAACTCGATAACCTAGCCACTCCTGGTCTGAGAACAGATCGGAAGGTGCCTTTTCACACTCTTCATCTCTCAAGTCAATATCAAATGCAAATATACAGATTTATTTCCCAGATTTCTCAACATAAGAATAACCTGGGCACTTTTTACTGCATGCAGACCCAAAAGCGGGTAACACTACATGGATTCACTAATACTTGTAGGATATGATGAAGAAACAAAAAAAGAAACTGCAAAACAGTGCCTCAGAAGAGGCGCTAACGTTTTCTATTCACTGCATTTCCAACCCAAGCATGATTTTCTAGAAATTGTTGACACAAAGTGCTGACAGCTGTTATATACATGGATGGTTATTTCTCTTGGTGAACCTTTCACCTCCAAAACCTTGATAAATGCAGGTGCTAAGCCAAGAAAACCTAGTACAAGTTACTATTCTTTACTAACCTCAATGAAGAAACTACCCTCAGTGCATCTCCCAGGATTAGGGATATAGTCATAATAAATACATTCACCATAAGTCTACAGTTATAAACAAGGGCCATGCCCTTCTACATCTGAATCTGTTGTACAGAACACTAGCTAAACACAGATCATCTACCAAATAAAAGAGAGCTGTTTTTGGAAGACCTGTAGAACTTCAGAGAGTTTAGGTTTCACTGGACCACTGGCCAAGACGTCTTCACTCAGGATTCAGCTTTCCTGTTAGTCATGAGTAGTCACAGAATCATTGAATCATTTAGGTTGGAAAAGACTTAAGATCATCAAGTCCAACCACTAATGGTGGCTATTCATAACTCATGTAAAATATTTGCAGGCTGATCAATCTCTCCTTAGTTGAGAACCTCCAAAGCAATGTAACACAAAAGAACACAAGATCTGTTCTTACATGATTCCTCAGTCTTTCAGGGTACTATTCTATATTTCTTTTAAGCTGGGTCAGAACAGTACTCACAGGCAAAATATGAAAGATCTGCAAAATCTTGTCTCAGATTTTTTTTTAATCCATGCATGCTCCTCACTCTAATACAAGAAAGGAGAAAGGTTTATTTCTCTTTCCCTCCATTTCAAACTGATGTAGATAGCAATATTGTACTTTCAGAGACAGCTTGTCAACTCCTTTGCAGAGAGATAAACTTTTCACCCTTGGCACTTCATTTAGATATGGTAAGATCAGAAGTCTGGCAGAAGTATCTTTGCTTACATGCACTTCACAATGATCAATAAGAGAAACAGGAACGAAACAGAAAGCATTTGAATAAAAATAGAACCAACCCAATGGCAAACAATCCTATTGTCTCGGGAATTATTTTTAAAACAACCTTGTCCCTCTCCCCCAGTATAAAGCAGCTTGTTTAGATGGAGCGCAACACTTGGCTTGGTGAGAATTCCAGCTGAGCTCTCTCAGGGCAGCCTGAGGTCTCTGCCACCCTCGGCCAGCAGACAGAAGAACACTTGTTTTCCAAATCCCCAACTAATTTAACTATCAGGACTGAGCAGTCTGAAAAGAATACTATTCATATTCTATGCCAACTTGCTACCCCATCCTGTAAAAAAAAACCCTGAGTGATAATAAATGCAGGACTATTTTTAACTTTAAAAAAAGTAAGTTACTATATTTTCAGCATACGAATAAAATCTAGTGGTATTAATTTGACAGTTTCTAAAATCTAAATTTCAAATACAAAATGACACTAGGAAAGCATTGTTAGCCATGAAAGTACAAGTCTGCAGATTCTGTGGAACGCATTTTTTTAATAACTCATGTTTACAATACTAAAGTGCACATTTATTTATGAAAGAAATTATTAAAATTACTTTTGCTAAGGATCCCTGCACTTCAAAATACATTGCTTTAAAATCACTGAAGGGGCAACTTTTTGGTTTTTTTTTGTTCTGTTCTTTTAATCACTTACTGATACACAAACTTCATTTCACTCTAATATGGTGAGACTGTCCTCTCTCCCCTAAGAGGTCTTTCTTCCTGATTTGTCTATGAGATTCTTTCCTCCTTCCCAATTTTCTTCTGTATTTTATATGCTTACCTTATCTTCACAACAATTTCTCCTCTTTTGGTCTGTATTAAGCTCTAAAACGGCTATAGTTCATTATGCTATATGGAATAGGTTTAAAAATTTCTTGTAATTTATTTCTCCACTGAATATCATGTCTTCAGTGCACATCACCCTAGGTAAATGACCAACCAACCACACATTTCATTGCAAAGAGATAATAAAAGGAACTGTAGAGGGAAAATGGACACAGAAGCTCCATGGGAGCCAAAGTGCAAAATGTCCTGGGCTGAAATGAGAAATCTAACCTTGGCTACATTCAGCTGCCAGGTACAAAGGCACAAAGGGCACAGAAGCAGCAGTCCAGAGGTCACCAGCAACATTCATTTGCTTTGCAACTTCCTTGCCAAGAATACCATAAGGAAGACAAGAAATAACATTAAGCCAGTATCTAAGCTGAAAGTTTACAACGCTTTTCTAATTAGACAATTTATTGCCAAAAATCACTTTAATTGTATTTAATTATGAACAGCTTAAATTACTTGTACAACATTAATTCAGAGTGGGACTCCCTGTGTCTTGCACAGATATGTATTCCAAAAGTACCTACCCAAGCAAAACTGGACTAAACCTCATGGATTTAGATGGGAAATCCTGCATGTAAGCAGGGAGAGAATGCTCATACCAGGCCTTTGCAAATATATAATGTGTGAGACTGTGGCTTTTCTGGCTTTATTGTAGGTTCACCCATGTATGTTGGACAGATGACTAACCTACCTTCCAACTATATTTTCCATACTACTATGATGGCTGACCGGATGGTGACAGCCATAAAACTCAGCAGTGAAATCCTATCTGTGCTCTAGGAGGAGGCACTAAGATGATCTTTACAAACCTCTGCAGATAACCACTGATAAATCCTCACCACGGCAACTAATACCATAGAAGACCAAACAGTGAAAGAAATGTAATAACCTTCACTGAATATTTCTGTGCAGTAAGAACTGCTACACAACCAGGATCAGTTCTCCCCGAGATTTTATTTGATATGGGTGACTGAGGAACAAGGTACATAGCAAAGCAAGTTCAACAAAAGTTGACAGGGAACTCTAGTACCACTCTATCCCCTCAGTCTATTCAGTCTTGTAAAACTTATCTCAGCACCACTTCCATGAGGGACTTTTTTTGCCGGATGGTGGGAGAGAAAAACAAACTTCAGCTGAAAATTGCACAGCAACAATTAAAATTCTCCCTAGGCTATAATTCCAAGTATTATATTTACTCAAAAGCACTAAAGGGGATGAGATGCATAAGCCTCATTAGAGAATACACAGACTTTTGTACTAACTCAGTATTCTGCCTCTTCCCCCATTCATATTAGGACACAGAATTAACAGCTCCCATCTAACTGTCAGTGGTAATAAATAATAAAAAATACTAATAATGCTAGTGCAAGCACAGAAAATTCTCCACAGCCTGAGGGTATAGGCAGTATATTTATTGTTCCCCTAAGACTTACTATGTTGGTCAAGTAAGGAAGTAAAGCACAAAGCCCAAATCCCACTGTCTCCATAATAACTAAATTATAATACTAGTGAAAAACTATTCAGGCTTTTTAATACGATTGTCTTAGAGTTCCAAACATCTTTCACATTATGGCTACTTACAAATACATTAAAATGAATCCTAGCTAAATTATTGTTTTGGTTTCTTTGGAGTCTGCTCATCAGCAGAACCCTACCTTCTCTATGCATCAAAATTCCTTTCTCAATAAATCTTTCTACACATAGAAATATACTATTGACACAACTCAAAACATAAGTATACACTGTGTCAACAATGCTAAATTATCTTCAACACACAGCAATGCAGAACTGAACAAAGCTACAGCATGGCACCACTTAATACGCATGCTAGGCTAAATGGTCTCACTTTAAGAAGCAGCCTAGAAATCATGGATTTCAAAGAGAAGAGCACCTGTTGATTTCATAAAGGAATCTGAAAGGCTTGCTTACACAAAAAAGAGAGGTCTGTAACTCCTTGCTTTCTCTAAAATGCAGAGAGAAAAAAAGTTTTTTTCCCTGAGGAAAACAAGACAGCTGAAGACAGAACACACAGAGAAAACCAGCTTATTCTGATCATTCACCCTTTACATAGTCAAACATCACACAATCAAATGATCAAAGCAAGAAGGCAAAAATATGACACAGTAAATGCAATAAAGAATAAAATGCTATATTAATTCAAGAAAGTTATAGAGTTATATTAATTAACATACTTTGCACATCAATTCCACCCACTGGAGCAGAAACATCAGTTCCAGATTAGCAGCTAAAGCTAGGTGGAACGGAGTATACATCTGTGCCAAGAAACCCTACAAAATTTGAAGACATGGCCTGAAGAAATGAAGGCACACCCTTGCACAAAAACACATACATGCAAAGTGAATCTTGGCTGAGGGCTTAGTCTGCAGCTCATACATTGCTGTGGCTCTAGTAAAGCATGCAGAACCACCTTAAGCCACTGCTCTAATATGCAAAGTAGAGTTGGTAACCTTTAAAAATAAATCCAAGTACAGCTGCCCAATACATACCATACGGGGTTCACGTACAAAATACACATAAATGAAAGGAAAAATGGTGGTGCAGTTTTTATTTTTTTAGCATCAAAAGAAAGTACTTCTGCAGCCATTTTTCAGCTATGTCTACATGCCCCATATTGAGACTCTCCACCAAAGTCAGAAAACTAACCATGTGAATTATAAAGTACTCCTATGTACTTGCACTTGCCTTAATTTTATCCTAGCATTTCCAATTTTTATATAAAAGGACAACCATCCCCTTAATCACTAGGCCAGATTTTCCAGATACAATTTTTATTAGCAGAACCCAGCGCAACATGCATTTGCATTAAAGTACCAAGAAACTTCTTCACAGGTTCTTCCTTCTCTCTCTACTGTATGTAAATCTACAACTTACCAATCTATATTACAGATAAGTTGTTACAGTGGAACAGTCAAGTCCAACAAATGAGACTGTCAGATAATACTAGGGAACACTAAGTTCCTTCATTTACACTATTGTCTTCTACTAAGAACAGATGGTTCAAGAGAAAAAGCGAACATTCCCTTATGAGATGCCACGTTAATGGCTGCTACTTTTTAAACGGCTGAAATCTTTTCCTGCTGAGCAGAACAAATGAAATAAAGCCATGAACAAGACGCTACAGTGTTCAGTTACTAACCTCCGGTTTAGAAGTCTCTTTAAATCATACGTACTTGTCAAAGGTGCACTTAATAAACATTTACTACTGATATAACAGGCTCTATCTAAGACAAGAATCCAAAACTCAGAGAAAAAGACAAGAATTTATTTTGCAGCCTGAAATCATATGTGATGTCCCAGGTTCTCTGCAGCCACTCTCAAATTGAATGATGAGGTAGAGGGATCCAGCCCATGAAGCCAAGAAAAAGCAGAGATGAGGTATCTTGTTTATGACAGAATGCCAAATTAAAGAGCAACCTTTTAATGTAAAGGAAAACATTTGTGCAAGAACAAGTGGATGGGTGCTGGTTTACAACCTAAATTTAGGCTGGAAATTGGAGAAATACCTAATAATCTAAAACAAAGGTGTCTGAAACTGTTTCTCGACATCATAGAGTGAGGCGTTCCTGCCTATGGCAGGGGGGTTGGACTAGATGATCTTAGGGGTCTTTCCAACCTTAACTATTCTATGATTCTATGATTCATTTATCTTCTATGGAGATTTACACATCTGTAAAGTGGATTACCACAAAAGGATTGCCCAGAAATAGCTTGGATTCAGTGCTACATGATCTATTCAGTATTATACTTGAAGCTTCAGCCAGGTCTCTCAAGAGAATACATCATCTTCAGAAGGTCCATCTGTTTCTCAGTAGTATTATTAGGTAGGCAAGCCCCAAAGCATGTCTAACACTCCTTTCCCAGTTCTTCTATCGTCATGTGTGAGGATGTGGCTGCCTAATTATCACAGTTACCTGCTTTACCAGATACAGATAGTTGGAAGTCATAATACTATCACTGCTGCCCTACAGCGATTAATATTAAGGCAAAGGGAATTTTCTGATAGCGAATTCTCAACTTGCCAGCTATAACCAGAGCCTAGTGGGAGCAGAACTGCTCCTGAATCCTTAACTGGTTTGTGTGTGCAAAGATGTGTCTGTTCCTGCTGCTGCAGCAAGGCAGTGAGAGATTGTCTCAATGAGCTCTCTGCATAAAAACATGAGTCTGAAGGAGCAAATCTTAACAGCGTGCATTGCTTCTTCTCAGGCATCAGAAGAACTAAACTGCAGAAGGTGTATGCCTAATGAAATCTAAACCAGGCCACAGGGGAACAAGGCAGGGTGCTATGGCTTTCTCTGTCAGAATGTGTATGACATACAGCTATGTCTGGGATGACAACTGTGTAAAGGATAAAGCAAAACAAGCTAAAACCAAGGGAGAGCAAAATGTTCTGATATCAGAGATACGTGCAAAAAGGACAGTGAGTTACAATAGTACTGAAAGATCTCACAGTTAACTAAATACTACGTCCCTGAGAGAACAGCTTCATACTGTGTTTAATTAGACCTGAACAGTGGGCCACGACCAGAAAGACATCCCTTACTCTCCCTTCTTCTCATTGCTTTCACTTCTCTCAAGACTCAGCAACCCATTTAATCTCTCTCTTGTGCTGTACCTAAAAACTGCACTCATATTCATTAGTTCCCTAACAAATCAGCTCATTGGTGGAGGGAAGGGAAATTAATATAGCCACATATCCCTCTTTACCAGGGGGCAATTAAAAAGCTGCCTTTGGGCAGCAGTCTGCAACTAGGTTGGATTACATATGAGGAACTAAGCTTTGGAACTGCGCAGCCTCTGCACCCTCACTTTCCTAAACGTTTCCCCCATTTCAACCTTGAATTTGCATTATCTGCTTTAAATTTTCCAATCTGGATGGCTGTACACATAAAGAGGTAATCTTGGTTATGAAGATGTTTTCCCCTCTGGTTCTAGAACTGGAATGAAAAGCTTTCAGACATATCAAGGAATGTCAAAGCCCCTGAGAGAATAACTAGCACGGCCACAAGCATGAACCATGAAATGCTCTTCTTGCAAATCACTGAAAAGCTAAACACTGAAATGTCAAGTCCTATGTCAATATCCACAAAAAAGTGTCACCTGCATGTTCAGTTAAAAAAAAAAAATTATGTTGCACAAGCAAAGGCAAAAAAAAAATTTAAAAAAGACCACAATGATGTTTGTTAGGCAGGTAAATGGACTACCTTGTAATTTTCACACTGGCCATGGCAGGTGAGTACACAGAGTTCAGCTGGGAGAGCAGAGATTATCTAGTGCTGAAACTGCAACTGCTCATGATGCCTCAACCTCAGATATCATAACAATGGCAAGCTTTGACAGTTCTGATTTAGTACTGATAAAGCAACATAAACTAATTAATATCACAGTACCACTGTGAAGTAAAGTAACATTACTCCAATGCAATACAGGTGAAATGGAAGGACTAAAAGAGTCGACAGAATGCTTTTCTGGAATTCAGGCATATACTATAGGCTTGCTTTTGTAAGAACAAAATATTTTCTGCAGCAAACTGAATCTACCGCACAGATAATTAGTTCTTTTGACCATACAAAGATTAAGGATGTGACAGCTGAATAGAACAAAAAATGAAAAATAATATATTTAATGCAGCTAAATATACTACAAAACAGGAACTCTTCGGTGCTTAAAAAATACTAACCTATCCGCCACATCTCTATTGTAAAGTCACTATGTAAAAACCTACGCATACGCAAGAAACTGCCTTTACAAAAATCTTCTATGGTCATGAGATTAATTCTGGCAACACATTATAAGGTCTTACCCATACTACAATGCCTTTGAAACTGATAGTTTCCTTCTCCAAAACTGCTACATGGAGGTATCCTCCTCCTTGACAAGCGTGCTGGTGTTTATTTCAGCTCTCGCTCACAGGACCTCTATGACTGTGCATGGGGTTCGCTGTGTGGGATGGCAGCAACTGGAGCTTGAGGAAATGAACACTGCATAATGCTAGGTGCATCCCCACCCTCAAGTTTCAAGTCTCCACTCAGACACAAAAAACCCCAGAGAAAGACAAGACAGCAGAAGCAACATGCAAGAGAGAAGGACTTGGAAAAAAAGAGCATCTGCATTGGGCATCTTAAGCTCACATTTCTGCAGCATGTGCAAATGAAAGTATGACAAACATTTTACATAAAGAAGGAGATTGCACAAGCAAAACTTGAGAATGCTGTCTGTAGTGTTGTGGGTGAATCTGTATATACAAAACACATGAACTCTGCTTTGCCTTTATGAACTGCTCTCTTTTTATGTCTAACAGCTGCTTTTCACTCTCACAGTGTATTGAACTGTGCTCCTTCCACTGAAAGAGCAGTAACAACTACCAATTTTTCACAAAAAACAAAAACAAAAACAAAAACAACAAAACCCAACAAAACACCTGTCCTGGGTTCAGCAGTAGCAGTCATTTTTCTTCTTCTTGGTAGCTGGTGCAGTGCTGTGATTTTGATTTTGGACCTGGGTACAGCACCAATAACACCAGTGTTTTCAGTTACTGCTTGGTAATGTTTTGGTTAGACCAAGGACTTTCTGAGTCTCATGCTATGCCAGGGAGGAGGGGAAGCCGGGAGGAAGCAGAGACAGGATACCTGACCCAAACCGACCGAAGAGGTTATTCCATACCACAGCACGTCATGTCCAGATTGAGAAAACGGAGGGCAGAGATCGGGAAGGGTGTGGTGGCAGACTTAGGGGTTCACTGCTGGGGGTGCACTGGCTGGGTCGGGCTTGGTGAGCAGCTGTATTCTTCTTCTTTGTACTTCTCTTGTTATTATTACTGGTGGTAGCAGCAGTGATTTGTGTTATACCTTAGTTACTAAACTGTTCTTATCTCAACCTGTGGAAGTTGCATTCTTTTGATTCTCCTCCCCATTCCCCCAGGGCTGTGGGAAGAAAGAGGGGGAGTGAGTGAGTGAATGAACTGGGTGAGTTACTGAGGGGCTTAAACCAGGACAACACCACAGTAATTAAGAGCTAGTAAGTTATGAGTAAGGTTACTTCAACACAAAATGGCTCTTCTGTTTTCTCTGAAAAAGGTGTTAATTTTGGAAATAAGTAACTTTCACAACAACAAAAAAAGAGTTCAGGTTTCCTTCTGTGCTGCCTTCTGCAATCACTGGGGGACCATGGGGAAGAACACATGGACAATAGTGCTCAGCCAGAGACAGGATGAGAGGTAGAGCTATCCAGCAGGCCAGTAAGCCTCACGCCTGCAGTCAGCCTGGGCTCTGGGAAGTTGATTGACACAGAAGACATCCAGCAAAAAAGGCCCTGACCCAGGGCCACCGTGTGTTTCACAGCAGCAAAGAAGTAATCCAGTCAGCCTATCTATAAAATATGGGCTAAATTAAACAAAACTGAGACAAGAAACTCACGCTGAACTTACTCTTCTACTTGTTTCCTTTACCTGTCACTTGACACGTTCTTGTTACAGTGTAAATCCACCCTGGAGGTGAAGCTCTGGAAACAAATGTTAGTAAGCAGAACAGAGCCTGAGGCAGCAACAGCAGTATTGGGATCTGCAGGCTACATGGTCCCAAACCTGGAATAGTATCAACAGAGTGCCCAAGACCAGGGAACACATGAATAAATAGAGTGGTAGCCTCTACAAAAGCCAAAGAAACGTGGAAGCTACAATTACACGACCCAAACTCCATCTCCCACTGACTGTACAAGAAGGGGCAGAGGTGACAGCATCCCTGCAGCTTTGCTTGTTGTTTCCTTGTATCTGATGCCCTGTTCTGACTTACCCTCTTCTTACTGCCATCCTCACTACTTGGCTTTTGGAGGAGGACCCACACCAGTCAAGAGACAAAGCTAGGAAGCCTGACCTGTTTCAAAAAAGTCTCTGCTGATATAAAGGGCACGGCCCAGAAAACTGCTTTGTCACTCTGAAAGATTGGGATCTAGCTAGGGAGACCAATCAGACACTGCTCAGACAGAGCACTTTTTAAAAACAGGCAGACCTGTGTATGAAAGCCAAGGACAAAACAATCACCTAGGAAGGTCTAACTTCCCTAGGGGAGATCACCTGAATTCACTCCGCATCTTTATGATACATGAAAACCATTTCCTGTCAGACAAAGCGCTTCTACCAAACACACCCAAAACAACATTCACAACACAAAGTGCGTTCTATGCAGAAGGTGCAGCAGTAGAAACACTTCTTGCAAAGGGAAAGGCATTCAATAGCAAGAACTACTTTGAACAGAAGAGCCTCGGGTTACTTGGAAAAAAAAACCAAAACAACATGTACACATGTTATACATCTAGAGACATTGACATATCATAGAATTAACTAGGTTGGAAAAGACCTTTAAGACCATCAAGTCCAACTGTTACCCCAGGATAGACAGAGGCAGAGCAGAATCAGTGCACTTATGCTTAAATTGGAGCAAGGTTAGGAGAGTCTAAGCTTTGGTACAGAGAATATTTGATTATACATCTGGGCTTCCTATTCAGGCCAGCAAAGGGTAGACTAGCAGTGTGACAGGCACATTCCACCCTTCAGATCTGTACAGCAGAAACACAGAGCTCCTGCTCTGCCTGCAAATGTGAGTGCCTACAGACCTCAGTGATCATGCAGCTTGAGCAGCAGATCTTAATGAAACACTTTGGAACAGATGCTGCTAAGAAACAGCACTGGCAGCAGCCATTTACATAAATCTTAATCCTCTTCCAGAAAAGAGGAAACTCTTCAAAGGATAGGAGACAGGAGGCTGATGTTCCCACTGCTGCCTCCAGAGAGTACACAGACGACTGGCTCTAACCCACAGCCCTGCACTGCTCTAATGGTGCACATCAGGGACTCTTTAAGAAATCTACCCAGTAAAAACAGTTAATGGAACCATATATTTTAATTTCAAAGTGCCCCAGCACTGATGGATTAAAAACATGACAGCATAAAAATGCCATTCATTTTTCTTTCAAGCCTAGTAAATATTTCTGAGTTCCCATTGAGACCAGAAGGTCTTAAATAAAAAAGGAAGATCTGAATTAAACTTGATTCTCCCTCAGACATACTTTTTTCCATGTCTGTTGAACACAACTGCTCAAAGGTTTATTCTAAGGTGAATCAGTGGAGAAGGAGAGTCAGGTAAATAAACCCTCCGAAGAATAAAATGTAGAATGTTACCCTGATCTGACTTAATTTCCCTGAACCTGGAAGAATGCCCCTGGTGTCTCCCTGTAACAAAGACTTCTGTTTCATGATGATTTAGCAGTTATACATATATGAAAAATGAGGTATATAAATTAAAGCAAGCTTAGGAACAGATATAAGTGTTCGTTTAACATGCTTCCATACACTTTAACACGTTTTAATGGATGTTATGCAAACCCAGGTAGGTAAGAGTTGTTACAATTTAGGATAAAAATGATTTACAGTTTTTGTTGTGGGAAAAAAAGCATATGAGAAGATTAAAAAGAATAAGTTTCTTTTTTTTTTTTCCTTCATTATAGTTCCATCAAACTTTATTGATTTCTAAGGAAATTGTTCACAATTTAAATGTCATTAGTGAGGGGAGAAAGGGACTTGCTGAGCTGTGAAATAATTAGCAACTTCCTCCCTTCTTCCTGTAGGAGGAAAAATTGCCATAAATGCCAATGTCAGTACAGACTGACACAGATCTTCTTACAGTATGTGTTAGCTAGTTCTTAAACTATTAGTACAGAAGTGTGGTATGTACTGGCTTTGGGTGGGATAGTAGCTAATTATCCTCACAACAGCTTACATGGTGCAGTATGTTGCCTATGTGGCCAGAATGGTGTTGGTAACACAGGGATATTTTAGTTATTCCTGAGCAGTGTATATACAGCATCAAGGCTATTCCTGCTTCTCCTGCTGCCCCATCAGCAAGTGGCCTGGCGGTGGGCAGGAGTTTTTGGGGGCATAGCACATCTGACCCCAAGGAATCCCACTGGATGTGGGGAGCTGCCAGACAGACACTGCACAACAGGTACAGTGTCAGGAGGCAGCTCGTAACTATATGCTGTAAACTTAGGTATCTTCTCGCAGTACAAGTATCTCCAAATTCCAATATTTCTGTAAATCTTCAGATACATCCAGATCCACTCTCCCCATCTCTTGTCTCCATTTTAACTCATGCAGGTCCCAGCAAGACTGTATGTCTCCAGTTTAAAAGGAAGTTTGAAAAGCTTTTTGCTTAGTTTTTTTACTTTTTGAATGCCATGAGAGCTGCCTTTAAAATACGCATTACAGGACCAGCAATAGGACCATACTTCACTGCAGCTCCTGACAGTAGCTACCTATCACCATCCCCACTTACTTCTGCAGATGTTGCTCTGAATCCTTACCTAAACGTCCCCCACGGTAACCTCTTTATATGAGTAAATTTACATGAATCATGATTGCAATCCATATTTAAAATCCCACTGACAATTAGACAGATGTTACAAACCTCTTCCTCATCTTTATGCATGAAAATATGCAAGTATTTAATTCCCAGACTGCAGCCAAAAAGTACTTTAATAAGAAACCTAAGCTGTGTACATCCGAAAGCTATTCTATAATTAACACAGTTTTAATTTGTTTGCCTGAAATGAAAATGCTAGTTCGGCCAGGAGCTAGATCTAGTGATTGCTATTATAGTTTGCAACCAGACTCATGAGTTATAGGGACACAAATTAATTTAAAGCCAAATTTGAATCTGATTATGGTACGCAGCGTGGCCACCATTAAAAATGTCCTATGATTTTATCAGATTAATATTTTACAGGCTGTTTTCCTAAGTGACTATCTATCTTGAGTTTTCTTTCTTTTAAAAAGCAAAATCTAAAATGGGCCAGATATTCTGAGACTAATAAAGACTGTGATTTGACCCATATGAATAAAGCATATAAGACCTTTTTAAGACCTGGAGGCCTCATGTTTTTGATTAAGAATTTGATGGCTGGCAAGAGAGGTAATGTTTCATGTACCTGTCCATATGGACTTCTGTTCATAATACATATTGACAAAACCTGCCTCACTCTACACAGCTGCACAGAACACATACACAATTACACAGCTCTGATTTTTATTCTATTTTATTTTTCTGTAGTCTGTTTTGTCCCAGTAAATACAACAACAAAATACATTTTTCCTTTTACTCCTTGACTCTTTTACAATATGAAATGGTACATTTCTTCAGAATTTAGCTGATTTTAAAATCCTCTCTTTTTTTCTAAAGAGGGTTTCTGTTTCTTTTTTTTTTTCCCGAAGACATGATCTTTTCCTCACATGCTCTTACTGGTGGCATTTTCTCTCTGACTCAAGCGCTCACACCTGCCTTTCCATTTCCCCTTCCAAAGTACGTGCGTATCATCTTGTCTCTTCCTCTGACCGTTGTATCAGCATCAGCTATCTTCAGCTCCCCATTCTCCTCCAGTTTCTCTGTCTCTTTGTTACCCCTTTCTCTACCCCTGTTCTGTCTGACTGGGTAGGGCAGCTCCAACATACCCTGCTGAGGACTGGGTTTGTGTTTAGGCTGAGCTATGGGTCCCAAGTTGAATTTTCAACTCGCATTGCTTCTGGAAGGCATGAAGCTGGATGTGGGGCACTGAAAGAACAATATCCTGCAGTGTCCCAAAACACTCCAGTGAAGCCAGGGGGATCCCCTCATGTCACTAAACCTTTGCATTTGTAGTCTGCATAATGAAACAAGACAACAGCATTCACTGGGTTGCGAGACATACACCAAAGCTACAGTAGTGCAAGACTTGCACAATCGTATTGCTTTAAAATTGACCTAACAGCATTTCTCATTGAGATCTGCAGATGTCCATGCTGATACAGCTGTATGTCACCTTTTCCTATTCCATTAAATAACACCTCAAACGTGATTTCAAGTATCTGAATGTAAGTATATGCACTCATACAGTACAGATGCTTGGGTTCATAAACTCATGATTGGATTACATTGTTTCATCAAGGCAGTACCCATCTGTGAAATATAATATAGTTTAGACCTTCTCCATTATCTCTAACCTTTTTGAAAAATACCACCTGAGAAGAACACACGAGAGCAGAAACTGATTATAAATCATGTTGCATCAAGGCAGCTTGAGGCTAAGTTGTAAGAATGAGATAAATTTATTTGGGAATCAGCATACACAGAATTTACCAGGGGAAAAAAAAATAGGAAAAGCAAGCTCTTGCTTTTCTTTACTGAAGAAATACATCCTAGATGACAAGGGCTTGATGTATCCTTCACAATTCAGCGGCTCACACAGATGGTCTGCTGAAAACTGTTGTTTTACTCAAAACACCACAGTGAGGCAAGAATCTCACAACTACTTTGTTTTAAAAGATGGATTTAGAGCAAAATTCCACTGAAAAATACATGGACCTATGTCAGCTCACGTCAGATGAGTTTCACTTCACAAAAGGAACTCATTAGCTGACCCAGGAGACAGAAGTTTGAATGATCTTTAAAATCTTTTGACATCTCTGTTCCCAACCAGCCATGTCTCCTGAGCACATATGTCTCAGCTCTGGAGCCTGAATCCAAGATGCCAGCAACCAAACAGTCTTACACAATTAGTCACAGGCATACAAAAGGATTTATGGCTAGTGAGATGAAATTTTAGAAGCCTCCACCACTAATTGACAAACAAGGAAGGGACTGGACAACACAGAGGTTGTTAGAAACGTTTAGGCTCTGTTTTCAGGCCGGGGAAGACTAATTGTGGGATTGGATGTGCTGTGGAGTCTCACTGTTGTAGCTCTTCCATGGGACTAGAGCAAGACCATATATTATCAAAGGAAAGGGAGCACTGCCACAAAGCATTTAGCCATAGTTTGGAACAAAAAGGGCTGGCATAGATACCTAATGCTTCACAACTCTGGACAGAAGGCAAGCACCTAAATTCCCTGGGAGTGCACATCCTGACACAAGCCTGGCAGCTTTTCCTACTGGGCACCTCAAGATATTCCCTTCGTAAAGCTTCACCTCAGCAGACTGTCAGTCCTGCTGGGAGATAGATCCCCACACCAGCACCTCCAATGCACAGGAAAACAGATACAGGCCAGTATCAGATACAGGCCCACCTTGCAAGGCAGGTGGTGCAAGACAAATAAATTTCACTCAATGGATACTTGGAGAATGGTTCAAAAGGCCATCAAGCCTAAGTTTCTCTGCTGCAATCATCCCACTGCCTTGTTACTAGTACAGGGTCACTTGCTTGGCATGCTCATCCATCTTCACTTTCAGGGAAAAATAAAGTTCTTGTAGATTTTATTCTAAAAGATTAATGTTTTTTACTATGCTGTTTCTCAGGATACCTCTGCAGGGTCATTTGCCATTTTACTTGTGGAAGTGTGAAGCAGCTTGCTAGCAAAGCTGAAAGTTCAGTGACCTAACTTCCCATCATCAATATAAATATATATGCTTGTATCAGGAACATAAACATGGCATGTTACATGTTGGAGGATCCTGATGAAATCTCAGATAAGTAAAATCCCTCACAAATGCATTTAATGGATAGTTCACTTGACAGCTATTCTCCTCTCAAAATGCTATTGGCCATGTGAGGTGGTCAGTGTTAACGAAAATAATACTACCAAAGGAATCACTGAGTACCAGAAGCCTCTGTAAATAAATATACACTATATCTAAACATAAGGAGAGTTTTTAGCTAGATAGATGGCCAGGCACATACCTAGGGTTATGTTCTTTGAGTGTAAATAAACCCAGTAAAACCAGTATCATTGTTTCAGCTTTATGCAGATGACTGGAGCTACAGGTATTAAGACAGCAAAACACACCAAAGCAATTGAACTATAAATGCAATTCTTATAAAATAAAATTTGGCCAAACGCTAAACATTTGCCTCAATTACTCCAATAATGTCTAACTCAAATAAATGGACTGATAAAGGTAAAATATGACCACATAAAGGAAATCAAACTGTGCTTTCTCTTTGGTTAGGCTTATGTCATCTCATCTCAACCTTTTACATAGCCTAGCAGTAGAGGGTAACAGGTTAAACGTAGAAACCTTTTATGTATTGTATTTCAGTCAAAATATCAATCAGCAGCAGAATGAAAATGCTTATGGGATAATCTCCTGAAACTTATCAAGTACAAGAATAAAAACCTCAGTTCTGACTGAATGACTTCAAAATAGACATAATCTATGCAGGAAAGTCCCAACATCACCCCAGCTCACTCAGCCTTTACCTCCTAAGTCAAAAGATTTTTCAGCAGAGTATATTATCTAGTTAATCGTGAGCATATTGCAACCATTAGACACTGAAATCATTGAAGTTTGAGAGCTGTAAAGTATTCTCACTGAGCAGCAGCTAATGTCCCTGCCACGTACTGCCACTGCAGAGCCATGGGCAGCACCCAACAAGGAACTTCAAAATACTAGGGACAAAATGGCTCAACTGTTTTACCTGCCTGAGCCTTGAATGCATGTTAGTCAGATACATAAATTGTTGGAGGGGGGCTAAATTTTATTTAGAAATACTAGAATAAGGTGTGGTATTGATCATTCTCAGCCCTTCAAAATAAAATGAAACAAAACCTGGCACTATCTCTGAAGGAAATAACACTACCATAATGCATAAGCCACCCAGCTTCAACCTCCTGCCAGAATTATTCATTACCATTAAAAATAAATGATAAATAATTCTGAGAGAAAATTCAGAGGTAAATGTATAATGAGAGGTAAATGTATAATGGATACATGTAAACATATAATAAGAGGTAAATGTATAATAAACAATTCTGAGAGAAAATTTACAGAGGTAAATGTATAATGAGGTATTTACATTGTGCTTCTCATCTTTAAATGTATATTAATTGCAGATAAAAGCAGATGGCAACAAATTACATCTTATCCTGTCTTTACTGTTTAACACAAAATCTCTTTAATAAAGATGTGTTTATTAAGGAGATCTTTAATAAAGATGCCACACAGAGCCAGAGTTTGTACTGATGTAACTCAGAGCTGAATGCCGACCTGTGCTCTTTCATTCCCCTACTCTCTCCAGATTTCTCTTCTACAGTCCTTCATGCAACAGCAGCAGCAACAAAAAGGGAACAGTGAACCTCTTTCTGTGACAAGGCTCTGTGCCGTTTGGTCACACACTAGCACTCCCCAGAGCAATCTTGCAGAGCCTCTGCCACCCTCTTGGCCATTGTGGCAAGTTACCAGGAAACTGGGGGGCGAAACTCATTTGCATCAACATTTAAAACACTCATACAGATTTGAATTAGAGAAAAATGGAAAAAAAAAAAAAAAAAAAAAAAAAGAAGAGATCTCATTATGGAGAGCTCAGATGTTTTTAGAGCTATAAATCCTCTGAGGAAGAAGAAAAGATGGAATGCTAAAGAGAAAGCTGACACCACTTGCCTAAAACCAAGCTGCATGCAAGCACTGGATGTGGTCTGGAGTGCCTGCATATGCTACAGGTTTGTACATGCTAGGTTACTACATAAAACTAGCAGCAGAAAAGAGATACTGTCTGCTTAGCTCCCCTCCAGGAGAAAGTGTTTTAAGCTTAACCTGAAGGACTGTGACCCCTCTAGGAAGCAGAGGTAATGAGAAAGGTCTGTGATCCATCTCCAACTCCTTTTTACCGAATTTCACAGATAACTGATCTCACAGACTTCCTCTCATTTGCCTGATGCCCTTTTTGATGGCAACAAAGATTCCATCACAGCTCCACCCCCCCTCCCTTCCCTTACTTCATTGAAGTAGTTAGCTATTTATTTTACCTGACCTGACTCCCTCCGATTGGCCCTGTGGAGTTACGCTGCCTGTCAGCCTGCAGCCAGTCACCCTTGTCCTGATACGGGAGGAAGCGCACGCTCCCATGGCAGGCTGCCAGGCCCTGCCCCACAGCCCCTGCTCCCAAATCTCTCTGATCAAAGATGGTCACTTCAGGTAGATCCTTTTTGCCCTGTACTGGAACTGGTGAGGCCACACCTTGAACACTGTGTTCAGTTCTGCACCCCTCACTGCAAGAGAGACATGGAGGTGCTGGAGCAAGTTGAGAGTAGGGCAATGGAGCTGGTGAAGGGTCTGGAGCACAAGTGTGATGGGGAACAGCTGAGGGATCTAGGGGGGTTTAGGATGGAGAAGGGAAGGCTCAGGGGGGACCTTATGGCTCTCTACAACTGCCTGAAAAGAGGTTGTAGTGAGGTGGGGGTCGGTCTCTTCTCCCAACTAACAAGCGATAGGACAAGAGGAAACAGCCTCAAGCTGCATTAGGGGAGGTTTAGGTTGGATATTAAGAAAAATTTCTTCACAGAGGAGGTGCTCAGGCATTGGAACAGGCTGCCCAGGGCAGTGGTGAAATCAGCATCCCTGGAAGTGTTTAAAATCCGCGTAGATGAAGCCCTTGGTGACATGGTTTAGTGGCGGACTTGGCAGTCCTGGGGTAGAGGTTGGACTTAGTGACCTTAAAGATCTTTTCCAACCTGGTTGATTCTATGATTGATTCTATGGTTCTATGATCCCAGTGCTGTATCAACCAAGGTGTGGAAGAGCAGTCTTAAGGGAAGGTATACTCAAAGACTGCACCCTCCCTTCCACTTGCACCGTTGTGCACAGCAGACCCCATGGCCCATTCCTCTGGCTATACCTACTGGCACACCACTTGACAGATTTCCTTAGTCCTACAGGTGCAGAAGACATACTTCACACATCCTGTGCCTTTGGGGCTGGTGATATTCTCAACAGGCAAAGGGTTATGAAGCCCAGCCCTTAAAAACATACCCAAGGAGTCCAGCTCACACTGGTGAAACCCCATCTACAGGTTGGCAACAGATAAATCTTTCATCCATCACTTTCATCATTGCACATCAAGGCAGAAGCCAATAACGGAAAACCTCAAACAGTATCACAGAGGGCAAAAGCTCACCCTCAACCAGTTTTACTAGGGGACACATCCATGAAAAGAACATTGCAATGATTCCAAAGGCAAGTACTGAACACCTCAAAAGTTCAGAATGACAGTTAACAGCACCATGCACGTAAGGAACTGTGCACTGTTACTGACAGAAATATCAAAAGGTTTTCTATATTTGGGGGAGCAGAATTATAAGTAGTTACTGGAGAGACACTCACAAAGATCCATAAAGACCGCTTTATGAAGAGTAAGTAGCCTATAAGGTGAAGAATGGGAACTGTATCAAGTAACTTTTTTTTTTATCGTTAACTTTGCTGTTCTATTTAAAACATTTTCTATAATGCACAAAGAGCATTCAAATGCTATTGGTTCAAGCTAAACTGCATTTTTACAACTGCACAGCATCTGCAGTGAAAAATCCCAAACACACACTATTTCTAAACATCTCTGTTCAGTCCTACTTAGGTACAACAGAAATCACAAAAACACCCCAGCTAAAAAAGATTTTCAAACTTAAATCACCAAACAACTCAGGCTGCAGCTGCAATTATTTCAGCAGTGATTTCTTCCCTAGCCACCCACACATTAGACACCAAAACCAGAATAACGAACAGCAGCGAACATGTGATTGCTCTGATCAACAGTGTGAGCACCTGTTTTTACTCTGGTGAAACTTCCCAAGAACCTAAACAAGCATTTATTAAAAAGGAGATAGATAGATAGATAGATAGATAGATAGATAGATAGATAGATAGATAGATAAAAGCTGGTAGACATGTGATCTATAGCTGCTGCATGTTCCTAACCTGCATAGTACAGTTAATACCAACTATTTCATGTCTGTGTATGAACATAACAGATACCACCAGTTTTTGTAGAGAACTTCTGGAAAACAAAGGGCCAGAAAAAAGAAGGGTGAGAAAGGACAAACTGGGAAGGAATGGAAAGATGATTTTAAGGAGCCTATGCTCTGCAGCAGCATGGCCGAAATGGATATGGCCATTTCACACCAAGGTTGGTGTGAAACCTTCTCTAAATTATGCAGATTAAAGCCATCATTATCTCTCAAGGAAAGGTGCAGGGTGGTATCCTGTGGGACAAGATCTTCCCTGTGCCAGAGGGATCCTGTGGGAACATCTACACTGCAGACAAACAGGTAAGCACTTTGTCAAGCTCACCTTAGCACTGGAAATGACAAAAGAGACCACTGTGATGTCTTGGCTAGTGCCTTTGCTCACAGGGTTGCACCACACGCAAACCTGAGACTCAAGTGCCACACTGCTGAGAAAGCTGTTTGCTATACACAAAGAACCTCTCAAGTCTCTGTCACCAGACATCTCTGCCCCATTTTTGTCTGCCCCATCTTGTCTCATTCTGCCCCAATATGAGCCACTTCCAAAGAACTTTATTTATAGCTCACTTTTTCAGCTTCCATGAAATTTATCCCTACCTGTCACCTAAAATGCAAACACGCATAATGTGTAACGTCACTTTGGTATGTAACTAATCATGCATAGATTAAACTACGCTATTACAAGTCAATGAAGATAACATACTGCATTTATATTTAGCTTTGTTCTATTCAAACTTCCTTAAAGAGATGACTATAATTATAGACAGGTCCTCAGTGCTAAAAGTTGGCACAACTTTACTGAATTCCAGGGCAATTTGTCAACTTAAATTAGCTGAGAATACGGTAATCATGTTATATCACATAAAGCACAACAGAGAAATAACTTGGGACAAAATACAGATGGGAATACACTGTAAGCAGCCAGAGTAGTGGTGAAATGCTCATTAGCACCAGCAATTTCTGATTATTTGCTCAGCACTTAATGTCAAAAGTTCTGCAACTGTTACATGCACTGAAATACACTGGAAATACACTTCAGAAATTGTCACCTTTCACAGTGGTCTTTCAGCCAAGGACTTCACCCACTGTGTTGGTGGCTGATTATGCCTTACTAATAGGGAAAATAAGGAAGGACTTTGCAGCCAGGGTAAAACCTTTTCTTGACCGCAAATGACAATCCATTTATGTCATAGAATCATAAAATCATAAAATAGGGTTAGAAAGGACCTTAAGATCATCTAGTTCCAACCCCACTGCCATCAGCAGGGACACCTCACACTAAACCATGCCACCCAAGGCTATGTCTAACCCAGCTTTGAACACCGCCAGTGATGGAGCATTCACAACTTCCCTGGGCGACCCATTCCAGTGACTCACTACCCTTACACGAAAGAATTTCTTCCTCATAACCTATCTAAACTTCCCCCGTTTAAGTTTGAACCCATTACCCCTTGTCCTCTCACTACAGTCCCTAACAAAGAGTCCCTCCCCAGCATCCCTATAGGCCCCTTTCAGACACTGGAAGGCTGCTATGAGGTCTCCACACAGCGTTCTCTTCTCCAGGATGAACAGCCCCAACTTTCTCAGTCTATCTTCATACAGGAGGTGCTCCAGTCCCCTGATCATCCTTGTGGCCCTCCTCTGCACTTGTTTCAACACTTCCATGTCCTTTTTATGTTGAGGACACCAGAACTGCACACAATACTCCAAGCAAAGTCTCACAAGGGCAGAGTAGAGGGGCAGGATCACCTCCCTCAACCTGCTGGTCACACTCCTTTTGATGCAGCCCAGCATACGGTTGGCTTTCTGGGCTGCAAGCGCACACTGCCAGCTCATGTTCATTTTGTCATCGACCAACACTCCCAAGTCCTTCTCTGCTGGGCTGCTCTGATTCTCTTCTCTGCCCAACCTGTAGCTGTGCCTGGTATTGCCCTGAACCAGGTGCAGGACCTTGCACTTGGCATGGTTAAACTTCATGAGGTTGTGAAGTAGTATTTTTTAGTATCTACTTATTTATGTTTAAACACAGAAACAGTATAGTGGGCAGTTATTCATCATAAGGGGGACAACCTAAACCAAGTAATAGCTTATGCGTAAAATACAGATTCAGGTACAGAAAGAACCTGGAGTCTCCCTGCTCTCACCTACTCCCTGTAGTGCGGTTCATAGGGAGAGCATGTCTTT